>JAJOZX010004264.1:330000-418196 GCA_023014485.1 Bathynomus jamesi
TGGTTTACGCTTTATCTGAAACCACATTGGTGCGTATACCCTAACAATGAAAGTAGCTAATTCTTGTAAATTGCCTGAAGGATTCTCTGTGCTTGCATATAACCGCAGAGTCCTGTTTGCTGTGCTGAGCCACCTTGAATGTGATATATTGCCTGGACTCTTATGACTAAGACTCTTTGAGAATGTTCCACTTGATATAGCCTTGTGAATTTCAAGAAGGTATTTCTGGTCAGTACTTATGTCATCTACATCAACTTCACACATGTCCTCTTGAATTTCAATGGGTTTGAAGTTAACTATGGGAAGCTTTTCACAGTCTGAAAGTGCTCGGCCAATTTCTCCTGAAAATGCTCTTGGTCCAGTAGTGGTACCATCCAAGTGATGAAACAGATGGCGCAATGGAAGTTCATTAAGGTGTAAAAGGCATATCAGCCACTGCAATGGCTTATTAAAGGCTTCTTCCAGTAATCTTATTGTGCCTCCAATACTACCAGTGTTAACCACTGTCGAATCACAGCCAACTGCAACGATGTTCCCTATATCAACATTCCTTTCTTTCAAGCAATTCACTAGCGCTGTGCAAATGTATTTAGCTTTGCCACTGGAAGGTGTCACATGTGCAAAGTACAGAGAGTGTGGTTCAGATATTATGCTGATATGCTCTTTGCGTTTGGTTCTTTGGTGGTTAGAGCCATCACTCTCCTGGACTTGAATCATTGTTTTATCCTTTCTGCCATCAAAGTATAATCCCCGCATGGTTTTTGGCTCTCCTATCTGTTGTAGTTCCTTTCTCTGTTTTTGTCTTTCACGTCTTAGCTTACTTCTGTCTATAATATTCCCTTTGTCTTCGGGAGAAACAATTTTAAGATCTGCCAATACTGCAGAAGCAATAGCAGCCCCAGCTCTGTCCGACATTTTAAATCTATCACAAGTAATTGCTAATGAAGGCAGTGGCTCACGAATCTGTTGTTCTGATATTACATATTGAGTCGAGGTTGTATCTTCCTCATTATCTTCAGATATCTCTTCTAGTTGTTGAAGTTCACTTGTCTCTGTTTCGATTTGTAAGTTGGACGTATTGGTTATAGCAGCAGTAGTTGTTTGTGAGGATTCCAGACGTGCTTTTTCCATTTCCTTTCGATGTTCTCTTGCTTGTAATCGTCTTGTGTGTGCTATGTCAATGCTTCCTATCACCATTATTCTGCGTGTTCGTTGGTCATTTAAAAAATCCTGCTCTTTTGGAGGGACTTTCTTACTCTTTTCACATGAGCATCTCCTAAACTCCTTACATTTGCAGGTGCAGATGTCAAACAAAGTGCATTTGAAGCGTTTTCAAATTCTTCAAGCTGATTTTGGTACTTAGGCTGATCCTTGCGTGACTTGTATGGCTTTAATAAGAACCTGTATTTATCATGGTACACTCGCATCATCTGTAAAACGCGTGTATGTGAAACTATTGGCAAAGAGGCCTTCTTCCAAATATTTTCTACCTTTTTGGAAACTGCCTCTGCTATTTCAGAAAATGAAGGCTCCTTGTTATTCATCTGCTCCTTCACTAAATGTTTTGTGAACAGGTAATCTTTCATAATGCAGTTATAAGTTGGTAGTTGCATATCACTCATCTCACAAGGTACTTCAAATATGGCACACTTCATATGTTCTCTAGTGAAATGTTTATATTTAGTATTTGATGCCATAATATTTTTAAGAAAAATTCACAATCACAAAATATCCTGTAACATCAAAACATTATATAATTAATATATATAATATTTTTTATAAGTATATATAATATATTATATAAATATATAATATATATATAAATAAACTAAAATTATATAATACATTATAACAAGCATTTTATAATAAAATCAATATTATCTCTATATAAATCACTTTAAAATAAAGTTTTATAATATTCCGATCATATTAAAAAACTCTCCGATCAACTGAGCGACTAGGCCTACTACCTAAGAAGACAAGTGTTAACACACTGTTCTAATGACTCACAGAAAGAAATTCCTTTACACCAAAACCCTCCCCCACAACCATCCCCAAACCCTCCCCACAACATTCAGTGTAGTCTCAACATGACTCAGTTAATCTAAATTGTGTTAAATTCAGCTCTCTTGTGGCAGCTGAAGATATTAAGCATATGAAAAGGCATTTTTACAAAACGAATTCCTATCATTTAAGAATCTTAATCAAACTATTAGATAATTCTAAGATAAAATTTTATAATAGTTTGACAAACCTAAAATAGAAGCATTTTTTTCCTTTTTACACAAAATTGTGTTAACTTTAGCCCCCTGGTGGCAGCTGAAAATTTTAAAAAAATTAACTCATATTTTGGCAGGCATATTTCGTCCACTAAATGCAACTTTTAATCGCTATTAGAACTTCATACTAGAAAAAAAGTATTTTTCGCTCCACCCTAACATTGAATATGAATACTCGGGAGGTTTTAACTCCCAAGATATTTCATCATCCGAGAACACCCAGGGTTCTGAAACCAGACCCAGCCAGCGCTTCCTACCACATTTATTGCAAAAGAAAACATCGCTACTTCTTTATAAAACTATAAAGCTTTCTTTAGATATTCCGCGTTTTATCAAAAAGATAGACCGACTAACATTCCTACACTGTTAACCCAAGTAGCGTCCGTAAAACTGTAAACATCTATTTTTAGGGAGGAGGAGGAGGAGGGAGATAGTGTAGTTTATAATCCCGTTATTTGGTTGAGGTAAAAAGGTTGTATAACATGGATGTATAACATTCAGCTTTGCTGTTGTGCTACATCTTACAAAGCAAAAACTAAAAACAAAAAAATGCTTAATTATATGAAATAGACTTTGACTATATCGTTACCAGAATTTTAGTTAAAATAGCAGCAACTATATTTTAGTTAATTCTACAAAATATTAGTAATAACGAAATATTATATTACTTATGACAAACATTATAATATCACATCGCATCGATGTTTTACTAATAAAAAAAAAAATTTATTTAATTGTGTTAAATATTTTTTCAGTGAACGAATTCATGCACTAATGACAAACTTCTTCATAACAATAAAAGTTAATTGTTCATTGTTTAATTTCCTCCAATTGTGTATTTAATGTTAAATTTAACTTTTTGTATAAAGAGTTTTGGTAAAAAAAAAAAGTTAAAAAAATATATAGTATTGAAATAATTTTTCACCAAAGATTCAATGATTCTAAAAAAATGTATAATTTGAAGATTGCTTCTATTTCATTGAATATTATTGAATGACTGCCGGGCGGTATATCTATTCGAGCTTCATTTGCTTCACAGGAAAGAAATATCTCCTAAATATTAGCAGTTAAATTCAGTTGGAAAAAAAACAAATGTTTTATCGATACGTTTTTGTACACAGACGTAACTCCAAATATATCAGTGAAATTAAAATATATATATTATATAAATCGTTGTTTATACTAACAGTAATTCAGCTATTTATAGTCGTTTCTTGGATATAAGGCAAATCATATGATAGAACGAGTCACAATAATCTATTAAAAAAAATTAGAAGACAGGAATGTTCCAATATATGTTTTAAATATATTGAAATTTTGGTACACTCGCCAAAATTTTATAGTTAGATCGGGTGATGTATTGTCCTAATGTTTTGTTTCCTCATACGGAATTAGACAAGGCTCCTTGCTCGCTCCTCCGCTGTTTAATGTGTATATTGATGGCTTAATTACTTCTGTTACTGTGACGATTCCTTGTGTAGATAACTTAAGGACAAATAACTTGGTCTATGTCGATGATATGGTATTTTAATAAGCCTTTCCGTTAAAGGTCTGGATCACCTTATAAGAATTTGAGAATTATAATTACAGAACCATGACATACATTTTAATGTTGCTAAAATTAAGGTTCCATCCTAAAACCTCAAACCAAACGGCTATTATTTTCAAAATGTATAACAGTAGAATAAATACAAGAATTTAAGTATCTGAGTCAGATTATCACCACAGATTATCACCACTGCTTGAATGATGATTCAGACAAAGTTATGAAGTTATTGTGCTAAAGCAAATATGATTATAAGGAACTTTGGACTCTGTACGGACGAATCTAAAGACACTCTTTTTCGTACATGAAAAAATTACAGAACGAGATTGAAGCATTATTCCAATGGCCGAAAGACAACAATATTAACTTTAACGAAGAAAAATTCCATCTTATAAGATATGGCAACAATAAGGACCTACAGAATAAAGGGTACAAAACAATGCAAGCCAAACCGATAATACCAAATCCACAAGTCAGGGATCTTGGAGTAATAATGTCATCGGATGCAGAATTCAGAGACCACCACAAAATTAAAATCACAACAGCTAGAAAAATAATGAGAATCATCTGGAGGAGTTTCCACGACAGAAAAGCAAACATCATGCTAATATTATGGAAGAATTTAGTCCTACCAATAATTGAGTATTGCTCAGTACTTACAAGATCATACAGAAAACGAGACATCGCAAACATAGAGGTCATACAAAGGACTTTTACGTCTAAGACGGAATGAACGAAAGATGAAGTCTACTGGTTTCGACTACAATGCCTGAAACGCGATTCCTTGGAAAAACGACGCGAGCGGCACACAGTAATATACATATGAAAATACCAGCCATACGTGGCTCGCGACGAGGGCAGGAGGAGAGCAGATTAATTCTCCCCTCCATCAAATCCTACAAATGAGACGGGATGCTACAGAGGGGTCGACCGCAGGGGTCGCCGTTCGAAAAACCATAACTTGGAGTGATGGGCATCATTACATTTAAATCTGCTGCATTACGGTTACTCGTTACATGAATAAAATACACACGCGTTACAGTTACATCGTTACATTCGAAACTGGCTCTCGGCGTTGCCTTTACTCGTCAAATGTAACGTGTTACATTTGACTAACAGAATTTCAACTTATCTGCATAATTGAATGACTGCCATATTCATCAAAATGACACATAATCGTTATAAATTACTGTTTTCTAACCTTTACGCTACGATAGTGAGCATACACAGCGACATCGCGTCCCTCTTCATAAAAGGTCTCGCGCATTTTAACTCTCATCCTATAAGTACTAATGTTTTTCATCGTCGTTATTCGTTCTCTGGCGAAAGTAACGCTGTAACGAGTAACGAAAAAATTCACTTACATTTAAAAATTTAACCCTCGCGTTACCGTTATTTCGTTACATTTAACAATTTCTCCCTGCGTTAGCCTTACTCGTTACAAATGTAATGCTCGTTACGTTACGCCGTTACACGTTACTGCCCATCTTTGGTCATAAGGTAAGGTGTGTGTGTATATATATAGTGATGCAAGTGCAACCCGGGTTCTTGGTACCGGTCTAGAATCCAAATAAGTTTATTTCCACAGTTAAGCCACAGGTTGTGTCAGAAACTTGTTATTCCACCGTTATTCGTGTTATATACTAAAGAAAGCACGTAATTTTTTTTTTTTTTTAAATTCACACTATAATTTGCCAAAACAAACATTGCGATCCGGACCGATCCAGTTGCATCACTGATATTATATATATATATATATATATATATATATATATTCCTAACATTTTTATTAAGCTACTCTCACTCCGACGTTGGCACATCCAACATAACCTGGCGGAGCCTAACCGAATTGAACCTCAAATTAATTTAGTTTCAGAGTTGTGATAAGTACATCTGACAATCAGATTGGAGATAAGGGATTTTTATTGGGGTCTAATAAAAATCCCTTATCTCTAAGAATTAGATCTACACAGAACAAATATATCCTACAAAAAAGTACACAATTATCACGGGATCGGAGCTAACGGAACTTTTAGTTGTTATATATATACACACGTGTGTGTGTGTGTGTGTGTGTGTTTATAGGTTTTATAACTGTTGAAGAAGATTCACGTGAAATGAATCCATGTGTGTATAAAAATAAAATGCACACGAATGAGTGTTTATTCTCAGTGATGCATTTAAATACAGTTTGAAAGCGTGTGCTGTGTACGTAATTAGCCTAGCACACAAACGTACATACATACTACATAGGCTCCTGCGATGACTTAAACACTTATACGATTCATTTTTATTCAATAATATGTACGTACGTTACCACATTAATGAGACGGTTTATAAACATACGTGTGTGTGTGTGTGTGTGTGTGATTTCTCGTTCTCTTGCTGGTTACTTCTTAGCGTCACGTGACTGACTCTGCAAATCGGCAGCAATGGAGTTCCATTCGGCAGGAAATAACAATGGCCAAAAGCGACTTAATTCAATCGTCGCTTTATCGCCTTCATTCAAGCATTGAGTCGCGAATTGGCATAATTTCGCCGTTCAAACGATGTTTCTTAACTCATTTCCTAACTTCATAACTGAAACAGACCTTTAAAAACAGTACGCATTTCATACGATTTTCTTCACCTTTACCATTATATTATTATTAAGCTGAGCGAGGCTACTTCCGCAATTCATTTCGAAGCGAGGATGAGACATCAAATCAAATGCTTCGCATTATACTGAGAAATGTTGTCGCTAAAATTGTAAATCAGACTCTCAAATGAAGGGGATTAAAACAATTTAAAACAATTTAAAACAATTAGTATTTAAACCCGCAAAATTCCAAATTAGATTTCCAACTTACAAAACTTTTTAAAATTTCGAAACCCAAAATTTCAAACCAGACTCGCAAAACCCCAGAATTCCAAACTAGACAAATATAATTCCGTAATTCATTAAATAATTAAGCATTTAAATAACTATTAAAATTATTTTTTACCATAACTCAATGATTGTTCCGCGCGATACACAAGAATGTCAGCAACAAGTGGATAACAGTTAAGAAATCCAAATTCACCGATTCGCTTTTGAAATTATTTCTAAATAGTGTATTTATTAAATACAACTAATTATTAATACTAATTAGTGGAGGGACTAATAATAATTGAGGCGTCCGGAGTAGGAGTGACGAAGCCGCCATATGTTTGAAAATCCATTTTCTTCTGGCCTTTGTCTGTGTAGTGAATAATACACACTTACCGATACCTCGTCACTAATGCCTCTCAAATTTAATTTCAGAGGCATTAGTGACGAGGTACCGGTAAGTGTGTATTATTCACTGCACAGACAAAGGCCAGAAGAAAATGGTGATACAGAAAACGGATTTTCGAACATATGGTGACTTCGTCACTTCTACTCCGGACGCCTCAATTCTTCTCCTTAATTTATTTAATAATATTCATAAATTACAATTTACATTAGTTCTAAATTCTTTTACTTCATAAATATAAATTTACCCGTAACTAGTAATTATTCACCGATAAAAGTCCATGTTACAGTGAAAGAAAGTAATACAGAATGTATAAACAATGCGTAACACACACGCTATACAGGGTGTCCACAATGTCTCGTCATCCCAGTAAAATACTAACTGATTTTCGTTTTTCTTTCAGACCCATTTAAAACTAAGATAGTCTGCCAGTTCTTAGTTTATTTTTCACAGTTCCTGTTGCGAACAGTTTCTTTTCCCATCTCAACAGTCCTTTTTCGGAGGAGCTGCACGATTGAATCGGTCCAGGAAGTCTGCACGAATATTTTCAATGGTTTGTCATTACGTGGTTGCTCACGGTCCCGGGTACTAGTCAATATGCGTTGTTCAATCGTATAGTTGCTACTATTACACATTTCAAATGAGTCTCAAAGAAAAAAGAAAATCGGTTAGTATTTTACTAGGGTGACAAGACATTGTGGACAGTGAACACGCTGTACAATAAAGATTAAAAGCTTGTTTGCACTTATTTTTATGCTCATGGCAGGGCCGTAAAGATGTAAACGTTTGAAAAACCAATCGTAATTGGTCAGGGTTAACCAATCACAGTTCTTCTCATTTCTCATAATTTTCTGTTCTCGCATGTGAAGTCTTGCTATATTTAAGAACACTCCTATCATAATATAGCTTGCAGTCCCGTAGCCAGAACTTCCCAAGGAGGGGTTCGAAACTGTAGAAAGGCGGACCTTTTGGTGTAACGACCTAGTCACTGCGGAGGGGATTTATAGTAGTTTGTGAAGTTTTTAAAAAAATGCGAGTGTTTATTTATTAAATGATGTTATATATTATAGTATCACATTAAGGTATAATAACTATGGTTACAAAAGTGGACCTATCTGTCAAGGGGAGTCGTTCGAACCCCCCCCCCCCCCCTGGCTATGGGCTTGCCTTGTAATATCTTGTGATGGTTTTTAACAACGGTTAATGATCGAATTGCGGTCGATCCTCATGAAGCATTCCGCCTCATTTGCGAGATTTGATGAAGGGAGAATTGTTTTCGTTCAAGAGAATGGAAAACAATTCTCTCTTTCATCAAATCTCGCAAATGAGGTGGAATGCTTCAGAAGGATTGACCGCAATTCGATCATTAACCGTTGTTGGAAACCATCACAAGATATTACAAGGTATAAATAAGATTTCTTAAAGGGACTTTGCACAAGAACCTTCCGGTTGGTTCTTGAGACTATTCAAGACGATGTGTTGGGAGCATTAAAAAGTTTTGAGCCTCGTATTCTAGGGGTATTTCACACCTTCGTTTGCACGCACCCCCGTCCCACCGTAGCTGGGACAGCACAAATCTGCCTCTTCTTTCACTCCAGTTTGTTTCCATTTTATTTCGAAGATGAGGGAGACAGACTTCAAATATTTTTCAAGCGTATATTTATTGTGTACTGTTCCTGTCTTCCAGGGAATAGAGTTTCAAGGTTACGGTAGCACCGGGTTCGAATCCCAGTGGGTGCAATTTTGTTTTGTATATTTATACAGTATATAACATCGAAATTAAAAACCCTCGAGGAAATATAAAATCAGAACTGAAAAACGATTTCAGCCCATATAAATGGGCCCTTTTTCAATTCAGAAGAAAACAGGATAACGTAGGTGGTCGCTGGTCGAACTAAACCAGTGACTAATCAGATTTTTTGCAGGTTTTTAATTTCTCTAAAATTTTCCGCACTTATTGCAGTTATATATATGTAGATAATATTATAAAAATGTAATTAACAATGAAACAAGTATAAACCTATGAGGCACAATAATCTAATGCTCGTTTAACTTTTTGACGTTTTAAGTTCTTACCGTATCCGAAGAAAGCGCAGTCTACACAAAGCCTACTTGTATCTAGTCGGTCCACGCTCGCATTATAACATGTAAATAATTTCATACATTTCATACAAAAGTTTGAACACAAATCTTTAAGCCAGTAAGACCTTGACATTTATTTTAAGTTCACAAGCCACTTGGATTTTGAGTGCAGCTTCACAAATTTGGTCACACTGTTTTTGGATATGAACCTCAAAATTTTTATGGCTATGGTATTTCGTAAATGTATGGGTTAGACTGGTTGTTCCTCGATTTCGCAAAAGTGTATGAAATTTTGTAGAAGCGTGGTTTGACTACATATAGGTAGGCTTTGGTAACGCCAATGCGGGTCTGCGAGTACATCCAAAGTCTACAAATTATTATAGTCCCTTCAGATTTCTAAAAAACTTCATAAACATTTGTGAAATGGAGAAAAGTCAGTCTTTCAATGAATTTAAGTGAATTTACAAAATACCACAGCTTCAAAATGTTGAGCTTCCCATCCGAATCCATCGGATCAAACTTCGTGAAGCTGCATCGTAAAATCTCATTGATTCGTGAGCTTAAAGCAAAGATTACTTATATCTAGTCGGTCCACGTCCGCATTATGACATTTAAATAATTTTAATCCAGTGAGAGTACAACATTTACTTTAAGTTCACGAGCCACTTAGATTTTGAGTGCAGCTTCACAAATTTAGTCTCACTTCTTTTGGATGTGAAGCTCAACATTTTGATACTTTCGTTTTTTTTTTTGTAAATTTATGATTTCAATGGCTTTACCTCGATTTCACAAAAGTGTCTGAAATTTTATACAGCCGTGGCCTAACTAGATATAAAGAGGCTTTGGCCTACAGATTAACATGTTACAAAATGTAAACATTTTAATTAAATAAATCTTTTGAAACGCAAAAAAGAATTTGAAACGCCAAACAAAAATTTTTTCTTTAACGAGCAAATGCGCTTCAGAAAGTTTGATGACAATACAGTAATAAAAATATTTTTGCAACTGTAACAATAATAATTGATGGACTGTTATTTCTTTATTAACCCATTAGTGCCTATTGGTAGAATTTCCTACCAAAAATTTTTTTTGTCATTAATGGGTTAATTTATCCTGACTGCCTCATATATTGTCTCATTCATTCGTACTAAGAAAAGATGGTACTTACGTATTATCGGGACTACCAAACTGTTTATTATGTATTTTTGCTCTCATTTTCGTTTAAACTAACGAAAATATCACAACTTAACCTAACCAATCATCAAGGGCGTACAGTTGACCTAACCGGGCATTCAGTTGACCTAAAGATCAGAAGATATTTTGGTGGAATAACCAATATCAGCCTGTTAGGTTAATTGAATGCCTGGTTAGGTCAACTGAATGCCCAGTTAGGTCAACTGAATGCCCAGTTAGGTCAACTGTACGCCCTTGATGATTGGTTAGGTTAAGTTGCGATATTTTCGTTAGTTTAAACGAAAATGACGAGAGCAAAAATACATAATAAACAGTTTGGTAGTCCCGATAATACGTAAGTACCGAAAAGACTACTTTAAAAATCACAAATTATTCTTATTCTTGAGT
Organism: Bathynomus jamesi; assembly: GCA_023014485.1. Lineage (NCBI taxonomy): Eukaryota > Metazoa > Arthropoda > Malacostraca > Isopoda > Cirolanidae > Bathynomus > Bathynomus jamesi. The sequence continues at coordinate 340,743 of JAJOZX010004264.1, forward strand.
AAACTAAATTTATATTCCGTTATGCAATAAATAATATTTATAACCATCTTAAATTTTAACAAAAAATTAATTTTAAAATCATTTTCATGCTTTTTTTTTTAACAAAAATTATTCTAAACAAATACCAAAATGCGGGTGTGGTACAATTTATATTATAAGAGTCCGTATCAAATGAAAGCATCCATTACAAACTGGTTCCCATAAATTCCATTAACGAGAATAGGTTTAAACAAAATAAATACGACCTTCACAAATTTTATATATATATATATATAGTGGTGTAGTGGTTAGCGTCGCTAACTACGAATCCATCGGCTCCGGGTTCGAGACCCGACGGCAGCCGGCGCGCAGCAAAACCCAGCTGTGCATCCTTCCACACAATAAAGAAAGTGGTTGGTAGATAAATGGGTACCCTAGGTGGCCTAGTGGTTAAGACGCTGGGCTGCTGATGGGGCATGGTTCGGATTCCACGTTAAACTGTAGGTCTAAGGTGGAGTGAAAAGCTTGACCTTCGTCAGAATGAACAATTCGGGCGGAAGCTAACTAAAGGTTATATATATTACAGTGTTGTTATCTAAGCGATGAATTTCAGTAAATTTCAGCATAATATGACTCGCAGTTTATATGTGAAAACACAAATTTATGAGATGTAAGAAAAGCCATAATTGGTTAATACTGGCCAATCACGTTTCGGTTTCACACGTTTAATACAGACTTTACGTTCCTGATATTAGTATGAAAAAAGAGGTAGAAACAATATACTGTAGTAGTGTGTGTGTGTTAACCTAAATCGAGGTGAAATTATAATTTAATAGAAATGGCAAAGGAAGGAAGCTTAGGAAGGTAGGCTTTGGTGACTTCTTCATCTGTGTCACATAAAGTTATAGTTACGAAGAAAGATAACATACAGTAAGCCAAGATGAAACACTGACGATATTTCCCATTCTTTAACACATTTTCAGCATACAGACTAAGAACTACAGAAGGCTTCCGATTATCTGAGAAACATAACGTGCAAACAAGGGTTTAGCAATTCAGAAGATCGAAGATATTATGCACCTTTATTTTATTGATTCACTACATGAAAATTTAAAACACAAGAAAACGTCGAAACAAACAGAAACGAAATGCCTATTAGATCTCAAATAATTTAATCAACGACAAAAATAGATATCGAAACAACAACTTTTACCCTGATATAAACTATAAAAAGAACATAGACAATAAATAGCCTATTTTCAACAACTTTTATCCATATGGAAATTAAGTTCATGACTCCAGAGATTATTTCCAAAAGTAGATTTTCGGAAGGTATTACGAGACTCCTCCTGATGTCTCAATAGCAACCGGAGGCAAGGATAGTCAGCTTATTCTCCGGACGGTCCCAAGCCCGGATAAAGGGGGAGGGTTGGTGTCAGGAAGGGCATCCGGCCGTAAAAACCCACGCCACAACCAAATGAGATGAGTCAAGAACCAAGATGGAGGCGACTCACCTTAAACAGCGACCCCATATAAAAATGAGATTAATTATGCTGAGGAAGAAGAAGAAGAAGAAGAAGTGTGTGTGTGTGTGTGTGTGTGTGTGTGGTGTGTGTGAAGTACATACCTAATAATTTGATATCATGGTGCTTCCATAAGACATTCACAGTTAAATGGGTTATCAGAGAGATTCTTCCCTTTCATATTTCATCATCCGAAAATAGTCTTAGACGAATGTTATAACTAGAAATTAATGCTATTAATTTGCCAATGTTACACACACACACACACACTCTCTCTCTCTCTCTCTCTCTCTCTCTCTCTCTCTCTCTCTCTCTCTCTCTCTCTCTCTCTCTCTCTCTCTCTCTCTGGATACCTTATAAAGCTGCGACATTTTCACATCTCCAATTGTGGAATGCGACATATAACCTACCCTAACCTAACCTTCATTATATCCCCTTTTTTACTATAATATTTAATGATTTTCATTAAAAAAATAATAGCGACACTCCTAATGTCGCAATACGCACGTTTCTGTCGCAGTGAGCTGCGTATATATCCTGAAGATTGACGCGGTTCCGTAGGATAACCAAGACACTCCCCTACACACACGCATTAAATACAATAATATTTTAGGATTTCAGCTTTAGCACAAGTGTTCAGCCTTACAAATGTTTGCCATTCACAACGTTGTTAAGGTGGGTTCATACAATACAGTTTAATGCACCAATTTCAAAATTGCAAATTCCGTAATTGTTCAGATTCTCGTCATTGATCCTACCATTTGACTACAAAAATGTTGCAGTCGATTGTCGGAAAAAGAGCTTTCTGTCGTTGTAAAAAACGTTTGAATTTGTTTTTTGCTACTTGTTAAAATGTGTTCAATCTTTTACATCATTTTGCTTCTACATTTACCTCATACGATGTTGTTTAGTACTGAAACACATTATAGAATGTATTTTCTGCCAATAAATATTTTCATTTTCGAAATAAAGCTCTGATGTCGGCAATAAACTATCATATTATTTTATTATTTTATGGGCAGTCCGTTTACCAGCTAGCCATTCTGATATAATACTGTGATAATATTATATATATATATATATATATTTTTTTTTTATTTTTTTTTTTAGCGTTACAATAATATTAACTTATAAAATAGTTTTCCAGAAATTATTTAATGAAAATAAAGAAAACGCGATGAAAAAATAATCAGAAGAAAACGTAGCATTTTAATTTTGGATAACTCTTAAAAATGTTTGCACTTAATTTCACTACAAAGTATTTAATAATAATAATAAAAGATTTACATTTAATTTCCAATATTGTGAATAGTTTTTTATTTTCAGTACTGAGTTTCTTAATAATTCTAGATAAGAATTTGCAGTATGCAAAGAATAATGTCTTCATTTTTTTTTTTTTTTTTTTCACTTCTGCTGACGCGTTTCGTTCATATACTTTGAATATCTCCAGAGCTTTATACATACTTTTAAAGTAAAATGGGTTATATATATATTTCTTGATTGTCAGTTTGATACAATTTCAAATTAATTTAAGAATATTCGAAAGTTCATTAAATTTTATATTAATTTTCGGTTTTTCATTTTAATGTAAAAGGCTTCGGCAATTTTTAGTTTTTGTACGTTATGTGATGAGTTGAAGATTTGAAAGTTTTGCGAGATATTTTTTAAATTTAATATTTTATGATCTACTCTGTAATGTTCGTTAATTTTACTTGGACGATATTTATGTTGGTACGCTCTCTCTTTAATATGGTTTGTGGTGTAACCAATGTAAGGCGACGTACAGTCAACTACAGGACACGTAAATTGGTACACCACATGATGTTGCTTATCAGGGTTTTTGTTACGTGTCGAAAAATGACTCGATAACTTTTTGTTTTTATATGTTAACATTGATAGTTTTTTCTTTATCCATTGGTTTTATGTCTCTCTTTAATAATATTGTTTAGACATTTTTCTTCATGTTTTAGTCTTGTTGGGTTTCTTGTTTCGAAGTAAAATTTTATACCTGTATTTTTATTTTTATTTTCATCATCTTCCTTATTTTTGTTATATAAATTTGTTAGAGTTCGGTTTATGATATTATCGATTAAAAATAGCGGAAAATCACCGTTTATTAGATTTTGCTTTATTCTCTCAATTTCTTGATTAAATAGTTGCCAACTTGATCAAGCGTATATTGAAAGCTCTATGCGCGAGTGTTTTAATTATTGATAGTTTATAATTTTGTAGTGAGTATGAATTATAATTTAAATACGTTCCTTTGTCTGTTGGTTTAACGCGTACACCAGTCGTTAAACATCCATTTTGACCAATGAATATATTAATGTCGAGAAAAGAGAGTGTATCATTCAAGGCAGGTTCAAATGTGAATTTTAATTTACTTAGTGCTTGGTGTCTTCGAATAAATAAAGGAATGTGAATTATTGTTTTTAAATAGTGTCAAGGTATCGTCGACATATCTCGTATACAGTTTTGGGTTGTAGAAGTTGTTTTCTTTCATTATCTTATTTTCTAAGTTTGACATATAAAAGTCCGCGAAGGTAGGTCCTAATGGTGTGCCCATAGCAACACCATCTATCTGTATGTAGGTTTCATCACAGAATCTAAACGGAGTTTTTGTACAACACAAAATAATTAGTGCTGGGTAAGTATGCGGTCTACCATCTGAGTTTTGACAGAATATAAACTAACGAAAATATCACGACTTAACCTAACCAATTATCAAGGGCGTACAGTTGATCTATTATTAATTATAACATTGTTTGTTTCTGGAATAGTATTTACTGTTTACTAATAGATCAACTGTACGCCCTTGATAATTGGTTAGGTTAAGTCGTGATATTTTCGTTAGTTTAACAGGAAAATAACAGGAATCACGGAGCACGAATCGATGGTTCTTGGGTTTTCGGACTGAAAAAAGGCTTGGATTGCAGATACTTCTATGTTAATAGACGTGATAAAGACACTTTAATACCAATTATTCAAAGAGAATGCAAGGTTGGATCAGTTATCCATTCGGATGAGTGGCCTGCCTATGCTTGCCTGAATACCTTAGGATATATTCATCAGACGGTTAATCACCAGAGACATTATGTGGATCCTGCAACTGGCGCACATACGCAAGCAATGGAACGTTCTTGGCTAGATGCAAAAATAGATATTTTAAAGAAGAAAAGGGGCATTCCTGTGCAAATGCTACAATCTCATTTAAACCATTTTTGTTGGAAAATGCTAGAAAGGAAGAGGAGGATCTGTTCGTAGCCTTCTTAAATGATATCCGCACTGTATACACACAGTAATGCCTAATATAAGAGTTTGCAAAACATTTTAAAAAAAAAAAATTTTACAAACTTTTTTTGGTTTCTTTTAATAAATAAAATTTTGTAATTAAATATATTTCTTGAACTAAATTTCTTATATTTTAATTCCTTTCCTTAAATACATTTATAAAAGTGTAATTTAAGATGATGTAGACCGCACACTTAACCAGAACTCAGATGGTAGACCGCACACTTAACCAGAACTCAGATGGTAGACCGCATACTTAACCAGCACCAGTAATTGTTTCATATCTTCTTTTTTGAAAGTTGGTGCAATTAAATTTTGATTATTGTAAATATTGTCCAAAATTATTTCTATGGTTTCCATGACTGGTACATATGTAAAAGGTGATTCCACGTCAAGAGAACAAGTTGTTCAGCGTTGGCTATTTTTAAGTTAGATAATTTAGCTAGTGTTTCGGTTGTAGAATTTACGATAAAATTTTTGTTAAGATACGGTCTTATTATCTTATTTAAAAACTGAGCGATATCATGTGTGTCAGTTCCGCAAAATTAAACGAAATTAAAAACCTTTTCAATCTCATTTATTGAAAATAATAATCATTGAAAATTAACAAAAAATGAATATGACGCGATATCATCTCTTAGAAACAATGATGAAATCATAATAAAAAAATCCGATAAAGGTAATAGTACTGTTATATTGAACGAGAATGAATATAATAATAAATTAAGAGATATTGTCAGCAATAATAATAGTAAATTTTCGAAATGTAATATTAACACAACACTTAAAACAAAAAATGAAATAAATAAAATTGCTAATTCAATAAATGACGTAAACATCTCCAAATTACTAAAACGATCAGGAAGTTATAATGATGGTCATCTTTATGGACTACCTAAGATTCATAAAAACTCTACTAATCCACCATTAGGCCCCGTCATCTCAATGAGCTGAACTGTCACGCATGATATCGCTCAGTTTTTAAATAAGATAATAAGACCGTATCTTAACAAAAATTTTATCGTAAATTCTACAACCGAAACACTAGCTAAATTAATTACACTGGTCAACAAAGATTTTTCATCAGAGTAAAATTTGTGGTGGCTGGATAGCATTTTTCACGCTGATTCCAAAACTGCATTCAGATTTTTTCTAGCACGTATAGTTTTCAAGATGAAGGCATATATATAACTACACAGATTTAACCATTTTAAATAGGCAAAATACTAATATTTCAACATTTGATTGTGTTTTTTTAGTTTATTCATCTTATTTATTTCAATTATCTTAATTATACATCTTATGTATTTCAGGTGTGAGCTTTTACGTCTAGCAGCATTGTGATTCAGGCAACAACGCCGTGCTTTGTGTGTCAAAAGATCAGTCCAGTCCAAGAACTTGTTGTGTCAAGTTGGTGTACATTTTTTTTGAATTTATAGTTTGCTCAGATCAGTCAACATGCCTCGACAATGTAAGAATGACCCCGACAAGTTCTGTTTCGTATGCGGCCAGTTGACAACTAAAACACAGCGACGAAGTATTACAACCGACATTAAGAAAATATACAAGCTATACTTCGGTTGCCATCTAGGTGACCAAGATAAACCATGGGCGCCACATCAAATCTGTTCTGGCTGTTCAAATGGATTACGTGATTGGCTTAACAAAAAGAAAGCTTCAATGCCATTTGCCATACCCATGATATGGAGGGAGCCGATAGATCATCATGAAGACGTTATTTTTGTAGTGTGAACTTAATGGGGTTTTCTGCCAAGAACAAACACCAGATTGTATATCCAAACTTGGATTCAGCACGTAGACCAGTAAAACATGATGAAACATTGCCCATTCCAATTCCCCCAAGTGATAGGCTAGATTCTATCATAGATGACATGGAAAGTGATGAAGGTGCAACTGGCGTTTCCGGACCATCTGCAGAACCAGAGTACACTTTTGAAGGTAGACATTTAGAGCCTAAAAAGTTAACCCAAGGACAGTTGAATGATCTTGTTAGAGACTTATCGCTGTCTAAAGAGAAATCAGAGCTTCTCGCCTCAAGACTAAAGGAGAACAATTTACTTGAGAACAATGTTCGTATTAGTTACTACCGAAAGCGGAATTTTGAATTAACAGCATTCTTTTCAGTAGACGGTCCTCTCTGTTATTGCCATGACATCAATGGACTATTTACAGCCATATCTCAGACGTATGTGGCATCTGAGTGGCGCCTCTTTATTGATTCGTCGCAGAGAAGCCTGAAAGCAGTTCTTTTGCATAATGGTAATATAATGCCATCCATCCCCATTGCCCATTCTGTCCATCTAAAAGAGACATATGACAATATGGATATACTACTTAAGGCAATCAAATACGACAGTCATCAATGGAATGTTTGTGGAGATCTAAAAGTTATAGGAATGCTTATGGTATGCAGTCAGGATTCACAAAATTTTGTTTTTCCTTTGCCTGTGGGACAGTCGCGCCACTATAGAACATTACACCAAAAGTGACTGGCCACTTAGGTATACATATGTCCCAGGATAAGCAATGTCCAGTCTGTCCCTTTAGTGGATCCCCAAAAGATCTATCTGCCACCTCTTCACATTAAACTTGGTTTAATGAAGAATTTTGTTAAAGCAATGGGTAAAGTCAATTCTGAAGGGTTCCAATACCTTTCAGGAAATTTCCGAAGGTTACTGCAGCAAAATTGGAGGAAGGAATTTTTGTTGGGCCAAAATAAGGGAGGTTTTGAATGACACTGAATTTGAAAAAGTCCTAAGTCCGCTGGAATTGAAGGCTTGGCTGGCGTTCAAATGGATATGTGAAAACTTTCTTGGAAGCAACAAGTCACCTGCATATAAGGACGGAGTCAAGAACCTCCTTGATGCCTTCAAAGAAATGGAGTGTCGAATGTCGTTAAAAATTCACTTCCTGCATTCCCACTTAGATTTTTTCCTGAAAACCTTGGTGCAGTGAGTGACGAGCAAGGAGAGCGCTTCCATCAAGATATTCATGATGGAGAAGCGCTACCAAGGATATTGGAATGAAAGCATGATGGCGGACCATTGTTGGATGCTGTATCGTGACAATCCAGGCCAAATTTACAAAAGAAAATCACACTCACAGCGCTTTTAATAAAATAATGTATATATTCTTTATTTATAAGTACATTGAATAAGGTATATGATGTATTTGTTGTTTAGCATTCCTAAGTGTGATCTATACATCCATAAATTTTCTTATAGCAATATCAAAACCAGTGTATCTATATAACTATACGTGCTAGAAAAAAAATAAAACCAGATTTGGAATCAGCGCGAAACATGCATTAAGAAATGTGTGATCATGTTTGTGATGAGAAAAAAAAGTTTCATTTTGTTGGCCAGTGTTATCTAACTTAAAAATAGCCAACGCTGAACAACTTGTTTCTCTTGACGTGGAATCACTTTTTACAAATGTACCAGTCATCGAAACCATAGAAATAATTTTGGACAATATTTACAACAATTAAAATTTAATTGCACCAACTTTCAAAAAAGAAGATATGAAACAATTACTTATTTTGTGTTGTACAAAAGCTCCGTTTAGATTCTGTGATGAAACCTACAAACAGATAGATGGTGTTGCTATGGGCACACCATTAAGACCTACCTTCGCGGACTTTTATACGTCAAACTTAGGAAATAAAATAATGAAAGAAAACAACTTCTACAACCCAAAACTGTATACGAGATATGTCGACGATACCTTGACACTATTTAAAAACAATAATTCACAGTCCTTTATTTATTCAAAGACTTCATGAATTAAGTAAATTAAAATTCACATTTGAACGCGCTCTTTTCTCGACATTAATATATTCATTGGTGAAAATGGATGTTTAACGACTGGTGTACGCGTTAAACCAACAGACAAAGGAACGTATTTAAATTATAATTCATACTCACAAAAAATTATAAACTATCAATAATTAAAACACCGCGCATAGAGCTTTCAATATACGCTCAAGTTGGCAACTATTTAATCAAGAAATTGAGAGAATAAAGCAAAATCTAATAAACGGTGATTTTCCGCTATTTTTAATCGATAACATCATAAACCGAACTCTAACAAATTTATATAACAAAAATAAGGAGGAAGATGAAAATAAAAAAAAAAAAAAGGTATAAAATTTTACTTCGAAACATGAAACCCAACAAGACTAAAACATGAAAAAAAATGTCTAAACAATATATTAAAGAGACAAATAAAACCAATGGATAAAGAAAAAACTATCAATGTTAACATATACTATAAAAACAAAAAGTTATCGCGTCATTTTTTGACACGTACAAAAACCCTGATAAGCAACATCATGCAGTGTACCAATTTACGTGTCCTGTAGCTGACTGTACGTCGACTTACATTGGTTACACCACAAACCACATTAAAGAGAGAGCGTACCAACATAAATATCGTCCAAGTAAAATTAACGAACATTACAGAGTAGATCATAAAATATTAAATTTAAAAAATATCTCAACAAAACTTTCAAATCTTAAACTCATCACATAACGTACAAAAACTAAAAATTGCCGAAGCCTTTTACATTAAAATTAAAAAACCAAAAATTAATATAAAATTTAATGAACTTTCGAATATTTTTAATTAATTTGGAATTGTATCAAACTGACAATCAAGAAATATATATATATAACTCATTTTACTTTAAAATTATGTATAAAGCTCTGAAGATGTTCAAAGTATATGAACGAAACGCGTCAGCAGAAGAAAAAAAAAAAAATGAAGACAGTATTCTTTGCATACTGCAAATTCTTATCTAGAATTATTATTAAGAAACTCAGTACTGAAAATAAAAAACTATTCACAATATTGGAAATTAAATGTAAATCCTTTATAAAGACACAGGCTGATATCGACTTTAAAATAATAATAATAATAAAACTGAAAATAATGTCATTTTCATAATTTGATTTATTTACTAAGGTAGTGTTTTATTTATTAAATATTCTCTTTGGCCGATATATTAATAGTACAGTACAACAGATAAAATGAGTATCTGACAAGCTTTACCAACCGTCTTTTGACTGACACAACCTTAAGGAAACTAAATAATTTACTGATGGATTTGGTGTTTAATAACTACCTTAGTTAGGGTGGAATGTACGAGTAGTACGTTAAACAGCGCGCGCGCGCGCACACAGAGAGAGAGAGAGAGAGAGAGAGAGAGAGAGAACGATAAACTGACAAGCTATACTTACAAAATTTCAAGATCCCCAAAAACCTGTGATTCGACTAAACAAAACCTAGAATTCAACTTCTGGGTATACACAAAATCTTATGCCACTCTTGTAGAGGGTTCCCCCCACCCACGAACTCAACAGAAATACCCCCCTACCCCACCCCCTCAAAATATAAAAACCGTTACGCTCTTTGAGAAATTACATTCAAACAAACATCTCCAATTTATCTTTCCAAAACAACTCTAAACAAAAAACTATATTACAAAGTTGAATTAAAAATACTTAACAAAAATGTTATATTAACAAACGCTCGCTACAAATATTTCTCAAACAAATATAAATAAACATGGACGTTATTTCAGAATATTTATATTATATTATATTTATTACAAGTCATATCTGCACATTATATTATTACTTATTATTATTACTATTATTACTGAGTAAGGTACAATAACATAAAAATTGGTAAAATACTCAAAATGTTTCAATAAAAAACCGATAAATTCAAAGTAAATTGATTTTTTACATTTAATAAATGACTGAATGGTTGGCATATACGAGTATAATGTACTTTTTTATATCAAGGTGGTTGGCATAAAGTTCTCATATTAGTTACCATTAGGAGATCTGCCTCAGTTCAATACGAAGGGTTTATAAAGCCTACGTTGACGATGATGTAGTAGAGAGTTGTATGTAAGAATTTAAAAGGTGTTATTTTTCTAATTTAAAATACTTGGAATAACGTTTACGTACGAGCTACCACCGTGTGTGTGTGTTAAAGAAATAATTAAAAACTTACATTAAAACTCTTTATAGTGGCACTCCTGCAGAAAGGAGAAGAGGACCCTCGAAAAGTAGACTGGGGGCCCAAAACTATTAAGTTCTTTCTCACTCCAGCGCCATCTATACGCTAAAAGAAAATTAAAAAAATGAAAGTAAACAAAATTAAATTAAAAACTTAAAAAATTAAAAAAATTAAAAATAATAAAAATTAATTTAAACGAAATTATAAAAATATAAAAATTTAATATAAAAACATTAAATTGCAATAAGTAATAAAAGAAAAGAAAAATTTCTGTCAAAATAAGGATTTTTTATAGATTTCTTTCAGCATCACACGACAAAGGACAAAGAACAAAATGGGTATTCTCCTTCATACCCACGTTGAAGGCATAAAAGGATCATATTAAAGAATCACTTCAGTTAAAGGAAAAACCAGTAAAAAAAACATAAATGAACTTTCATAAGAAATCACCTGTTTAACATTAACAAAAAAGAACTTCCTCTTAAAGTCCCACCATTCCAGGAGTGGCTGGCTACGCCAGGCTCTTTAACAAACACCTAATCCCCGAGCCTCCCCTCAAAATGTAGTTTAAAACAAATTTGTATTTTAAATCATCAAACTGTCACATAAGGTTGGGGTTTGCAACCGTAGGCGTCGAGTGGTCACAAACCGTCATTTAGTGGTGTCTGCATTTGTGCATCCTATTTACATCATCGTCGTCTTACCCACGTTAATTCCATCAATCAAAAACTCTTAAAACAAATCCATAAAACTTTATTTTATGATCCTATGACCCTTTGGCACAAATTCACCTTCATCATCCAACCTTAAACTAAGACTTCGTATGTCATGATAATAAATCATTTTAATTGCTTATACTGCCCTCAGCTTGTAATCTACTTACAAACTAAATCTATGAACCCCTGAAAGCTTTACCATCTACCGCGAGATAAACTACAGGGTGGACAAAAAGTCTGGGCATCTCCTCCAATGTAAAAATTAGGTTTTTAAATATTTTGAGGGAGTGCCAGACTTTTTGCCTACCCTATACATTAATGAAGTTAAAAAAATGATGTCTTTATAAATAAAGAATAAGAGAGAGAGAGAGAGAGAGAGAGAGAGAGAGAGAGAGAGAGAGAGAGAGAGAGAGACTTACGTATATAAAGCGGTCCATTTTACAGTAACTACCGTACTACACCAAATCACAACGTTCACTGAGAACGTTAAGCAAAAATCTAAATTACCCTCATTTAAAATCCTCTCTCAAGAACCCTGTGTAAAAGTGCAATACGTATGATTGGCTCACCAATAATTGTACTCTGATCTCATTGGACAAATTAAAAAAAACTCTCTCTCTCTCTATTTATTTATTTATTTATATATATATATATATATATATATATAGTAACGAACGTCACTTACAACTTAATCTACTCCAAACAGCTCTTACACACACTGTAAAATAACATCCTTTTTCACACTAATAATTCTGATTTTGTTTACAAGTGAAGTGATATAAACAACCGTGTTTAGTGGCAATACGTTGCGAGATCTTGAAATAAAATAATATTAAGTGTTTTGGGTTTCATTAAACTCTTCGCATGAAAAAGGCCAATTCGCGTAAGGTGAAAATTTGCGTGTGACAGGTATGAATTTGCGATGAAAAATCTGAGAGAAGTCTTTAAATGCAAAACCAAAATCGATAAAAGCGATTTGCCCTTCGGACCTTTCGTCTTCAAAAGAGACAATTTGCTCAGCGATCGGATGTCGCTCAAAACGCGGCTTTTGCAAGTTAGCGTAAGTTGATTAAAGGACGTGAAGTTAATTTGGGTTACATTACATTATATTAGGGGTATGCTGGAGGGAGGAGAGAGAGAGAGAGAGAGAGAGAGAGAGAGAGAGAGAGAGACTTGAATTTTTAAGGGGTCTCATAAACAACAGCTCAGAATTCTGTGAATGAACAATTCTGATATCTTTCCTCGAAAAGGAAAAGTCAATTAAAAAAGAATTTGCCTTTTAATATCTTTTTATTTCTATTAATTAGAGTTGCATTCCAAATTTTAATCAATTCCCAAAAACTTTTAATGAAAAGATAAGAAGAGCGGTGGCAGTTTTTCACTTTTTATTTAATGTGATAATTCTGTTGTGTGTGTGTATAGGTATATATATACACACACAGGGTGTCCCATAAGTTCGGTCTGTAGGAAAATTTATTTTAAATTAAATTTACAAAGTAATATATTAGAACTAAAACAAATGTTCAAATTGGTGTCTTATTTTGGGACCTCTTTTCTGTTGCGGGTAGAATAACACGCAATGGCTAATATGGAAGTGAGTTACACTCGTAAGGAAAAGGCGGAGGCATTGCGTGTTATTCTACCTGCAACAGAAAAGAGGTCCCAAAACAAGACATCAATTTGAACATATGTGTTCTAATGTATTACTCTGTCAATTTAATTTAAAATAAATTTTCCCATGGGACAGGACTTATGGGATACCCTGTGCGTAAATATATATATATTGGCTTGTTGACTGTAGGCCCTATAACACTGGTATGCATATGAATTTTTTTTGTCTGCTGTGAGGGTTTTTTCAACTCATATTATATAATTCGACCATGCTGAATTCGAAAATGACATTGGTTTTCCTCAATCAGGTCAGGTTTTTTCTCTATTGGCCATTTATTATAAGTCCAATTTTATCCCCAAATTTATTGATTTTTTTAGCTTAAACACTGTAGATACGAGTAATATTATAAGAACACTCGTGAAAAATGAAAACATTGTGTGAATAAATACTTTTATTCATACAATGAATATGGAAAAAAGTTTATTGAGGAAGGATGAAGTTTTTTTTGGCTTTCCGTCTGTGTTTTTCTTCGGGCACGTCTCGCTTCAAACACCAGCAATAGTCCGCCAGCATATTGATATCCCAGTTTCCCTGGTACCTCTCTTCCATTATTTTGATATCTTGGTGAAGTCGTTCACCCTGTTCCTCACTATAATCTCCGCAATTTTCAGGAAAATAGTCCAAGTGGGACCACAAAAAGTGCATTTTTATGGACATGCGCGACCCATGAGCTTTGAAAGCTTCCATCAAGTTTTCGACAACGGACTCGTATTCTGGACTTCTACGCTTGCCAAGAAAATCAGTGACAACTGATTTGAATGCCTGCCAGGCATTCTTCTCAGTTGGAGTCATTGCGTTTTCGAACTGAGTATCCTTGATCAAAGTTCGAATTTGAGGACCATCAAAAACCCCAGCATTTAGTTTAGCATCAGATATATGAGGAAATTTACTCTCGAGATATCGGAATGCTGAACCCTCCTTATTCATTGATTTGATGAAATTTTTCATCAAGCCCAGCTTAATATGAAGTGGTGGGAGCAAAATTTTGTTGGTGGTACAAGGGGCACTGAAACGACATTATGCGACCCAGGTTCAAAATTCTCTCTGGATGCCCATTCACGCTGTGCATAGTGCTTCTCATCCGCTCGGCTATCCCATTTGCAGAGGAAACATGGGTATTTCGTGTATCCCCCTTGCGTTCCCAATACAAATGCCACAATCTGAAAAAAATGAAAATATTTAAAGAATTTAGAGAATTTGTTCTATCAGATAAAAACATCTATGCATTGGACTGTATCACTTCTGTGGGGAAGTTAAGTGTTCTTATACGCTCTCAAATAACCTTTGGAAAAACAACATAGTCAATAGCAATAGTTTACTTATGATATTAGTATTACCTTCAAATCTCCACAGATCCTCCAGTTATGTTGGTCGTATACGAGAGCATCCAGTAAAATTTTCATGTTATCGTAGCTCTCAGTAAGTTGTACGGAATGTGCTACAGGGACTGATGCAACCCTATTCCCAATGTTGAGAAGTACTGCTTTCAAACTTCGTTTAGACGAGTCTATAAATAGCCTCCATTCTGATGCGTTATATGGCAGGCCCAAGGATTCGATTAGCCCCTCAACATTGCAGCAGTACACTAAGGAAGAGGTATTTTCATGCACTGCAAAAAACTTGCGGAATTCTTCCTCTCGTTTCCTATACCAGGAGAATGTTGTTCCCGGAGCCAGCAAGTTGTCCTCTCGAAGTCGTGAGCCCAAGATCTCGGCAGCTAATTTGGAAAGTCCTAAATCCCTGGTAAGATCATTAAGTTTGGCCTGGTTGAGAGGCCTCGGCTCATTTGAAGCGGTATTTTGAGGTATATACGACTGGGACTGGTCATTGGCATTGGTCATTGATTCATCATCAGAATCATCGAAGTCCAGGGTTTGAGGTGGGTCGGGTATTGGAATTCCAGGACCATGGGGTACAGGTCTCATAGCAGAAGGAATGTCAGGGTATACAACAATGTGTTTATTCTTCTTGTTAACTCCTGAAAATAGAAACACAGAAACATGGATATAAAACTTGCATATGAAATAGAAGAAGCATTCAGACAGTGGCGGCTCGTGAGGGAAGGCTGCGGTCTGTAAGATATGAAATAGGTCGATGGAGTCTGTTATATTTTCTTTCTTTTTCATTCATATTGTCCCTTCGGGGACAATATGAATGAAAAAGAAAGAAAATATACAATCATTGTATATGTAAATGTAACTTGTATAACAATATGTATGTGTAAATGTATTTTCTATAACAATATGTATATGTAAATGTATGATTACCATTATGGTGAATATTATGCTATATATGGTGAATATTACATTATGGTGAATATTATGTCAAGTTTCATACGAGGATTTCAAAATATTTAAGAAAAATAAATTTATAAGCCCACCTTGGAGGTTTGTCATGCAGAAATAGCAATCTGTCACGTGATCCTTTCCTTCTCTCCAAATCATGGGAATTCCAAAAGGCAAAGATTTCGCTCTGCCTTTGCTCCATCTTCTCAAATTTTCAATGCACGTCTTGCAGCACATATGAGGGGCGAAATTTTTGTCCTGGTCCCCTAGCTTAATTCCAAAGTATGCTCTATACATTGTCTTCACAAATTTAGTGATTTGGGACTGGTTATTTGGCATGGTAACCATCCCACATATGTAGCAGAATCTATTGGGATCATTTTTACACGCTCTATTCATTATGAAATATTTTATCTATATGCCTGAAAAGTAAAAAAAGATATTATACAAGTGAAACAAGTGATGATAGATGTTACTGTTCCAATTCCGCTTTGACAAAATCACGAAAAATTCTATTTTACTTATGAGGCCATAGCCGGATAACCTGAGCTGATTGAGAAAAACGGATTGCAGATTCGAAATCAGCAGGAAACACTCTATAAGAATCACTTACAAAACCCTTGACAGCAAAATTGATGCATACCAGTGTAATTAATGTAATTAGATAATTAAAACGTTGTTTGCCTGATTGAGAGGTCGCCAAAATAAATGTCAAAAATAATAAATTGGTTGGTTTTTAAATGTTACAGAGTGAAATAAGGTAAAATTGCTTGATTAATTGTGCAAGGAAATGACAGGATTTGAACGAACAATTAATATGAATGGACTGTTGGACTGGATTGTTGATATTAAACGTTAATACATCAAAAGACGATGCGCAGTAGGCTCAGTAAATGAATTACAAGAATGCGAACGAAGTCAATTTGAATGTTTACGGTTGAAAAAGAGAATGACAAAATATGCCCAGGCGAAGCCGAAAGGCCCGTTACAATAATCTGTTACACGACCGAAGGCCAGCGTTGACTGAAGAGGGATGGGAACACCCTTGACTTGGAGTTCCTCGATTCGAGGTGCTATGTGTGGTTCCAAGGCGCCGTCTCTGGTTGAGAACAATGAACGCTTTGTTTGGGGCAGAGAGGCAATCTATGGGAAAAAGATAAGTTCTTGTGAAGGCAGAAGAACACGTATGTGCCTGCAGGTGTTGCCTATAGTAGTCGCTCCAGGAATGCTGACGACGACAGCTATATATATATATAATATATAAAACAACATTTCTAACATTGTGCTAATAAAGTTTTAGCTTGAAATTGAAGGTTTCACCGTTTTTTTAGAAAACACCACTCTGCCTATAACCCTATACACTCATTCAAATTACGAGCAGCTCGCAACATCACTGCCGAGTATATAAAGAGTCCATGTACTATATACTCTAAACAAGTTGGATGTGCCGAGATTCACTCAAGTTTAGGTAAATTTACTTTTACGAAAAGTGTGTAAAAGTAATAGACTTGTTAATTTGAACATGTCACATTATGGTAATTAACTGTGTTAATTACCATATGAATGCAATTTATGCCCAATTATCACACTTAAATACGATGAAAAGAGAAAAGGCAATAAATTGGGAGACTAAGAGCTAGAGGGGTTCGAACACGCGTCACGCTCGTCGGAGCGACGACTCAAACTACGCGATAGGGGTTTGAATCCCACTACTGTAGCTCCTAATTTTCCAATTTCCACTTCACTTTTTTTCCAGTTTCCATCCGTGTTAACCCCTTAACGAATGCAATTTATGCGCAATTATCACACTTAAATACGATGAAAAGAGAAAAGGCAATAAATTGGGAGACTAAGAGCTAGAGGGGCTCGAACACGCGTCACGCAATTTATGCGCAATTATCACACTTAAATACGATGAAAAGAGAAAAGGCAATAAATTGGGAGACTAAGAGCTAGAGGGGCTCGAACCCGCGTCACGCTCGTTGGAGCGACGACTCAAACTACGCGATGCGGGTTTGAATCCCACAAGCTCCTAATTTTCCAATTTCCACTACACTTTTTTCCAGTTTCCGTCCGTGTTAACCCCTTAACGACGGGTGGCATGCCCGTCATATGAGCACTGAAAGCCTCACGCCAACTAGTGTTGGATAGTCAAAATGGACAATTTTGAGGTTATATAAATACTGTACGTGCGTAAATATGAAGTAAAAATTCTGAGTCTACAAATAAAACCCGCAAATAAATTCATCGTATTTAATTCCGCCGGCTTGCTCGATCAGGGTGGGCTGATCGGCTAAACAACAACAACAACAACATATTTAATTGGAAAAAATAAATAACTTTAGTAATCAATACCAAAACCTACCTATATCTAGTCACTCTACTGTAGCATTATAACATGTAAATAATTCTATACAAAAGATTTTGAACAGAAAATCTGAGTCTTTGAGACTTTTAACATTTAAGCTCACGAACCACGACACACAAAATTTGGTCTCTCTCACTTCGGATGTGAAGCTCAAAATATTTAGGTGAACTGCCGTATTTTGTAAATTTATTGACAGACGAGCTGTTTCTCGATTTCACAAGGTGAAATTTTGTAGAATCGCGATCTGACTAGATTTGGGTAGGCTTTGCTAATACTAAAGAAAAACCTACAGAAATACAGTACTGAAAAACATTAATGAAGAGAACTTACTTGCAAACAGTAATTATTTACAGTTATTCTTAAAGTACCGTAAACAACAGTAAATAAAAACAAGTACTTTAATGAAGAGCAGTAAAATATAAAATTTAACCCTTTCAGTCACAGTGGGACTCTAATATCCCACTGGAAATAATAATAATAATAATAATAATAAAATGCAACTTTCCTACGAATGTTTGTGCATGTTTAATATACAGGGTAGCCCATAAGTCCCAATCCGTTATAATTAAAGCGAAAATACGGAAATTCAAACAAAATTTAAAGTTATACAAGTTTAAAAATATTTATTGATCAAAGTGCAAAATATTATAATCATCTCGACAGGATTTTCGCTTTAATTATACTTATGGGCCACACTGTAGGTTTAGTTTTGTCCTCAGAAAAGGAAACCCAAAATGTTTGTAACTTAAGTGAAAGTTACTATGATAAAATATTTGATTTTCACTAACACTAAATCTTATACTTTTTGATTTGATGTAAAGGATAATTATGAAATCGGAAAATAACCTAAAAACCGTAATAATAATATCCTAAATAACTCCTTCATACACATGTGCCTATTTCCCTATTAACCCATATTAGCACCAAAAGGTTTCAAAATCCTGACAAAAACTGAATCTTTGTATTTTTTAATGTAAATATGTGCTTATATAACGCAATACAATTATATTGTATTAATCTATATCAATTACAAATATACTTTCTTTTTATGAGACTAAATAATATGAGGCCCTCCGTGGAAGAAGTGGTTAAGCGACAAAAGTAAAAAACGTCAGAAAACACCATAACATTTTTTACCAATTTGAAATATTTCGTCAAAATATCTTCAAAAGTTCAAAATTTATGTCACTTTCAAATTTGGTACGACTTTAACTGCGTTTTCTATCATTTTTTATTACGTTTGGCGCTTAGCCACTTCTTCCTAGGAGGGCTTCATATATAGTCATTAGGCTTAAATGGGGTAGAAAATTAGGCAAAATTATTAAATTTATTATTCGTGCACTTTTATTACTCATTTACTCATGTATTACTAATTTTTTTTACTCGTTGCGTTAAAGTGACGCAATATTTTATCACACGTAATTTCAGTTAAATGCATCAAAATAGGAACTGTCAAAAAAAAAAAAGGATCGCCTGAAGATCAGGGGCCCCCAGCCTCAATTATTAAATGATATCTTCGTTAAAACTAACGAAAATATCACGACTTAACCTAACCAATCATCAAGGGCGTACAGTTGACCTAACCGGGTATTCAATTTAATTTACCATTATATTTGGTACTGTGAAGCAAAAAACAAGAATACATGGGATCTTGATCTTCAGGTGATCCAAAAAAAAAATATACTGTATACATTCATATTACAAAATTAATATCTCTAAAAAATGGTGAAAAGTGTGTGTGAAAAAATTTGATGCAAAGCTAACAAAATTTAGGGAGTTAAGTGTAGTTTACGTCCCCCTAACGCGAAAGGGGCCACAAACTACACTAGGTCAAAGTTGGGAGACGTAAACTACACTGGGATCTTTAGGAGACATTTTTTAAATGAATCCATCAAATAAAACGTTAAAACTAACGAAAATTTTACAACTTAACCTAACCAATCGTTAATATATATATATATATATATATATATATATATATATATATATATAATAAAAGGACATGTGTGTGTGTGTGTGTCCCTGTTCCAGCATAACTCCAAAATGGAAGCAGTTACAAACATGAAACTTCACACACATATTGATTAGGTCCCGAGGTTGTGCACCTGGGTGTTAATAAATTAAATAATTAATGTATGTATATGATGAATAAAAACCACGAAGGAAAGGAAACACAGAATGGTGCTCAAGCACTTTCGTCTAATGACATCCTCAGTGTTCCTGAGGATGTCATTAGACAAAAGCGCTTGAGCACTATTCTGTGTTTCCTTTCCTCGTGGTTTTATTCATCATAAATATTTTTCACGTGTTACTTTCGTGAAATAATTTATTTATATATATATATATATATATATATATATATATATATATTATATCGAAAACCTATGGTAAAATTATTGAATACCTGGTTAGGTTCATTGAATGCCGGTTAGGTCAACTGTACACCCTTGACGATTGGTTAAATCGTGATATTTTTGTAAAACGCGGGATATTTTCGCTACCAGCACGAAGGGCGGGTTTTCGGCTTGTATATATAAAATTGACGATTGGTTAGGTTAAGTCGTAATATTTCGTTAGTTTTAACGTTTTATTTGATTAGGTATACACAGACAAAGTTGGGAACGCAAACTACACTAGGATAATGTAGGCTGTAGGGGAACGTAAACTACACTTGCTCCAAATTTAGCAATTATGTCTTTTTTCTTTTTTTTAAGTATTTAACTACAAATGTAGTTATTTGGATATGTGTAAAAAAAAAAAAAAAATTAAAAACGCATATAGTCACTTACTACGATCAATGTACCTGGTCTTGTACCATAATGAAGCAACGCCATCTAACACCAGAAATCTAAACTTCCACTTTTCAATTTTTTAAAGTGCAAATCATAATTCTTAAGAAAATGATGTGCGAATTTAGTGGGTAAAATGTATTTTAAAGTCAAGTACAGAATTCCACAAACAATGGCCGCAGTGCGATATGACATACGATCAAATGTGATTAATTGAAGCCGCTATACAATTTTAATTTCTCATTTTCTTTCATATTTCGTATTCACAGCTGGTAATCAGGTGACATAAACTCCGCCTACGTTTCCATGAAACCGTTAATTGAGTAAATGCTAAAATATTAAAAATAAATAAGTGATATATTGATTTTATTTACTCGAGGCTCCGGTTGACAGGTTTTAAATAGCGAAATACTGGACAGCTTCTGGGTGGACAGTGAAGCTTTGTTTAGCACTCATTTTGTCCACATTCTACGAGTCGATACTTAAACAGTAGCACTCCTTCACCGATACTTAAACAGTAGCACTCCTTCACTTCACAAAATGTTACTATACTGTGACCGGGTAGTAGGTTTGCTTACGCAATTAGTTGCCAGCGTCCGTTTTCCAATATACAAGTGAAGACATTGAGGTCAGGGATTGGAACCCCGTTGATGTTGGTAATAATTATACGGGAAATTAAATAATGGGCCGCGTAAGTTGGCCCGAGCTCTGTGGCGGTTTCTGGCCCTCGTCATTGATTAGACGAGTAGTTAAAGTTTGATACGAGATAATGTCCGAACACATCCCGTAGAATATAGGACACCTGGCAACCTTACTTCTGGGTTAAGAAGGCTCGCTAACGTACAGAAATGGATGGAATATTACCTAAACTTGGGCCAGTTAAATAGTTCTCAAAATTATAAATTATTTTCTTTATAAATTAAAAATAAATTCTAAATAAATTACACCTTTTAAGAAAAACTTACTTTAAATGTTAATTATGAAAGTTAATTTTTAAAAGCATAATTATTAAGTTATAAAGTCTTTTAAAAAGTTTGGGAATCACCTGAAGGTTAGGGCCCCCATCTTCAATTATTAAATGATATCTTAGTTAAAACTAACGAAAATATCATGACTTAACCTAACCAATCGTCAAGGGCGTACAGTTGACCTAACCGGGCATTCAATTTAATTTATTATATTTGGTACTGTAAAGCAAAAAACAAGAACACATGGGGGCCCTGATCTTCAGGTGAACCGAAAAATGTACCAAATAATTGGATTTCTGATTTCGAAAATCTTAATTAACCCTTAACTGGTGAGGTGTGATTTAGGAGACCACGTGAAATATTGTCACGTGGTCTCCTAGACCGCACCTCACCAGTTAAGGTTTAATAAGTCCAGGTCTTGGAAGAATCGTTTGTTTACGCTGTTCCTTTACACAATGAACAGAATTCCGTTCTATGTGCACAAACGCTCACATCAGTTTTGACTACTATAGAACATTCTTTTACAATTTTCTGTGTTTTACAGTTTTACGGAGGTAACTGAAGTGGTCACGATGTATTGAGTAAAATGACCACACGAAACTATCAGTCTGAAATAATTTTCTGGAGGTCACTGTGCCTTTCACATTTAGAAGAATTCTCTGAAGCTGCAGTTTAGGTTAGGCGCATTCTAATCATCTCGGGCTAAGCTCTTTTGCAGCATATGCGGAATTGAACACCTAGTACAGGTATTACTAAACTTAAATACGACAGAAATGTTTCCTGTAACCTATTAGCTAAGTATCGTTCGTCTTGGCCAAATTTTGGTTAAAAATAACTTCGAGCTCCAGCTACGGTACTAAGTACTAGGTTCCGGTTCATATCCCTCCAAATAATGGTTTTCTTTTTTAGAAAACAATTGGGGCAGGGGGAGACAGTTTTCAGATGCAATTTTGAACTGTAAAACTGTAAATATTAATAGAAGATTGAAAAAGGAAAATGGGATCACCTGAAGATCAGGGCCCCCATGTATTCTTGTTTTTGCTTTACATTACCAAATATAATAATAAATTAAATTAAATGCCCGGTTAGGTCAACTGTACGCCCTTGACGATTGGTTAGGTTAAGTCGTGATATTTTCGTTAGTTTTAACGAAGATATCATTTGATAATTGAGGCTGGGGGCCCTGATCTTCAGGTGATCCGGAAAATGTAATAAAGTGAGAAACTATAGGACTTGTGGGACCCGAACCCGCGTCACGTGGCTTCAAAGTCACCTACCTCCCATATCGACCACAGCATCCAGAACCCCAAAATGGTTCGTTCAAGCGAGACTAATATGTACGCTGCTTCATCATGCTTCATTCAATTCTCCCACCTTTATAAAGCATATACTCATAAATGATTTAACTGCGGTTACTGCACTTGAAATCCATATATGCTGTGTGTGTGTGTGTGTGTGTGTGTGTCAAAAGGACAGAAAGCGGAGCAGAAAACAAGGTTGAACTATGAAGGCACGTTTATTACCGCATAATTTCGTAAAAGCTGACAAAACCGAACTATCTTCAAACTCAACAAAATTTCTACCTTAAAATCAAAACTTTCATTCAAATTCAGTGAAGAGAATCTCAACAAAAATATATATTCTCGCTAAATTCAAAATAAATATAATAAAAAAAAAATGTCCGAATGAAGGTAGAATCGTAACGTTATTTGTACGTGTGAATATTTGCTGCCGTATTACACTTACTCTAACGAAAGATTTTTATTCTTTACGAAAGGATGAGGTGTGGAAAAGGAAGACACCTTCCTTTTACTTTTCTATTTACACAATGGTTGAAGTTACGAAGTCTGCACACATGAACGGAAATAGGCTGTTTCACTACTTTGATCTTTAACACACACACACACGTTCACTTTTTCCCTCTCTCCTCCTCGTAATGGGATGAATTTCACAACTAAATAAAAATAGTGAATAAATAAATGATGCAAACCGACACAAAAAAATGAAAAGCTATTCCAAGTCCTTTCGTGTATTCAGCTGTACACCTCGTCAGGGAATGAAGGGAACTTTAGCTTCTTACATTTTCCTATAATTTCAGTTTCCCATATATATATATATATATATATATATATATATATATATATATATATATATATATAAAGTTTGCATTTTGAGTTGAAATCGTGCTGAATTTAAGTTTAAAATTATGGAAAATTATTTGCACATCATTTGAAATTCAGAACATGGAAAGAAAGAAAAAAATTAATTTGAAGCTGAAGGTGATTTTGTAAACAGAATATATAATTTCCATTGTCTGAAACCGCATTCCCGTTTGTGGATAAGAGTAAGAGGCACTTCCAAAGGCTCGTAGAAGGCCATAAAAAACTTGCCAAGATTTCGTACTGTTCGATATTGTGCCGAGTTAAACCTAACTTAACCCGAATTCACCCGGATTCAGCGTTAGATTAGGTAAATGTGACGCGATCGTGTAAGAGCAATGTGACCTTTATTTCACCTGGAATTCATCCATAAAAGTAGGAACTAAATGGTATAAAATAGGTCGGGACACGACCTTTAACTGTTGTTAGGTACGTTCTTAAGTCTCCGTACTAGCAGTTCAGTCTCCCGTTGTCATACAGTCGTGCTAACAGTTTAACGTGGAATCCGAACCATAAATCATTGCATTATCTGGACGCGGAGGAGGGTCACCCAAATCCAACTACTAACCCAGTGGTTCCCGACCTTTTTTGGTTCGCGGCACCCCAGTGCTATCTATCTACTTTCACGGCACCCCTGTGAATTAGCGTTTACCCCCGTTTAACAGCCAGTTCCCTCCACCCTGCCAAGTGAGCACCACGTACCTTGAAACAGTCTATATCGTTCATTTATGGCAGTAATAAATTGTGAATTTTGTTTTATTTCAAAATGTCATACAAACCCTCGTGGGAAGAAGTGGCTAAGCGTTGAATTATTGGATGAAATTGAATGTGTAAGGACCAAGCCTGAGGAAAGTGTATATTTTCACAAGATACCTCGTTCCAATTACAACTTCAATAAAAATTGTTGAAAAATCAACAATCTACAACAATCTTTGCGGGACCCTGGTTGAAAACCACTGTACTAAACAGACCGAACGTGGCTTAACTTCGCTGACCTTGGGGAAGCGTGTTGAGATAAGAGTCACGACATAGCCCAAGGATAGAAGCTGCAATTGAACAAAGTAACTGTTCGAGCCCTAACTTATTGTATATATTTCATTTCTTCGCAGTAAAACCATTCGTTGCATTAAATTTAACTGTAGGAAAGATTTTTATACCACTATAAACAACTCTCTCCCACACCACACGTACCATTCGTTAAAAAAGAACTAAAGACATCATTCAAACTTTGTAGTTGTTTTTTCCATAAAAGGAATAATTTTGCAATAATTTGCTTTTTGTTTTGTCTGAGTTCCTTTTAGTTCTTTTAGCTCAAGCTCTTGCCAGTTGCTTTAGTTCCTTCTAGTTCTTTCGAGATGTTTTAGTTCCAGACGGTTCTTTCGAGTTCTTTATGTCCTTTTAGTTTAGTGTTTTTTTTTTTGTTTTAAGTTCCTCCTAGTTAATTCGAGTTACTTTAGTCCCTTCTAGCTCTTTCGAGTTGTTTTAGTATTTTTTATTCTTTTAGTTTTCCTTAGTTTATTCTGATTAGTTTAAGTTTTAGTTTATATCCATTTCTCTTACGTCTTTTTTAACTCCTACGTTAATTTTAGTCTTTACTAGTTCTTATATTTCATTTTAGTTTCTTTTAGTTTCCCGTACGTTACTTTTAGTTTTTGTTAGTTCTTATATTCCCTATTACTTTCTTTTATTCCCCGTTACTCTTCTTATTATAGTTCGTTCTTATACTTCCTTTTAGCTCGTAATTTCGGCTATAATCCGCGTAATTCCTTATAGTTCCCTTTAGCCACTATTAGTATTCTTTTTCGTTCTTATCTCCCCTTTTCCTTTGAAGAAGGACGAAAAAATATGAAACAAAAAAAAAAATAATCGAAATAATTTGAAGAGAGAATGAATGAGAGGAAAAAACACTTAAAATAACGAAGCCATCGGGCCGAGGTTGCCGCAGAGAGACGCCAAATAAAGAGGGGAGAAGAAAGTCATATACATTTCGAGGTGCGGAATAAGGTTAAGTATTTATTTCCCGTTTTTAGGTTAATAGTAAGATGTGAAAGGCGCGATAAAAGAACGGAAACGACCTATAGTAATTCATTGGCAGCTCTGATTGGTCAATTAAGAGAACGATCAATAACAGAAATCATGATTGGTGGAGAGCGGTGGAGAGGCGAAAATTGCTTCTTTGGCCTTTCGGTTTATTTTTTATTGCGCGATATTAACGAGATACAAAAGGAACCCAGTGTTTACTGGTTAAAGTGATAGGTGGAGAGACGGGGGCTATGCGTAGTATTAGGGAGAGAGGAGCAAACGAGTGTGTGTGTGTGTGTGTGTGTGTGTGTGTGTTTAAATTTAGAAAAATATGAGAAAACAAAGTGTTCTTTAGTTTTTCTTGTTTGACACCAAGTATATTTTATAGGTTCTAAAATAATAATAATAATGTTACTTTAGCATTTATTTTCTAATCCATTTTCAGGTTTAGGTGATTATGGCTGATATGTTTCAAACGAAAAGTGTGACTTCAATGAAGGAAGAAGCATTCATTCCCTCGTGAATAAAAAAGGAAAATCGAGGCTTCAAAATATTTTAGATTAAAAACTCAAATTTTTAAGCATTTCCAGCCTTATTTGGGACGTGAAATGAGGTGAAGCAAAACAAGCAAGAACAGAATTATGTCTAATTATTATTATTATTATATATTATTATTATTATAATACATATAAAGACTAGTTACACACTAAAGGAAAAAAATATGTTAATTTTAAACCAAAACCTTGTCTTAATTTTAGACTAACGAAGTACTGCTTTCAAGTTATATATTTTGTTAAAATTGAACAAAATAAATGATATGAAATAAAATTTTGTGATCACCTGAAGATCAGGGCCTCCAGCCTTCTTTAGTTAGCTTTATAAAGCTAACTAACAAAAATATCACGACCTAACCTAACCAATCGTCGAGGGCGTACAGTTGACCTAACGATTGGTTAGGTTAGGTCGTGATATTTTTGTTAGTTAGCCTTATAAGGCTAAGTAAAGAAGGCTGGGGGCCCTGATCTTCGGGTGATCCAAAATTTGTTTAGATTTAACACATAACAAGATCACATTTACTTAAAATCAACAATAATTTTCAAATTTTTCCATAAAATAAAGCCCAATTCCGAGTAAATACGATTTTATGTTTGTTTAATCTGAACTAAACTTATTTTCGAGTAAAATCATTTATTTTGTTCAATTTGAACAAAAGCGGGACTCATAATTTTGAATACGATACTTTTGTTAGTTTAAAATATAAATAAATCCTTTATTCAAATAAAATAAAAATAGGCTTTTTCGAATCTTTATAGAGTTTTGCGGGTCACAAAATGGAGAAGAAAATAAACCTATTCAAAACGTGCTTTTTCCACTGGACACTCGTACAACATCGATACGCGACATGACGACAAAAAATGTAATGAAAAAACAGAGTTCATTGGCTTAAATCCGCTTGACCGGCATGACCTGCTTGACAAAATCTCACCATAAAATGCGGATATCCTGCTCCAGTTGCGAACGAAACGAAGTAAATTTGTTAAATTATTTCTTTACAAAACCGTCCTTTCACAAATCGGGTGAAACGGTAATCCGAGTGGTTCGTCGGACAAGAAAGGGCGATTATTTGCCTTAGTTATCTTATCTTCCCAGGTGTATGAATCAGTTTTGCGTATGAATCCGTTTTAAGTACAATAACCTCGCTTAAATAACGAGGAGAGTGAAAGGCAATAATAAATGTGGGAACTAGCAGTTAGTGGGATTCGAACCCGCGGCGTCGAGTGGTTTTAGAGTCGGTGTTCCTATACCAATCACGCCATCCAGAGCGTGATTGGAAGGAACCCTCGGTTCTTCGTCACTGCCTTCCTCACTTTCAATCTTTCCGCGCGCGCTGCGGGTCATTACTAAAACATGGTTTCAAAATGGCGTTTCCTTCAACGATGTGAAAAAGCTCGGAGGGGACCTACAGCTTTACGTGGGAAAAAAAAACATTTACGGGTTTGCTATCTCATCTGAAGGCGGAGGACGGTTACCCATCCAATTAAGTTAGGAATTCAGCTCCACGAACCTTTGCTCCAGCTCCGCAGCGGAACTCTTGCCAACCTTAATTTCCCGTTGTAATTAAATGAAACAAATTAATTATGTATTTATTTTAATAAGTAATTTACAATTTTATAATTAATAACATGGAAAGTGTACACACACACACACACACACACACACACACACACACAGTATTTTACTGTCGGCTATTCATTATGAAAACCCGGGCTGTTGACTACGTATGCAAGCTGAAATATATACGGGCTATTAGAAATTATTATATAACCATTTGCCGCCAACAAACAACACAATAAAAATTTTCTTTACGACGTAATAATGAACAAAATAATGCTGAAAACAACGTAATTGAAATGATGAAGTTTCGAAACGTGTTTGGCGAACAAAACAGGAAAAATGAGAAGGTTGTTAAAAATATGAAGGAACCACAAAGTTATTCCATGAGTAAATTTAGTAAAGAAATGAGAACGTACGTTAAGTAACTCCACCGTAAGTGCTAAAAAGGAGCCCCATGGAAATCCATTCTATTACTCTCAAAGACAAAAAATGGAAACTTACTCGCGTGAGGTACGCGAGTTGCAGTGTCGAAATAGGTTACTTTGGCCATCTGTTTCCCGTGACTCTCAAGATGTATAGGTTTTATGAAAGTAATGATGATGAAGGTTTGAATTATGAAAGTAATAATCTACAGAGCTACAGAAGCTAAGGCTAACAAAGACCCTAAGATCCATTCTAAGGTTAGCCCGAGAGAAAGGAAAGAGTAGGGGGTTAAGAGAAGAGAATAAGGGGTTAATTAAGTAGCAACACCTATCACTCGTGGGTTAACATTCATTCAGAAAAAGAGAAAAAAGACTCGCCATCATCATCCGCCGGCCACTGCCAACAAGTCAGAAAAATAGTCGGAGAGAATAGGAGAGGGGTGAAAGATGAAAAGAAGTAAAATAAGAACGCTTACAAACCATGCAAACACAGTCTTAACTCAATGTCATACCATGCAAACTACAGACATGCAAGTAAAGAGAGGATTAAAAATAAAAAAAGTAGGTAGAGTATAACAAAAAGTGAGTTAGTTTACTCTACGAGCTACATCTACGTTCGTGTTAGTTTAAATTTTTTTTTTATTGCTGAATGATGAAAGTAAGGATGATGAAGGTTTGGATTATGAACGTTAGGGTTGAAGGTATAATCGCCTTT
Source organism: Bathynomus jamesi (assembly GCA_023014485.1). Taxonomy (NCBI): domain Eukaryota; kingdom Metazoa; phylum Arthropoda; class Malacostraca; order Isopoda; family Cirolanidae; genus Bathynomus; species Bathynomus jamesi. The sequence continues at coordinate 369,818 of JAJOZX010004264.1, forward strand.
GAACGAACTGAGACGAAAATTAAATGTTTTGAGGTTGTTTTAAGTCCAATGCTGGGCAACCGCACACCAAATGGGAGGTTCGCACCCGCACTTCCGCACACCTCTAAGTTTTCGCACTTCCGCACAACCGCACCAGCACCCGCACCCTATTTACATATATAAAGTTTTATCGCAAGGAAATATATAAGTTTCCATTAATATATTAATACTTTTATAAACTTTTATTTAATATTTAATTGTGAAAATAAAGTTTTAATACAATAAAGTCATTTTTTTGTTATGAGAGGTCAGAAAATTATTAGAATACACTGTACTCACTGTCCCCAAAGAACGGGTGTGCGGACCAGTCCGCACACCTTCCGCACCCGCACCTTCTTACCGAGGTAACCGCACACTGCACCTCCGTACACCATTTCGCACTTCCGAACAGTGCGAATGTGCGGAGGTGCGGAAGGTGTGCGGAACTTGCCCAGCTCCTTCGTAATGAAAAGTCACATGACGGAAGGGATATATTACGGCTTTACGCGTTGTTACGTGGAATCCAAACTACGGGTCACTACATCATCTGAACACGAAGAATAGTACTACTACTGAACAGACCGAACGTCACTTAACCTAGCTGATTTAACTGGAAGCGGTGTTCCGAGGTGTCCACGACGTGGCCCTGATTGAATAAAAACAGTTTCATGATAACGTGTAATATGTGCGTGCATGGCTAGGCCAGTCGCACACAGGATCGTCTCGTGACTCACGACTGACGACTTGGGTCGTGACGACTCGAGTCGCGTGTGATTTTACATTGACAGAATGGGATCCCCGCGCACTGCAGCGATCGCGACGCGATTCCGGGGAATATAGCCTCAGTTAGGTTAATTGTATTTTAGTATCGATAGAAAGTTATCAACCAAATAGGTAATCATGGTACAGGGTGTCTATAAATTACCTTTACAAATTCAATTAAATTTAATTTGCAAATATAATTTACGGACCACCCTGTAGTTTAAATTAATTACTGCAGTGGTTTCCAAACTGTGGGGCGCGTACTGTTGGCCAGGGAGGCGCAGCCTCAAAGGATACTTAAGTCAACGCCGCGTGAGTGTGTTGGAACGCAGTCAAGTGTTTAAAACCAGCGGCGTTTGAGTTTGTTTGTCAGTCAGCTGAGGCCGACTTTGGACTGACAACTTCTGAGAAAGAACAATTCATAGCTTTATCGAGTGATGGTTCGCTAAGACAAGCATTTAATCCAGGAAATCTAGCTATGTTTTGGTTGAATATAAAAAAGAATATCCAGTCTTGTCAGACAAGGTTATAAACACACTTCTCCCTTTTGTTACATCCTACTTACGTGAAACGGGATTTTCTGCTGTTGCTGTCATGAAAACAAAGTACCGATCTCGGTTAATTATTGAAAAAGAACTAAGAATCGCTATTTCATCGATATTCTCGAAACTTCTTGCGGAGAAACAAGCTCACACATCACACTGATGAAAGTTAGCGTTTTGTTTAACAATATTATGTTAATTTGCTTTACAAACGTGCTTTTTTTGGTTACCTCAAAAAATCTGATTAATAATACAAGTATGAATAATTGTACATATGCCATTTTAGTTAATTGAATCATTTATAATTAATGGGGGGGGGGGCGCAACCATAATTTTGGGGAGTTAGGGGGTCGTCGTAACATAAAGCTTGGAAAACACTGAATTACTGTATTTATATAGTTTTAATTATATCAGTAATCGCCGAGTTAAGCCATAACTGATAAAAACAAATTTTTATTTACAATTATCATTATTTTGTTGGAAGACAGAGTTGCCATTCAAAAACTCCGATGACGTCACAATTTGACTCTGTCGCTATAAAAATGACGCATTTGGCTCTTCGATATACTCCCCTCTTCACACTAATACTGATGAATTTATACGTAGGATGTTTTCAATCTATTTTCGCCTTAAAGTTACGTCAGAAAGACAAGATCCGGTATACGAATACGTAGATAGATGATGTTTTGCGATATCTAAAGATATCGGAAAGGGTGATTTTGAACTTAAATGCTTTGTTTGTTTCGAGCATAAAATCTGAAGCCGAATGGCAGTTATGGTATATTACTTTCTTAGTGTTATGTTCATAGGCGACAATTATGGATTTAAGTTTGTCCTTGACACAAAATGTAAACTCAGTCGAGAAAATGCTTCTACTTTTATTTTGGTTAAGGTGACAATCCATAAAATTTCGATCTACTCTGTTTTAGCGCAATATTCATAATTTGTTGGCTTTCATATTTAGAACAAAAGAGTTATATCAAATATAACTAACATAAATTTGTTTGCATACTTCTTAAATTAACACACACACACACATATATGTAATGGATGGTCTGGGACTTTAACACAAAAGACCTGTCCAGATGATTCTTGAAATTATTCAGGTATGTGATGTGTTGGAGGTTTCTTAGTTCTTTCGACAAAATATCAAACTGAAAGCAGATTTTCTGTTAAACTCTGCATCTTTAACAAAATACAAAAACGTTGAAACACTTTTTAAATTAATTTCCTTTCGATCAAATGTACATTTTTATGCCAAATCTGTCAAATCCATTTGTCAAGTAAGAATTGAACTAAAAAGTATACTTTCATTTTACTTACGAAAATTTCAAATGAAAATTATTTTGTTGAAAAGTAATGGAAATTCGATAAAGTATATTTATGTTGAAGCTACTTTGACTTAATATGTTTTCGTTACAACAGAGTATTCCCGAAGTATTTCAAAATTTACAACTGTTCAACTTATTTACAGGCCAGGCAATCGCGCACACTGAGTGACTTAATGAATGGAGTAATTAAAAAAAAGTGGCCACGATACAATATACTGTATGTCTATAACCAAGAACTATGTCGGAACGACATCAATGTCCCCGCCAATACAGTGTGTTTATAAAGTCCCTATCTATTTCAGTGAAAACTTAGCAAAAAGGGTAAAATTCAATAACAATATAATAGAAGGCATACATTTAATGAATACTTAAGCATATGATTCTACATGAGCACCATCAGTATCTCTACAGAGTTCGAATCTGTCAGCAGCATTGCGGGACACATTTTGGAGCATAACAGGGGTTATTTTTTGTAACTGCTGTTACGATACGAGCACGTAACTGTCCCAGCTTCATTCAGATGGCATTTTAAACACCGTCGTCTTTAAACCAGATGGGGCACCTTGTCATTACGCAAACATTGTTCGGGAGTACCTAAATGAACGATTTTCAAATCGGTGGATCGGACGTGGAGGCAACAGGCCCTGGGCGGCGCGATCTCCTGACCTAACGCTCTTGGATTCTTTGCATGGAGCTTTATCAAATCAAACGTCTATCAAACGAGGGTTACAGATCTGCAAGATTTACGTGCTTGTATCGTAACAGCAGTTACAAAAATAACCCCTGTCATGCTTCAAATGTGTTCCGCAATGCTGCTGACATTCGAACTCTGTAGAGATACTGATGGTGCTCATGTAGAGTAATATGCTTTAGTATTCATTAAATGTATGCCTTCTATTATACTGTTATTGAATTTTACCCTTTTTGCTACGTTTTCACTGAAATAGATAGGGACTTTATAAACACCCTGTATTTGTGACTTTGCTGCAAGAACCTGATTCTTGATCGCGACACATCGTCTTGTGATAATACAAACGTGTAGGAAGTTTCATCATAGCGCAAATATGACAAAGCTCCATTCGACACGACCTTCATTTATGACCTTGACCGTTGATACAGGAATCTAATTCTTGTTCATCTTTGGTGCAAGAACCTGAACCCTGCTCATGACACATCGTCTTCTGATGATACATATGTGTAGAATAGAATAGAATAGAATAAAATTGAATAACCTTTATTAATAATAATAAAATAAATAATTTTTTCAATTTACAATGACATGAATAATCGTGAAGCTCGACTATTTATTTTATTTAATTTGGCCCTTAAGCTTTAGGCTTAACTGGGCTCTTATTAAAAATAAGCAGCTAGTTGTTATAAATTAATAATAATAAATAAATAAATAAGTAAATAAGTATTATTAATAGTTAAAACACGTATTACAATATTAAACAATATTAGTGGACAATATTAAACAATATTAGTGGACATTATTCTTAGATTTTTGTTAGTATGCCATTATTAATCGGGATTTCAACTTGGTTTTAAACAAATTTACATTCACAATATTTTTTATATCGGCATGCAAGTCATTCCATAGTTTCAATCCAATGAAAATGGGTAGTTTTTGAGATGAAGACAGTCTATGATAAATTGAAGTATAACACGCTTTGATCTATTTCTGGTCTGATACGAGTGGATTTCTTGACGAGTTACAAAATATCTATTTACCCATTGCAAATTAATGATTTTGTTCTTACACTTGTAAATAAAAATAAAATGTGCCAGTTTGGTTATATCGTTGAGCTTTAGTAGGTTTAGCTCTTTAAATAATGCACTAGAGTGATCAAGGAAATCAGCATCAGATAATAACCTTATTGCTCGTTTTTGGATGACAAAGATACCATTTAATGCGTTGTTAGCGGAGTTTCCCCAAACAAGGGTGCAGTACGTTATATAAGGAAGAACAAGAGTATGATAAAGAGTCAATAAAACTTGTTTAGGGACTACATTTCTAAGTTTAAACATTATAGCAACGCTCCTTGAAATCTTTTTCGCGATATAATTTACATGATCACTCCATTGCAAATTCTTATCTAGCATTACACCAAGAAATTTTGTTACAGTACACTCCTTTATGGCGGTTTCATTAACATTAAGTTCATCAAGATATACATTTATTTTATTAGTAAAAATCATGAAATTTGTTTTACTGGTATTTAGGAAGAGTTTATTTGTGGTCAACCATTTCATTACACTGATGAACTCTGAATAAAATATATTCTGAGCTGTATTAACATCTTTGCAAGAAAAAGAGACAATTGTATCATCTGCAAACATTATGAAGTTCAGTATATCAGATGAACGTGGAAAGTCATTTAGTATATATAATAAAAATAACAGTGGACCCAGAACTGAGCCTTGTGGCACACCATGTTTGACAAGCGCTTTAGTTGAGCAAACCTTATTTACTGATACAAAATTATATCTACTGGACAAATAACTTTTAAACCAATCACTGATTGCTCCTCTAAAGCCATAACAATATAATTTATTAAGTAGAATATTATGGTCTATTACATCAAACGCCTTACTCAAATCCATAAATATTGATATCATTATTTCTTTGTTCTCCTTAGCTATATTTACATTTTCCATAATATTTAAAATAGCCATTTCCGTTGTTTTATTATTACGAAAGCCATATTGATTTGGAGATAATAAATTGTAGGATTATAAATATCGCTGCATTCTACATTTTACAATTTTTTTCAAAATTTGCTGAACACAGATAATGAACACCCCCCCTTTAAAAAGGGGTGTTATACAACCAGTTTTTAGCATTGATGGGAATATTCCTTTGGAAATACTTTGATAATTTTAGCCAAAGTTACAGATATCTTATTTTTAACAAGTTTCAATGTAGGTACAGGAATGTTACGAATGTTATTTTTGTATTTTTTAATTTACCAATAATATTCTCGACCTCGGTAGAGGTGGCAGGAACAAAAGAAAATGAATTTGGTGGGCTGGGTGGCATATATTCTAGAGGTGAGTGATCATTATTTATTAATTGTGAGCGAAGCTTATCCGCTATTGAAGTAAAATGTGCATTTAAAGAGTCTGTAATAGCAGTATCATCAGTAATTTCTTTATTACACTAGGCAACAAAGATTTTGTTACAGAAGACCAAATAGGTGCTCCTAGCTAATTTCGGTATGCTGATTTCAAATCTATAATTAGATTTTTTCTATCACGTCTAGATTTTGTGTAAAATGCAAATCACTTTTAGTAAAATTTTCTACACGTCCAGATTTTGGTTTTAATCGGCTTAATGCCAGTAATATGAAACTTGCTTTTCAAGGTTAAAGCAATTTTTTTTGCCAACTATATACAAATTCGAACAATTTTGATAAATAAAATTTATCCCGAGTTGGCAACACTGAGTCAAGAGCATAGTAACGGGCAACGGCCCAACGGTCAGTCGCTACGTGACAGTCAAGCAGAACGGTTGTTGAAGCTCTCTGCTGATGAGCAAGTGACAGGTTTGTGGTGACTTGTGTGTTTTTATAGCATTTGTTTTGTACTACGGTGTGTATTTCTTTTTATTTTGCACATCGTAATAATTACTTTCTACGTTTTTTCAGATATTGTATGGTAATTCAAAATGGCATCAAATAGACGTGCTTGTGTAAATCACCCAGACAACACCTAAGCCACAACGTAGAAACATAACAACAAAGATTAAACTTGCCTACAAGTGTTATTTTGACTGTAAATTAGGAGACCAACAGAGGGACTGGGCACCACATATTTGCCGTGCACAGTGCAATGCAATGTTAATAGCTTGGATGAATGGTAAAAGAAAAGCTATGCCGTTCTCAGTCCCCATGGTTTGGCGTGAGCAAAAAATCACTTCAATGATTGTTATTTTTGTTTGACAAAGATTGCTGGTTTCACAAAGAAAAACAATCAAAGATCACGTACCCAAACTGCGAATCAGCAATGAAACCAGTACCACATGATGAAACAAATCCACCACCAGTTCCACAGCAACGATAACAGACAGCAGTTCATCTGAAGATTCTGCTAGTGATATAGAAACAGTGAAAGATGGCATATATGTTCCAGATGCAAATATTTCCCCACATTTGTTAAGTCAAGCGGAGTTAAATGACTTAGTGCGCGATTTGGAATTACCAAAAGAAAAGGCAGAGTTGCTTGGTTCAAGACTTCAAGAATTTAATCTTCTCCAACCAAACACCAAAGTTTCCCATTTCCGCCATCGCCATTTGCAGTTTTCATCATTTTACTTACAGGAAGAAAACGTTTGTTTCTGCCACGATATCAGTGGTCTGATGCAAGGGATTGGCTGTCGCTATGATCCAAAAGAATGGAGACTATTCATTGACTTAGTAAAGCTAGCCTTAAAGCTGTATTACTGCACAACGGCAATGAAAAACCTTCAATACCTGTAGCACATGCCACTGGCCTTAATGAGACTTATGAATCGATGAAACTGCTGCTAAGACTCATCAAATATAAGGACCACACATGGAATATTTGTGGCGACCTTAAAGTTGTATCATTACTTCTTGGGTTACAGTTGGGCTACACAAAGCATATGTGCTTTTTGTGTCTATGGAACAGCAGAGATGACAAGAACCACTACAAAAAACATGATTGGCCATCTAGAACTGAACATGTTGTTGGTAAATACAATGTGAAACACCCAGCACTTATTGACCCTCAGAAAGTACATCTTCCACCACTTCACATTAAACTTGGCCTTATGAAAAATTTCGTGAAGGGTATGGATCATCAAGGTAGTGGTTTCCAATATTTAAAGGATAAATTCAAGGAATATTGACAGATGCTAAGCTAGAAGCTGGAGTTTTCACTGGACCACAGATCCGCAGTGTCATCCACGACTCATCGTTTCCATCTAACCTAAATGAGAATGAACTAGGAGCATGGACATCTTTCGTTGAAGTTGTCAAAAATTTTCTTGGAAACCACAAAGCTGAAAACCACCGTAAACTCGTAGAAAACATGCTTAAATCTTATGAAATAATGGGATGCAGAATGTCTTTGAAAATTCATTTTTTACATTCTCATCTTGACTTCTTCCCGGCCAACCTTGGGGCTGTAAGTGACGAGCATGGTGAGCGCTTCTACCAACAGATCTCAGTTATGGAAAACAGATATCAAGGTAATTTCAACCCAAATATGATGGGAGATTATTGTTGGTTCCTGCAGAAGGAGAGCTCGTCATCCTACAAGCGACAAAGGAAGAGGACACACCAAAGTTTCACTTAAGAACAGGAATTTGCCTTTCAGTAGTAACAACAAAATACTAACGCGCTTTGGGTGGATGGTTGGGCGCAGGGGTGGTAACTCCGCCAGCAGAATTCCGCTGTCTTAAGCCAGAATAAAGGAGGAAAGACATCCCTGTTCACTAATTATTTAAGTATGCTTAACATAAAACGTGGCACGGAAAAGTAGCTTAGACGGCTTTCGTAATAGAAGCGGATGAGAAAAAAAATGAAAAATGGGGTTTTTCGGTTACACAAAATCTGGACGTGATAGAGAAATTTTGATATCAGATCTGAAATCAGCATCAGCGCTTTAGTAGGAATCAGTAGTTCACGTGTCTGTAACAAAAAAAAAGTTGAAATTTGTTGCCTAGTGAATTATCAACATTTAATTTCTCTATTGAATTTTTCTTAATTTGTTTTCCGAGAAGATTGTTTATGGTTATCCAAATGTTTTTCATGTCTCCTTTATGTTTGGAAAATTGATTGTTATAATAGTTATATTTTGCAATTTTGATTTTAATTTGTTTCTGTATTGAGTATATTGTATTTTAGGAATTTTGCTCTGTATTGCAATTTGAATAATTTATCTCTGTTCTTTATTGAAGTGATAATTCCTGGAGTAATCCATGGATTTGCGACACTTTTGGGCGAAACTGTTTTTATCCTTAAAGGAAGCAAATATTAAAAATATGGAATAAGGTGTCATAGAAGAACTGAAATATATGATCTGGGTCATTTAAAGGTTCGTCACAGTCAAGTCGAGTATTTTCTACAGCCTCAATAATTTTCTTTTGTTAACCTCTGAGAATATTCTGTAATCAATAGTTGTTTTGTCCGCAACCTGAACAATGTTATTGAATATAGCGTAAGTAGGAAAATGATCACTGATGTTAGTGGTTATAATTCCAGAATTTACGAGGGCATTGCTATTTACAAATATATTATTAATCGTAGATTCTGTTATTCGATTGCCACAGCTGCAGACTCGAGTGGGTTTGGTAATAGAATGACTAGGATAGAAAGAATTCATTAAGTTTAAAAAATGATGAGAGATTGCTTCAGATTGCAAATTGATGTTAAAGTCACCCACAACTATGGCATTTGATTTATGAAAGTTGCATAACATGTTATCTAAGTGAATTAAAAAGCTATTGATATTAGTATTAGGTGGTCTATATATTGCATGGACAGAATATACATTACTTTTGTTTTTTATATTCACAATCAGGTTTTCATTGTCACCATTACATAGATAAAATTTATGTTGATTGGTTCAAAAGCTATGGCACGGGCCTCCATTTGACCTCTGACTTCTATTTGTGGCCTTGACCTTCGATGCAACAACCCGAGTCTTGCTTGTGAACACATCGTCTTGTGATGATACACATGTTTGTGAAGTTTCATAAATTTATGTTGAGCTGTTCAAAAGTTATGGCGCAAATAACGAAAAAAGTCCATTTGACCTTTGACCTCTGACCTTAACCTTTGATGGAGGAATCTGATTATTGCTCGCGGCATCGTCTTGTGATAATAAAAATGTGTAGCAGGTTTCATCAATTATGGTGAGCAGTTCAAAAGTTACAGAGCGGACACGAAAGTGTGACGAAAGACGGACGGACGAAAGACGGACGGACGAAAGACGGACGGACGAAAAATGGAGTAACAAGTACAATGCAGTATGTTCCCTCCAAATTTATTTGGTCAGGGACATTAGAAGAACTATGTTGGAACGACATCACTGTTCCCTCCCTTATTTGTGACCTTGACTTTTGGTGGAAGAACCTGAGTCTTGCTCGTGACACAGTCTTGTGATGATCCATGTGTGTGAAGATTGATCAATTTATGTTTAGTTAAAAAATTATGGCGTGTACGTCCATTTGCCAATTAATGAAGGGACTCTAGTCTCGTGACGTGTGTGAAGTTTCAACAATTCAGCATACACACATACATACATACATTCCCCAAAATGCACCTTCTGTGTTTCTCGTTACAGTTAAGAGTTAAAACTTTTTAATTTCTCTAAGAAATACAAAACTTTAAATTTTAATGTAAAGGAATAAAATAAGTAATTTTTAATTTGAGATAATAAACCTGATAATTCAAAATTGTTTTTACTATTTTGTTTCCAACATTCACTGTTGGTAATGGAATAATAATAGAGTGAGGAAGGTCAAATACAGGCACAGCGTTCAGGACAGACGAACGCGGCCAATTACATAAACTCCAGGATTATTATTAGCACCATCGGGACTCGATCCCCCTACTTCAGTGTCTTCACCTCGCTTACGGGGAAATGGTTACCCACTGAGCTACGGGCGTTTGCATTCTCCTGTATAGAATAATACAGGAGATACACATAAACGAATTGCGAAGATGCATTGCAATTGACTCTTCGGCTTAACTTCATGTGGGAAATTTGAAAATAATTATTAATTCCAAGTAAATATAAGGCCCTCCTAGGAAGAAGTGGCTAAGCGACAAGAGCAAAAAACGCCAGAAAACCGTTAAACCTCGTACCAAATTTGAACGTGACAAACTTTAAACTTTCGAAGATATTTCGTCGAAATATGTTTAAACTTCAAAAATTATTCCGCTTTCAAATTGGTAAAAGCTTTTACTGCATTTTCTGGCATTTTGTACTTTTGTCGCTTAGCCACTTCTTCCTAGGAGGGCCTGATATAACCTCATACGTGTTTAATGTAAACAAAACTTACTCACGAGTAACATCATTTTAAGTTTAAAACAAAACTCCGCCTCATAATTTTGAACACAATAATTTGTTAAGTGTAAATCCAAACAAATATTATTTACTTAAATTAAAAAAAAGTGAAAAGGCCAAAAAATAAAATTGTATGAACACGATGTAAAATCTAAACTCAAAATTCAGATTTGTAAAACAAGATTAACCCATTAATGCCCATTGGTAGGATTTCCTACCGCCAAAATTGTTTGTCATTATTGCGTCACATTTTCTTGTATTCGTGTGATCTTCGGTATGAGTCAGTGATATGACGCAATTTTTTAAACTCAAACCGAAGATCACGTGAATACAAGAAAAAGTGATGCAATAACGACAAACAACTTTGTCGGTAAGAAATTCTACCAATGGCCACTAATGGGTTAATTTTACATATTTCTTTATGAGATTTGTGTCCTGCCGATAAACTTTATCATTATTATGTGGTGTCAAGTGTGTGACATGTTTTGATCGTCATTTTGCGGTCGACCTCATGCCGGAGTCCAAAGCTGTGACGTCACACACACTCGCCCACACGATTCCAGGCGCGATAACAGATTGCAACGCTAAAAATAGTCTCCATTATTAAAAACATATTGGTAATAAATAATTATATATACGGCTATTAACTATTTTTAGAAAATAATTAGGTACGAATATTAAAAATTATATATATATATACTGTATATATTTATTATAGGGTGTCCCATAAGTTCGGTCTCAGAGAAAAATTTATTTTAAATTAAATTTACAAAATTAATACATTAAAACTAAAACAAATGTTCAAATTGATGTCTTGTTTTGGGACCTTTTTTTTTGGTTGCAGGTAGAATAACATACAATGGCTAATATGGAAGCGAGTTACACTTGTGAGGAAAAGGCCTCCGGAGGCCTGAGAGAGAGAGAGAGAGAGAGAGAGAGAGAGAGAGAGCATTTAAACCAAATAAATGGGGAAAGCAATTCTCACGTCTTCATCATTTTCGAGTGAAAGTGAAAAAAAAATCTTCCCGTTGAGAGATAGCGATGAAGAATGAGGCGTTGAAGGAGGGTATCGAGTCGAGGTTTCCCCCCGAGACTCGCCCCTATACCCGTATACCCTATCTCTACGAGGGGCCATCTCTTAAAACAAAACTGATTGCCGCGCATTTCCGAGTCATTTATACGCATTTGCGGCCCTTTTTCGGGTCTCAAAAACTTTTTTTGTCGATTCCTTCAGGAGCGATCGCTCGAGGCGCTCTTATCAGCGAATACACTGCGGAGAGGAGCCATTATAGGGTGAGGGTGGGGGGGTGAGGCACCCCTGGCACCCTCCGCTTGATTTACTGACCGATGAAAAATGCGATTCGAAAACCTTTGGCCTTCCTCATCCATCACGGACAAAACCCACTCTCTCTCTCGCCCAATTTTCTCCAACGTTTTAATAATAATAATATAAATAGTAATAGTAATAATAATAGTAATAATAATAGTAATAACTATTTAATTATGATGTTTGAAAATAAGTTCGAAGTAATTCCAGTATCGAATTCATTTTGGGTTTTTTTTTGCCTTTTTTTTTTTCCATTTTTATGTCGTATAAAACTTTCGCCGAATTCATCCGCACTTTTTACTCTCTCCTATTTTATTAGCTCTTCTCCAAGTAACCCCCCCCCCCCCCGCCCGTCCGTCCCAGCGCCCCCCCCAACCACTATTCCAAACCCCACATAGAAAAAAATTATTCAAAATTAAATAAATAAATAAAATTCTTTAATAATGGTCGAGGCAATTTCGTAAATTCATAAAAATTAAGTGAAATGTCCCTCACATTTAATTTAAAAGTATAACATATATATATATATATATATATATATAATATATATATATATTATAATATATATGTGTGTGTGTGTGTGTATGTATATATATATATATATAAAGTAGTTTGGATAAAATTCGCACCATATACTTGGAAAAGTTAAATATAGTAGTCTGGACGGGTATAATTGCCTGTAAATATGCAGTTTGAGAAAAAAGTTTGCCTACAAACAATTTCTAAAAAGCATAAAAAAATTACTATTAGTATAGACTAATAGCTTATAATATGAGGCATCGCGAGCACGAAGGCGAACTCGCCAAACCAGTTTTTGAGATAGACGCCTTTAACTTTGTGACTACTTTGCAGTACGAGGGGCACATAGCGCAAATACACGCATTGAAAATAACTACTTTTTTGAGCGTAGAGGTGGGTATTTGGCTATACCAAGTTCTCTGTGGATATGGGGTGGGTGGGGTGAACTATTCATTCGTGGAACAATTACAAAATCACCAATGTGGCGAGTTCGCCCCTCGTACTCGCGACGCCTCATATATAATATATATAATATATATATATATATATATATATATATATATACAGGGCGTCCCAAAAAAATGTATACACACTTTAAATAATTATAAGGCAGTGTTTATTAAATACATTTCATTTTCAAAATGTAATAGAATCTACAGACATTATTTAATTGTTTTGTCAACGCCTGTTTTCAAACTACGTCCGTTCTGGTCCAGGCACTGCTGATAACGCGAAGCAATGGAATCGCAAACATCACGAAACATTTCGTTTGGTATTTGTGTGCATTCTCGTTCAATGGCTGCTCTCAATTCAGCGACTGTTGCAGGTTTTATAGCGTAGACTTTGTCTTTTAAGTATCCCCATAAAAAAAAGTCTAGTGGTGTGAGGTCTGGTGAACGCGAGGGTATTCTACGAAACCCCTTCGTCCATCCACATCCACATCGTGCCAAGTACCACTCGCAATACTCCACTCTTCGGTCCGGATCATCATCTTCATTAATAGCATGGACTAATCTTGGAATGTAACTTTTCCATTGACAGCGCTTCAAAATGCGTTGACAGACGATTCTGAAATTCCTACCTCACGACTCGCTTGCCGCACAGATTTTCTTGGACTTTGGTGATACGTTTCCAGTACTCTTTCTTGCTTTGTGGGGCTTGTCGATGTCCGTGGTCTTCCGGAACGCTTCTTGTGGACATTCTGAACAGTTCCATCGGCTTTAAACTTATCTCTAATTCGAGTGATGGTAAGTCGCGTTGGTGGATCTGTTTGAAAACTCCCTCCTAAACTGTCTTTGCACTTCAACTGCGTTTTCACACTTCCAGTAGCATTTTAGAATGAATTTCCTTTGTTCAAGCTTAGTCTGACTGCCATTATTAATTCTAATGGGTTTTAACTTGGAAAGAAAGAAACATCATTGAGCTATCAGCTGTTTAAAGTGTGTATACATTTTTTTGGGACGCCCTGTATCTTATATCTATATATATATATATATATATATATATATTATATATATATATATATATATATATATTATCACTTTGGTGACAGTAATAAAATGTGAAAAATAGAACGTAATCGTAACTCATAAAACAAACAAAAAAACAAAAATTACTAAGTAATATTTTTTTTTAGACGAACTTTTTTCCAAAACTTTTCAGCGTTTCAAAGTTAAAATGAAGAAATCGATCCGAAGAGTGTAATGAATGTATCGCGCGAAGGGAATCTTTTAATCTTCGTCAGGAACCTTCAATTTACTTACGTTGTTAGAACAGTGGGTCTATATGACCCCAGGCCTAAAATCTTTTAAAAAAAAATGGTGCTATAAAAAGTCCTAAATGAAACAATTCCATAAATAAAAGATTGTATTTGATATTTAAAAACTTTTAACGATCATCATCATCTCTTCCAATGTTGTGACCCCCCCACCCACCATAATACGCCCTCCTGACGGGTTAAATTTAAATTAAGTAAATAATAAGAATCTTAGCGGCTCTCTCATTTCCGGTCGTCAGCATAAAATGGAAAGTAATGGTTTACCTTCAATTTTATATTGTTTCAATTATTTACCTCCTCTTTCGACATCTATTAAAGTCGTATGACGGAGAGGACGTACCACTTTACGTGGGACCCGAACCACCACCTCACCGGGGATGACCCAGAAATCCTCTAAATCGCTGAAATCCTGTCCGACCCGAGACTCGAACCCGAAACCTTCAGATTAACAGCCTGGCACTATTACCGTGAGAGGCGTTTTAGTTCAAGCTGAGGGAGTTATGCCTGAGCAACCACCTTAAAGAGAAGGTTGTAAATTAATGGCTTAAAACAACTTAATAAACTTAGGAGTTGTTGATGGTAAACACATTTTTTTAAAGGATATTTTCAAAAGTCCTGATGCATTTACAACCCTGACTTTCTTCACTTTATACTAAACTCATTAAAGGAACTAACAAAAAGCTTGTTTGCTAGAAGTATTACTAAATCACTGACACGTCGTCAACTTCCAGCCACCAGATCCTCCTATAATGTCCTACCTTGTTCCAAAGCCCACCGAATTCTTTACAGATACAACCATCATCATCAGATATAACCATCATCATCACCATATATATATATATATATATATATATATATATATACAGGGTGAGTCAAAAGTAGCGCCCGATTTCTGTTTTTTCGGCTGTCAGATTCTTTCTGGGAAGTCATGTTGTTAATAATTGTCTTGCAGATTATTAATTTTCTTAGTTTATTTATTTTTGTTTTTGTTTTGCAGGTTATTCCTGAGAGTTTGGAAAGTTACTGAATTTGCACCAAATTGAACCATGAATTACCTTTCAATGAATCAACGCATCGCGGCCGTAAAACATTACTACAAATGTAATGAACAACCAACGATGGCGGCACGCCGTTTGGCACAGGAATTCGATATTAACCCACCCCAGGGAAGAAACATACGATTGATTGTCGAGAAATTTGAAGCAACAGGGTCGGTAGCCACTGCAAAGAAGTCCGGTCGTCTGAAAACGGCAACGAATGTATCTAAGGCTGAAGAAGCCATCAGGAGACTGGAACAAAGTCCGCAAAAGTCAACTCGCCGTTTATCTGCAGAGTTGGAAGTGAGCCAATCAAGTGTTTATCCGTATCCTTCACCAGAAAAAATGGAAACCTTACATTCCACGCTTACTGCATGCCTTCATGATGGAGATGACGACCGCCGTCTTCAATTTTGCGAAGAGTTCTTAGCTAAACTTGACGAAGAGGACACAATGCTAGACAACATCTGGTGGTCAGATGAGGCATGTTTTAAGCTTAACGGCACAATTAACAGACACAATTGTGTCTACTGGGCTGCGGAGAACCCAAGAGTGACAGTTGAGAAGGAGTAAATTTACCTGGCGTGACAGTTTGGGCAGCCATATCTCCATTAGGGATAATTGGATCCTTTTTCTTGAGGGATCTGTCACTGCAGAAATTTACCTGGATATGCTGCAAACCTTCTTTTGGCCCAGGGTACAAGATCAGGACTGTTATTTCCAGCAAGATGGAGCTCTACCTCATTATGGACGTCATGTTCGTCAGTGGCTTGATGAAAACTTTCCCGGAAAGTGGATCGGCCGCCGCGGTCAGGTCGAGTGGTCGGCACGCTCCCCAGACCTTACACCTCCAGATTTCTTTCTTTGGGGGGCTCATGAAAGACCTTGTTTATCGTGAAAGCCTCGTACCATTCAGGAATTGAAGGCTCAAATCACTGCAAAGTTTGAGGAAATTGATATCGAACTCTGCAGGCGTGTGTGCCACTCTGTGCCTGCTCGGCTGCAATTGTGCAGCGATCACGAGGGAGGGCACTTTGAAAATTGCAAGTAAAACAGCTTGGTACAGTTCCGTAATAATTTTCCCCCGAATAAATGGTTAGATAAACATGTCATTCATTTATTTCTACCTTCTTGTACACTGTAATACAAATGGCAAACAAACAATCAACTGACAGAAATCGGGCGCTACTTTTGACTCACCCTGTATATATATATATATATATATGAGGGGCGACAAGCTTGACCTTCGCGAAATGAGAAATCATCACGCGGAACCTTTGTAAGGTTGTAAGGTAAGGTTATATACACAGGGCGTTCCATAAGTCCAGTCTCATAGGAAATTTTATTTTAAATTAAATTTACCAAAGTAATACATTAGAACTAAAACAAATGTTCAAATTGATGTTTCGTTTTGGGACCTTTTTTGTTGCAGGTAGAATGACACGCAATGGCTAATATGGAAGTGAGTTACACTCGTGAGGAAAAGGCCTTCCAAATCGTCAGTCGTGAGACGCAAAACGATCCTGTGTGGGGCCGGCCTTCAAAGCTCCACAGCAATTATTTTCTTTCTAAACTAAACCTCAAAAACAATTTATCAAAAGGGTAAATTTGACCACCTAAATTGTCTGACCTTTTGTTTTTTGTTCCCAAAATTTAGGGGGGAAATAAACTTCAAAATAGGGGAATATATGAAAAATAAATTTTGATAATGGAGTGCTGTCATGTTAACTATTTTAACTTAAAGTTTCCGCGAGGTTATAACTTTTAATTATTTACTTCCACAAAATTTTGTAAAGTTGAAATACAATTACGATGACGCAAACATTATGGAGAAGTTCTACGTTCGACCGACTGAGAGAGTAGAACTAATATGAGGCCCTCCCAAGGAAGAAGTGGCTAAACGACAAAAGTAAAAAAAACGCCAGAAAACGTAAAGTTGCACCAAATTTGAAGCTGCCATATCTTTTGAATTTCGTCCAAATATCTTCAAAAGTTAAAAATATATGGCAACTTTCAAATTGGTACAACATGTAACTTTTGTCGCTTAGCCACTTCTTCCTTGGAGGGACTTGTATACTTATGGAATATCACCATCGATTTGCGGACATTGACGAGCGTTTTACTGTCAAATTTACTCTTTCAAATAATTTCTAATTTATAAAAGTAGAAATTGGTTGTAAGTTAACTCTCCACTAAAAAGGGGTCTCCGCTGAATATCAGCATTCATATTGTTTCAACAACATTAAACCAATCAACCAATCAATCTCTCGTACTCCTATTACTGCACTGTGTGTGTGTGTGTGTGTGTGTGTGTAAAAAATATATACATATACTACCTTGCATTGATGAAATGTTTAAGAAATAAATGCATTTACAAAAGAAAAGACAGAAAAACATGTATTTTGTCAGCTCACTGTGTACCCCTCAGAAATCTAGTATGTACCCTTAAGGGTACACGTAACCCCTGTTGGAAACCATTGAATTATAGACAATGCGTTGAACGTTGCACGATATTAAAAATTACATTAAAACGTATCTTTCCCACGTGAATAGCACAACACAAACAGAAATTCCACAAAAAACGCCCAAATTGGCCCAAATTACAGAAATAAACATTCAAATTACGCATAGAATACATTTAAACCGATTAATGAATCTGCTACACGAGCATAACAAGGAAAAAGAAAAAAAAACAAGAAGAAAACAAAACAAACAGAATCAATTTATCTTGTGAAGTCGTTAGTGAAAACAGAAAAGACTGTTGAAAATTAGGTTTCAAATTCGCTAATGGCTTGAAAAAGCCGCGGATATACTCGTATACTTTGGCTGAAACTTACAAAAACACCAAATCACGAGTAAATTTAATAGGGAAAATAAAGTAGGTTTTTATACTTAGTTAAATGATTAGATTACTTCCCATTCAGTGTTATTCCCATCCACATTCTCGGTCCTCAAATGAGAATGTACAAAGTAAGAAATTCAAATCTGAGAAAAGTGTTTCTTTAGTTGAGGAAAGAATGAATGTATGTCTCTTCCTCAGTCGCATTCGTGGTAAAGGAATCAAATGACAATGGCTAATATTTTCTAATCTAACTTAACATTACCCTAACCTAATTCTAACCTGTACCAAAGCAGTGGAATGAGAATGGGATAAAATGGGAATAGATCAATTCGAGAATTGCCTCCTCTGAGATTCTCATTCTTGGACGGGGGAAGTCGGGGGATGAAATGGGAATTGCATCAATTGGGATAATCCCATGACGATACTAACCACTTGGTTAACTTTTTGCAAAACATAACTAACTTCCCTATTTTTCTACTTGGAAACCTTTAGTTCTTTAGCCCAGTAAAGCCTAAAGCTTAAGGGTCAAATTAAATAGTCCAATTTCACAATTATTTATATTAAAACAAAAATTTTAAATTGTATTTATTCAACCAACTAAAGGTTATTAATTTCTTAACAAGAAGTTAACTCATACTACGAGTAGAAACAGGAGTACAATAAAAGCTATCGCGTATATGTATAGATGTAGATATGTATTAATTCGAGTCACTGTATGTACAGGGCTATTCAAACTGATTCATCCGATTTCAACTGAGAATACTTCTGTACCTATCAACCGTGCATCAACTGGGCATACACCACATGAAAGAGGAAATCTCCAAGTTTTACAAGATCACCGCGAGAGGGCTCCAAAGTCACGCCGTGGCCTAGCCTAGCAACAAACAGTCAGTGTGAAAATGGCGTCCGCACAGCAGAAGGCGTTTTGTGTGTTGCAGTTTTCGAGCTGTAAATCGGTAGTCACAGTGCAACGTGAGTTTCGTCGTCTTACACCGTGCGACTTCTTCCTTTCGGGGTACGTTAAGGATACTGTGTACGTGCCACCGCTGCCCACATCTTTGGATGAGCTCCGAACTCGCATTGTTAGTGCCGTAGAGTTAGTGACAACGGACATGCTGGAGCGAGTATGGGAGGAATTCGACTATCGTGTCGACGTTGCTCGTGTAACTAGGGGAAGTCACATAGAGCATTTATGAGGTGAGAGACAAAATTTGGACAGTTTTTATTTTGGTTGATGTATCACAAATCACTGTGTACTTGTAACATTAAAAAATATTCTCATTTGAAATCAGGTGAATCAGTTTGAATAGCCCTGTATTATAAACAAATGATAATACAATCTAAAAATCTGCCTGTCAGGGTTAAAAAGCGCCACATCTATGTGTATGTTTATGTCGACTTGGCGCTTTTTTACCCTGACTCGCAGAAATTATACATTTAATTGTATCAAAATACGCCTTAAAGAACTTTAATGGCTTAAAAACTGTTTTCTCTCTCTGATCTCCAATCTTTCAAACGCAGTGTCCAAGCAAGCATCTCGAAAACCCTGGACCTTGATTTTGGCTCTCTTCTTCCTCTATGGGGAATGGGGGGGGGGGGGTTCTGCGGGCATTCACCCTTGGCCCTTCCTTCCTGCATAAAAAAAAATGTTTCGAAACGTTCTCCGACGTTGATTCACGTTTGTTACGCGAATATTCTCACCTATGAGAAACTGAATTGAGGGAACAAAACCTAAATAAACAATAGATTTATTGGAAGGTCAAGCTATCGGCATAGTCTAAGGAAGAGTTGCCAACTTTTAAATTTAAAAAAAAACCGGAGATCCGACCAGTAGCAATTAAATAGTGTAATTTAATTATTTACAGACGCTTATTGGCTATAATTTTGCTTCCTGAATGAACTTCTTACTAAATTATGTATGGAAACAGTTTCGGAAAAAAGTTCGCCTCCAAACAAAACTTCTAAAAATTATAAAAAATTACTAATTGGTAATATTGTGATTTTCTTTGGAGACTTTATTCAGTTTTTAGTAAGAGTAATAAAAATTTAAAAAACAAAACTCAATCAGTGCTAATTCGTATTAAAAATTTTTTTCTTTTAATTTGGGATAAGAGTGAATTTGGAATGATCCGATCGTGAAAACACACTCAGAAAGGGGTTCTTACCTTTGGTGTATGAATTAAAATGAATAAAAAATAACAAGCTTGCGAATCTCAATGAAAGAATGGGAGCACACAAATTATTATACTGATTTCGATAATAACTAATAACGTTTTTTACGGAGTACTGCTAAAAAAAAAAAAAAAACACAAAACAGAATCAAAATTACTTCATAACAAAAGTTAATAAATTTTTCTTATGAAAAACATTTCAAATATGTTATATAATAAAATTATCTTGATTTAATTAGTTAAATTAGGGGTAACTTAAACAATTAACTTAAAAATTAGGTTTATAATTTGTTAATTATTCTAATCAATACTTTAGGAAATTTTACAATAATAATAATAATAATAATAATTTTGGAGTTGTTTAACTGCCTTCGTAACGGCAAAGGTCGAGACGGGACCTACAGCTTTACGTGGAATCCGAACCACGGGTTATTACATCATCCGAAGACAGAGTTCTGAAGTTTTGAATAATTATATATTTTCCAGAGTAATTACAGATGGAAAACAATGGGACAAAACAGCTATTTTGAGTCTTGAAATGCGCATTACCCGAGTTAATCTAAATCAAAGCTATGAGAGTGATACAAAAAAGTCTGCGCTGGTTTTTTTCTATGAAAGAGGTTTAGGGAGGAATTCTTAATACTGTCGTCATTAACATAAAAATAAGTCAAATTACGACACATTCTCAAAGGATGAAGATAAATCTAAATCATATAAAAACCGATTAACGACATCTGGTTGATGTGACGACATAAAATCTAAAAATTATTGTAGCTTACATTACCATAAGTTAATTTAGATAGGTTTTTTTTTGGTTTTTTTTTTTAGAATGTCGACGTTATGTTTCGTCGACCAAAATGGATATAGGTCCGACAGCAGGTGTTCATTCCCCCACCCGCCCCCAAACCCTCCTGTTCCGCCAGTTTCTATTTGAGCGCCTGCATCCTAGCTTCGAACTCATTCTTCCTCTTTTCCATCCCCTGAAACCTTTTTCTCGTCTTTGTCTTCTTCACCACCAAGGATCTCAATCAATATTTCAAGGACAATCCTGATTACTTGCTGAGATTCATTACTCAGGTTGGCAACAGCTTCCTCGTCTTCGGATATTTAATAATTGCAAAAAGTATGAAATGACCGTAAACCGTCAAAATGAAACGGAGTTCTTACAAGTATTTCTCTCTACAGATTACGTTATAATATTTTATATTATTATTATTAGCCAAATATTAGCCAAATAAAGGCGCTTCGGGTTTTGTAGAATTTGCACTCGCTCTCAACGTTTAGAGAGAGGCAAGAACACATCTGAACGCCATGAACACTACTACTACTAGTAGTACTATACTACTACTACTACTACTAATAATAATAATAATAACGTTTTCGTCTTTCTTCTCGATTTTGCTTTCATTTTATTCTCATTTTGTTGACATTTCGTCCCTATACAGTATGTCTGGACATGTTCAGAGCTTTCTGTTTGTACTTCGTCTCTGAGTTCGACAATACTCATATCAGACCCTCCTAGAAAGAAGTGGCTAAGCGACAAAAGTTTTAAAAAAACGCCAGAAAACGCGATTAAAGTTGTACCAAATTTGAAAGTTACCATAACTTTTGAACTTTTGAAGATACATCGTCGAAATACCTTCAAAAGTTGGTCTCTCCGAAATCTGGCAACACCAAATAAAGGCTGTGAAATAGATTTAACATTTTGTACGTCACAGTCCTGACTTTATCGTACCAGATTTCGAAGAGGTCAACGAGGGTACACTGAAATCTTAAAAGACAGGATCTTGATAGAAGGCAGACTGATGAGATCCTGAATCAAATAGAATACAGTAACTCCAGTCTAAAAAATGAGAAATAATGAGCATTTGAAATCATTTATAAATTCAAAGAAGCATTATTTACCCTGTAATAAATTAAAGTTAACAGTTGTATTCTTATAACACTCTCTCTCTCTCTCTCTCTCTCTCTCTCTCTCTCTCTCTCTCTCTCTCTCTCTCTCTCTCTCTCTCTCTCTCTCTCTCTCTTTGCAACGAAGTTAGTTTTTAAAAGTTATAATACCAGCTGAAGTTTATTAGATAATGTAAACAAACGCCAAACTTGACTTTGTAAATAAAACGAACAAGAATCAATATTAATTCAACGTTGGGTGAAAACCTCAGCAAACAGAAATTAGTATTCGATGTCGAATGAAATGTAGTTTAATATTACGTAACGCTTTATGCTCATACAAACATAGTGATTAAGTATTTATTATGCTGATTAAATATGTATGAAGTTTGGGTTATCTTCAAACACTATTACGAGAAAAGCGCGCGCGCGCGCGCATACACACACACACACACACACCTCCGGAAGTTCTGTGCGTCGCTCTCTCTTCACACGAAGATGAAGCTGGTGGCCCCACCTCTACGCCTGGCCTTGGAGGATCGAATTGTTTTCTTGCGATCTCCATCGGCATAGCCAGGCACACCCGGCTCATCATATATATATATATAACGGGTGCGGCAAAAATAACGCCCTTTTTAGTTTATTCTCTTTTATTGAAGGAAATAAATCAATTACAGCATTTTAAGAGAAATAATAAGGTTTTTAAGAAAAATACAGCATTTTAAGAAAAATAATAAGTACTTTCTCAGTAAAAACTAAAAAATAACAAAATGATACAATATAAAACTAAAAAATTATACTGTATAAAACTATAAAGATACAATTATTAAAAGGGCGTTACTTTTGCCGCACCCGGTATATGTGTGTGTGTGTGTGTGTGTGTACCTGAATGAACCTAGCTTTAGCTTTTGCTCGAATATATTAGTCCTGTAGTTATTGCGTCATTGATAACATCATTTCATTGTCTTTAAGGTGCATTTATGGCCGTATCTTCTAAGATTTACTGATCACTCAGTATCTCATTTACACGTGATATTTTATCATCTACATTCTTGCGACAGGGGACCCACATTTTAATGAAGAATTTAAATCACGCTTACAATGAAGATTTACGAGACATACATGAGCTTGAAATCCAAAGCTGAATAATCCTGGTTGGAGACTCGAATCTTTGGTATTTCTCCGATTGACAAAGTGGAAATGTCATTAAGAAAAGGGCGATATAAAATTTTAATAAATTGAGAATAATTCACAATATTTTAAATTTATCCTTATAATTTAATTTATAAGGGATTTAAAATATGCATAGTTTTGAATTTTTGCTATGTAATAAATCTAGTTTTATACATCATAGTTTAACATAGGCCTATATTTATTACCTATAGTTTCAGAACAAAGCACCTTTTCTGAAAATGAAATAAAAGTTGGGGGTTTTATGTACAATGAATTTATGTTGGACCCCTATTCTGTGCATCAACTGTTTACGAGTAATTGGAAACTGGGTTCCATAAAACTAGATTCGAAAAATGTTGTCAGTAATCCTACGGACGTCTTATGGCTTGCTAAAGTAGCTTTATCTTTACTTATTCGGGTTTGGATAATTTTTAAATATTGTCATAAAATTTTCTGATTCTCGACATTGTTTTTCGTTTTCAGACTTAGTCAATGATATTTTGTTCTGAGTAGGTTTAAGATGTTTCTAGGTTTGAGGTAACTTTGAATGAGTCTAGGCCTAAGCCTAGGTTTAGACACCAGTTGGCTTGCAGTAAAGTAAACCGCATTTACATATATTTTGATGAATTTTGCACTCCTAATTCTAGTTGCAATTTTTCTTCTGACCGTGCGTGTATAACATGTTATGTAGTCTCTTTTATGTGATGTTCATAGTTGGTTTTTCAATAATGAATGAATCGGGTACCGGAATATCTACGCTGTCATTACTGTGAAAACATTCTAAAGATTTGGCCAGTCCTTTCTCCTCAAAATTTTAACTTTCAGAATTCAAATACGTTTAACATTCCTTGGAGGCCTAACCTTAACTTTGATTTTAAGAAGAATCACAATCCTGGCTAATAGTTTTAATATTTTTTTTCATTTTACTTTAAATTTCTTTCTATATAGCGACACTAACGTGTTTTTTAGCGCTTCCAATTTGCTCATCTATGTAACATTTTAGAGAGTTTATGTATTTCTTCAGTAATGGATCGAGGAGGTTTTAGGCATTTTCTCTCCACTGTTCTCCGTCTTCCTTAGACTTCAATTTCGATCCTTCGTTTCCCATTTCAAATCAATGGACGAGTTGTTCAGATACGAACGTAGCATTAAGAGGTTTAGTTCAAACAGGATGGTTCAGAAGGCAGATCATGAAAATCAATGAAACGCTTTGACAAATCTTAAAATGGTTCATAAATATCTTCGAACCTGGACTTACAGAACACCCGAGTCGATTATTTTTAAGTACTGACCATTTGTCAACATTTTTAAACCCTTGTCTCCACTAACTTGTGGGCGCATGAATTAAATACACTTGGACAGAAACTAAAATATACCTTATTTAGCGGACACTTGGAATGATGATCTAGTTTCAGTGCTCTATCACGAAACTTGAGAAAACCCAAATTTGTAGAAAAAGAACATAATATTAAAAAATTTGCACTACACACTGAGTGACACGCGCAATGGCTTTAAAATTTGTGAAGTTCCTTTCAGAAATCAAAATGGATTCTTGTTTGAAGCGAATCTTTTCCTAAAATTTTCTTATATTTTTATTAATGAGTGAGGAAGGCCAGAAACTGGCACGGCGTTCAGCTAAGAAGAATGCGGTCAATTGCTCTAAAGCCTAGATTATTATTACCAGCCCCGCCGGTAGTCGAACCCTATCTTCAGTGTTTTCACTTCGGTTATAGGGAAGCAGTGTAGTGTTACCCAAGGGCGCTTGCAATGAACTCACCTAGTTTGGAATCTGAACTTGAGTACAATAAGGGACAATGTTAAATTTCACTAAATGTTAAATATACAATATGTTTTCTTAAAGTATGTCTAGCAGTGATGGGCAAAAAGTAATCGAATACAAAAGAAATTAATTACTGATGTCTGAAAAGTAACTAAAAGTATAAAGTAGAAATTACTTCTTTGGATTGCTACTTTATACTTTTAGTTACTTTTCAGACATCAGTAATTTTTATTTGTAATCGATTACTTTTGCCCACCACTGGTTAGGAGCAATCAAGGTCAGGAAAGTATGTCATATTCAAAATTCCAACCATGCCATGATAAACTATATTGAAGTATTTACATATTTACATTGTGCATACACATAATACGCATCCGTAATTAATAAGCACTTTACTCTTAGCGAAGCAACTATACTGGTCCAGACCAAAACGTTATGAATCGTGAGCTACGTTCCAAGAAGGTGAGTGAACGAAATAGTAATTTTTGTATATTTAAAGCTTAATTTTTAGTTTCGTAATTAACGAGTGACTTCTGTTTTCAAATATGCTCTGGCTAAAGGTCTTCTCTTAATAAATATATAATTTTAATAATTCTAATAATTTTAATAATAATAATAATAAGTGTTTTTCCCAGATTCAAAATAATTTAGGAAATAAGTTACAAGTTCTCAAAAAAAAAATTGCAAAACCAGCAACAATCAACTTAAAGAAGAGATAAAAGCTACAAATTAATCTAGAATCTAGAGCATGCTCATGGAAAGCCTAAGAAGAAGAAGAAGAGCGTTGGAAAGAAATGAATAAAAAAGAAAAATCTGTCGTTATTTGTGCCAAACAATCTCTGGAACATTCGAGCAAACAACTGGCTGACTGCAAACAAGAGGAGGACAAATTAAAATAATGTTTCTGCGAACTTTTTACGTCGGTAAAAATGCAAAGGAAACAACTGGGAAGTATGGCGGCCGAGAAAGAGAATCTTGGCGATCTTAACAACTCTTTGATGAAAGAAATCGAACTGGTGAAGGCGGCGATGGAAAAGATTCGAGGAATGGTAGCAAGTAAGTCAATAATAATAATTATTTGAGTTTAAGCGTACCGACGAGGCCCGAATATTAGGGTTGTTTTAGTTTTTAAAATTCATAGTTTTAGCTGTTTCCTAGCTAAACTAATATTTTGTAAGTTCCTGAAAAGATGTTTTTCCTTATTAATTTTCCTATTAATTAACCATTAAGAACTACGTAAATTTCTTCCAATAATGGAGCTCGTCAAACCTGGGCCTACGATATGTTAGGCCTTCTCCAAAGCTAATTTTTCACAAAAAAAATGTTAGGCCTGGTACTTAAAGATATTTTACTTGACAAATATGAGTTTTTGACGTAATATAACATTGATAATTATTATGTCGAAGAGTTAGGTTAGATTATTGAATTTCCTGCGCAATTACGCTGTTTTTCGCATTTGCATGATGCGCCTACTTGACAAGCTTTATAACTGGAAGGAATGCACGTACAAAATCGTAATAGTATCAGTCGATAGGAAATTTAATAAGAAAATTGATCTTTTGACGGACTTTGGATAAAAAATTTGTAGTTTAGCAAGAAACAGCAAAAACTAAAAATTTTTTAAATGACAAAACCACCCTACACAGTTCGCGCCTCGTTGGTTTACTTAAACTTAAGTAATTAAAATAATATGATCAGTAACACAAGATCTTTAATTTACATATATATATATATATATATATATATATATATATATATTATATATATATATATATATTTGAAAACCAAAGTCACTCACTCATAATTAAATTAAAATTAGGGCTTTAAAAATACACAAAATTCAGTTTCGTTCATCCGCTTTGTTAGAATACAGCTGAAGATCAATGACGTAATTGTTTGGAGCTGTATTTGTTATAGTAGTACGAGATAATTAAATTATATTCAACAATACGAGTTAATATGATTCTGAGATATGGAAGGGATTTTTTTACCACATTTACTTTGATATTTTAAATAAAATTCTTTGAAATATGAAATCCACATACGATACTCGCATAAGGTCGAACATCGACATTACGAAATTCAATTTTGTTCATGTGACGCCAGTAATCAGAATGGTACTTTTGAAATTTAAGGTATCTTAAAAGTTTACGACAAAGATGAAAGCGACGACAGAAATCTATTATTTTTCGCTCTTTCTCAGCTGAAGAAACAGCACACATTTGCTCCCACACATCCATCCATTCAGTTCGGGATAACAACATTTCGTCGACGTGGCATTTTATTGACGTGTTTTAGGGGTTAGGTTAGGTTACGTTACGTTCGGTTATTAGAAGCAGTGCTGGGCAAGTTCCGCACACCTTCCGCACATTCGCACTGTGCGGAAGTGCGAAATGGTGTGCGGAGGTGCGGAGGTGCTGTTAGAAGGTTCATGAATTTTCTCCTCGACGAAACTGATCTATATCCATTTGTTCAACGGGACATAACATCGACACTAAAAAAAAAACTAGCTTAACCCAACTTAACCTAACCTAACGGAGTTAGGCCAAAGTCTAACAATAACGTTGATTTTATGCCACGTTGATCAGATTGATCAGACGAATTGCTTATAAGTCACATCAATCTCACCCATTTTCCCCTCGAAGGAATAAACCGTAAACCTTTCGTTTAAGCAAAAAAAACAAAAAAAGAAAGTAATATCTCAGATATTGCCATCATTTTGGAAACCAAAGTCACAATTTTGTATATCATTCAAACCATTAAAATTAACCTCTCATCCATCGATCAGAAATGGAAGTTTTACCAAAAACTCATTACATGATATTCCCTTTGGGAAATTTCTTTTAGCGTTCGTCAAATTTTAACCGAATGATTAAAAGTAATATCAACATTGATCGATAAAGTATGGCGTTTCAAACTTAGTAAACAGTTTTACACACACACGTGTGTGTGTGTGTGTGTGTGTGTGTGTACACATCTCCGCATAAGCGAGGTGCCGACTTTTTTAAATCCAAATATCTAAAAACTTATTAACCAAACCTTAGTTCCCTGGAATTGATTGAGAAGGGAGTGATAAGTGTTTCAGACGCAACTTGAGGACTCTGTTAAGTCATTAAATAGTGAGGTACATACTAAGCTAAACTAGACTGCCCTAACTTAGCCAAACATTAAATAACTTAACCAAGCGTAACCTAACCTAACCAGGAAGAACAAATCCTCTTTCCGACAATAAAAATGTTTCTAGATTTTTCCATATAATTTTCTAAAGTTTCGATGTACAAAAACTTATCCCACAAACAAATTACCCCATTATATTTGTGAATTATCACATGCTTAGCCTCACTTATACCCAGTTGCTTGCTTGCTTGCGCGCGCACACACACACACACATATATATATATATATATATATGGTAGCTGTCAAAACCCTTTTTTCAAAAAAATTGTTTTAAAATTGGAAACGATTTGCAGAGATGATTCCTAAAATGGGGCAAATAATTTTGGCAAAGGAGAATCTTCACCCGCATTGAAACAACGAACTTTGAAAGCGAAATATCCTCCTTCGGTATCACTTTATGAATAATTGAAAGCCCGTCCCGATACCTTTATATTCTCCATAAAAAAGTATTTGTTCTTTCCTCTCACAAATAGTCCAAGACCTAAACAGTCAGTAAATTTTTTTAAAAAAATACCTTCGGGTGATATGACTCCCGCAGTGTGTGTGTGTGTGTGTGGTGTGTGTGTGTGTGGGTGTGCAGGTTATATGGCTTTTCCTACCAGAAAAACCATCAACGTTGTCTCCTTGCGCATGGAAAAGTCTTCTTTGAAAAAGTTGGTCGTGTTCATGTTAGAATTCTTTGTCACGTGACAAAGATTTGGTCACGTTTTCAGGCGAAAATTTCAATGAAACTTCTTTTAAAGGAATTTACAAAGCTCTGAATTGATAATAATTAATAAAGAGGGCCAGAAACTGGCACAGTGCTCAGGCCGGATAAATGCGCTCATTGAGCTATTGTTACAAGCACCATCGGGAGTCGAACCCGCAACTTCAGTGTTTTCACTTCGTTTACGAAGAAACGGTGTTACCTACCGAGCCACCACGGACGCTGTGAAGTGATGATTGGTCGCAACGACGCTTTGTTCTTTCTTATTCAATTTATCTGCGGTTTCTGCACGTGTAGAGTCGGAATAGCGGAACAATGTCGATTTGTACAATGTCGACACCAAAGTTTCTGGACTTGCACAATGTTGAAAATCTCGACTTTATGCGTGTAATTTATGTTTATGGTAAATTAGTTTAAATTAGGTTAGGTTACATTATGCCCATTTAGGTTATTCATTTTCATTGAAAATGTGAAATGTACTTTATGGGTTAGTCACTTTCAGGTAAAATATTAAACTTTTCATTTTCATAAGAATATAGGCAGTACTTGCATAAGGTCGAATGTCGGAAAATTTTATATATATATATATATATATATATTATATATATATATATATATTATATATATATATATATGGGAATGAACTCAGAATGGTTCCCTGAGGTTTTTTATAATACACACAGACCGTGCATGGAACAAGGAACTCTTCTAGGAAAATTAAATCCACTATAGTCCGAATAAGTAATGGTAAATGACAAATACTATAGTTTGTTCTTTTTCATGATGCTAGCCCGACGTGGGCAACGGGTCACTCGCAAAGAGGTCCCAAAAATATAGCTTCCCTCACCAGCTATCTGCAAAGCAGATAGGATCCAGCTTTGGGACAGGATCTAGGGTTTAAAGCAGCCTAGCCCAGCTACATTTAGAACCTCAATATAAGCAAAAGACTCGCTGCTTTCACGTTAGATTGAATACATCAACGAAAAAGGGGGTAACTATTATATTTTTAGCCAAAAACCAAAACTTAAACCTCAACTGGCAGAATTGAGCGTCCACTTCCGAAAGCTGGATCCTATCTGCTTTGCAGATAGCTGGTGAGGGAAGCTATATTTTTGGGACCTCTTTGCGAGTGACCCGTTGCCCAGGTCGGGCTAGCATCATGAAAAAGAAAAAACTATAGTATTTGTCATTTACCATTACTTATTTAGACTATAGTGGATTTAATTTTCCTAGAAGAGTTCCTTGTTCCATGCACAGTCTATATATATATATATATATATATGCTGCAAACCCACGTGTTTAATTGTGAAATTCATCCCATATATATATATATATATATACACACTGTATATCAACGTTCAAGACATGTGTTAACAAGTTAAGTTTAAATGTTTCACTTACACAAAGTACCACTCTGCCTATGCACCAGTTCAGGGTATTAGCAGCTCGCAGTATCATTGCCAAGTACATACAGTATCAACGGGCACTATTGCAGTCGGGTGCCCCAACCCAACAAATTCAATTACATTAAAACAAAAATTTAAAGGACAAGTAAAACAAACAATTCATGCTGAGATATAATGCCCGGTTAGGTTAATTGAATGCCCGGTTAGGTCAACTGTGTGCCTTTGACAATTGGTTAGGTTAAGTTCTGATATTTTTGTTAGTTTTAACGAAAATATCACAACTTAACCTAACCAATTGTCAAGGGCATACAGTTGACTTAACCGGGCATTCAATTAACCTAACCGGGCATTATATCCTACAGAACGAATTGTTTGTTTTATTTGTCCTTTAAATTTTTTGTTTTAATGTAATTGAATTTGCTGGGTTGGTGCAACTACAATAGTGCCTATCAACGTACTGATAAGGCTTTTGTACGTGGTTTATCACCACTGGCAATAGCAACAATACTTTGTTATCATAATCAATGTGTAGTCAAATTCATAATTATTCACTGTACGTACTTGTGTCGTTACTTTGCATTGCAGACTCTCTCTCTCTCTCTCTCTCTCTCTCTCTCTTCTCTCCTCTCTCTCTCTCTCTCTCTCTCTCTCTCTCCTCTCTCTCTCTCTCTCTCTAGCGTATAGGAGGGGCGAAGGCCAATCGTTCCCATGAGAACACTGAAGCGTATGTCCGCCTGTTAGGGAAGTGAAGGCGAAGGTTAGGCTAGCGAAACGTAACGAAGAACTATGGGTGGCAATCCTCTGCAAGGGGAACCCTAAGGAGTTCTTCAGTTATGTTAATAGTAGAAAGCCCATTAGAAACATTAGAAGCCCATTAGAAGCGGCGTTCTGCGGACATCCTACGCGGACATCGCAAATGTGCTTAATGAGCACTTTGCGGGAGTGTTCACCAGGGAGGACACCCGCATCATCCCCGAGCCAGGCGTCAGGCACGAAGGTGCTGGCCTGGATATGTTCGATGTACCGCGACAGTCGTTGCCGATAGACTAGACAAACTGAGCGCGTTTAAGGCTCCTGGGCCAGACCAGTTTTTCCCCAGAGTGTTGCGGAGGTGCGCGACCAGGTGGCTCCGCACCTGGCTACAGTCTTCAACAAATCGCT
Source organism: Bathynomus jamesi (assembly GCA_023014485.1). Classification (NCBI taxonomy): domain Eukaryota; kingdom Metazoa; phylum Arthropoda; class Malacostraca; order Isopoda; family Cirolanidae; genus Bathynomus; species Bathynomus jamesi. The sequence goes on from JAJOZX010004264.1 coordinate 401,474, forward strand.
TGAGACGGGCCAGGTGCCTGATGACTGGAGGGAAGCCAACGTGACCCCTATCTTTAAGAAAGGGGATCACGAAAGTCCAGGGAACTATCGTCCCATTAGTCTCACTTCAGTTGTAGGTAAATAATTATTAGAGGGGATAATAGCTGATAGGATCGTTGACCATTTGGATTCCTACAAGCTGCTTGGGGACTCCCAACATGGGTTTAGACGGCATAGGTCGTGTCTCACCAACTTGCTCGAGTTTTTCCACGTCATGTTGAGTGAGTATGATAAGAGTAGGGCGATTGATATACTTTATCTCGACTTTCAGAAAGCCTTTGATAAGGTACCTCACTGCCGGCTAATGGCGAAAGTGCGCGCGCTGGGTATCGGTGGGGAAGTAGGTAGGTGGATTGAAAACTGGCTGAAGAATAGGCGGCAGAGGGTTGTAATTAAAGGGGCCAGTTCGGGTTGGGCCTCGGTCACTAGCGGGGTTCCTCAGGGTTCCGTTTTGGGGCCACTGTTGTTTACCATTTACATAAATGATATCGACGGTGGCATCGTCAGTCGGATCGCCAAATTCGCTGATGACACCAAGCTTGGGGCCAATGTTGGGACGCCGGAGGCGATCGAGCAACTGCGTGCGGACCTAGGTAGGATATGAGAGTGGTCCGAAAAATGGCAAATGCCGTTTAATTTGGGTAAATGCAAGGTGATGCACATTGGCTACGCCAATCCCAAGTCGGACTACTCGATGTTGGGGAGTAATATCGAGGCGACTGATTTGGAAAAGGACTTCGGTGTGCTAATTAGCAGCGACCTTAAGTTTACGAAACAGTGCGTAGAGGTGGAAAAGAAAGCCCAGAAGCTGTTGGGTTATATCAGGAGGCAATTTCAGTTTCGAAACAAGGAGATTGTGCTTTCTCTGTACAATTCCCTGGTTCGGCCGCACCTGGAGTATGCTGTGCAGTTCTGGGCGCCCTCCCTCAGGAAAGATATTGAGAGGCTGGAGCGAGTGCAGGCGAGGGCCACAAAGTTAATCCCTTCCGTTAGGCTTATGGGCTACAATCGACGCTTACGCGCCCTGAACTTGTTTTCGCTGGAAACTCGGAGGCTGCGCGGTCAACTGATCGAGGTTTTCAAGCTCTTACGCGGGTTCAACAATGTCGATTTTAGAAGCATGTTTAGTTTAAATGATAACCCAACTCGCAACAATGGTTGGAAGTTGGATTTGAAACGGTTTAGGAGTAGTGTGTGTGGGAATTACTTTACGTATAAGATCTATGACACGTGGAACAAGTTACCTTCGGAAGTTGTGAACAGTTCCTCTGTGGATCAGTTCAAGAAAAGGTTAGACCAAATCTTGCACACTATTTGAGGGTGTATAAAATTTTCCGTGGCACCCGTTGCCATTGGTACCTCCTCGGTATGGGCCGCAAGGCCTTTTGAGGTACTTATTTTCCTTGTAACTCTCTCTCTCTCTCTCTCTAATATATTCTGAAACTGTTTTTTGTGCAGTCTCTGACCAGCCATGCGTAGCTGGCTATGAGGGCAGGATGGAGAGCAGAAAGCAATTCTCTACTGAATCAAATACCCCTAAATGAGGCAGCATACTCAGAAGGCTGTTCGGAAACAACAAAAGTAACAACGTGGCTTTTTTTCTTCTTTTTCCCTCGCAAAAATACCTCGTAAAAGTTTATGTTTTGCTTCCTTCCGGCAGACTCGCTATTTCCATACCTGCAGCACGCTGGAACATCATCGTATGGGTAGTGTACTGTCATCGTACGTACGAACGATGGATCCGTACGACCGTAGTTCGGGAGCCATCGGCGCATTTGGAGATTTCCTCTCTTAATTCGCTGGGAGTGAAAACACGCCATTTGAGTATTTTCTCCGTCGGTGTCCGTCGCGTTCAATCGATTCCCGATGGAAAAACGGTCGTTCTCACTTAACTCCTTCAATTGGTAGACGGAGATTATGTCAAAAGGGTGAAAGGAAGGAAGAGAGAGGAAGCAGGAAATGAGGTGGAGGAGGAGGAGGAGGAGGAGGAGGAGGTACTGTATGTAGGGTATATTATATGAAGGTGAAGGCGGAAGGAATTAGAAGTGACGTCACGAAGGGATGAAGGAGGCCAATTAGCGGCCTCGAGACCAGGATTCCAATGTCGTCCTCTGTCAATGGATGTCAGGGATTAATTGCGAGGTCGGAAATCGTGTGCGTTCGCAAGTTCGACTCAGACAGTAAAGGGTTTCTTCCCTGCAACTCTCTCCAAATACCATAATATTCTCTCTCTCTCTCTCACACACTCACACACACACACACACACAATATATATATATATATATTATATAATCCATCTGTGTTGATGACGTCAATAAGTTAATTAAAGAAGGAAAAATGAACCACAAGATATGACAACGTTCCGATGTAATTGGTACAGTCTCTTCAGAGTAACTTATAAATACGTAAATACATATAAACAGTCTATTTCGAGAAAGAGTGTAGAACGTGAACAGAGTTGAAGGTAAAACTTTGGAGTGAAAGAACAGGTGAAAAATCAATATCGTTTACATGTGTTTACTCAAAATGGAGGACTGATTTTGTTCTATCGATAATGTTTTTGTTTCATGCTTTTAAATATAATATTATTGTAATTCATATTGTATTTTCCTTTATGTCTGTTGAGGATACACTCTTGCTTTTAATTTTTTAGACATATACCCCTGTGTGTGTGTGTGTGTGTGTGTGTGTGTGTGTGTGTGTCGCCTGCAAGATGGGTTTGGTAACGAGAGTGATTGGTGTACCGGAGTAGTTCTATTAGATTACTTCCCATTCAACGTCATTCCCATTCGCGGTCTGCAAATGAGAATGTATAAAGTGAAAAATTCACATTTGAGAAGAGATTTCCTCCATTTCAGGAGGAATATCACTCTCATTTTCATTCGCGACAAGGACGCCAAACGACAATGGTCAATATTTCCTTACCTAACTGAACTTAACCTGAAATTAACTTAACTTAACTTAACCTAACTTAACATGGACCAAAGTAGGAAATCCGTGTATAAGAATGGCACGAAATGGAACCAAATCGATTTAAGAATCGTTTCCTTCGAGATTCTCACTCTTGAGCGTGCAATGAAGTGGGAATCATATTAAGTGGGATGATACCGTCTGTTATAAATCTATAAAAAGTTGCGTTTATTAACAAGTTGTTATAGTTTTTCTTTTTTGGGGGGGAGGGGGTGTTATAGGTCTGTTAGTGGGATTTTCTGGTTGTTCAATGAATGTTTATCCCAGTGCGAACGGAGGAGAGCACGAACTACCCATTATCGTTGTTTGGGTGGATCAATGTGAACACACTCTTCCATTAAGTTGAAGTCAGTTTGTTTTCAAGTTCACTCACTCGCTGTTTTGGGAAGGTGTAAATAAAAGAAAATGTTGATTTGTTCTTTATGAACGATGGTGGTAACTTTACTCTCTTTGTTCTCGCGTTTATCGTGTGTTCAATGAAGTAGAGAGGGTAGGCGAATTTGTGAAATTTTTGTTTTATTTCTTTGTTTACTAATACCGGAAATATTCTGAGGAAGATCAAAGAAAAGGACAGACCTCTCTCGAGACGGCTAATGAAACCGAACGAATGTTTTAAAGGTTTCTACAAAATGAAATGCGAATTGCATTTCCCTCTGTGAAGAGATAATTATAATTATAGAGGTCCGGGAAATGTGGAGATGATCAATCATACTTAGATTTATCTTTAAATCTGATCATTTTCTACGCTTGATTAAAAAAGACGAAGAAGGATTATGGATGTTTCTTTATCTGGCGAGACGAGGAACAACGATACACAGAGCCATCGCGCGTCGAGCAAGCAACGTGCATTGCGCATCTCATATTATAGTTCATCAATCGACATATTCCAAACACGAGTAACTTCGACACGTGAACACCAAATAATTCGGGAAAAAGTTCGCCTATAAACAATATATTTCTTAAAAGCATAAAAATTAATCATCAGTGACTGGGTTTTGGTTTTGAAATTTTATTACTGTTTTCAAAGAGAATAAAATATCCCAAGGAAAATACAATATTATCAATTATTATTAACTTTTTAGTTTTTTTTAGAAATTGTCTTTAGGCGAACTTATTTCCGGAAACTGTACAATAAAAGTAGACTATATTAAACATTATACCCAAAAGCATCATTCAAGAACCAGAAACTTCTAAGCGAGGAAAGAATTCTATAATTCTCTCTCCATATTCCATACTTATATATTAAATAATTTTAAGTGCCATAACCGTACTTTAACAAGATGGAAAAGGAAGGAGGTGGGAGTTCTGAATGGCGTGATCAGTAGGGACACTGACTTTAAAACCACGCGACGCAGGTTCGAGTCCTACAATCTCTTGACTTTTCGTTTTCCACATTGTATCCTCTACTTATTCACTCTCTCTCTTCATAATGTGAATAGAAATAATGAAGAATTTGCTTCGCATAAGTTGAAAGACAGTAACAGGAAGGCCGGCCGCACACAGGATCGTCTCGCGACTGACGACTCAAATTGCGGTCGCTGCAGTGTGCGGGGCTCCCATTCTGTCAATATAAAATCACACGCGACTCGAGTCGTCAGTCGTGAGTCGCAAGACGATCTTATGTGCGGCTGGCCTAAGTCAATGATGGATCTACGCTTGCGTCATGCAAACATGATGCTTTGTAAAGTATATAAAAGCAAGTTAATGAGAGCAAATTGTGCGACAAGAATTCGGGAGAAAGCGAGAGGATGATGTCGCACTTGAAATTTTGTAAAAAAAGAAAAAGAAAAAGAAAAAATGGTACAAGGAATTCTTTTGGCGACACGCGACCATGCAAAAATATTCAAAATCTCCGTGCGACTTATCCTTCAGCAGTATTCCTCTTCATTTCTGGGATTTCATGAAGGAGTGAGTTGCTTCTTGCCCACGCAACCTGTTACGCAAGGCCGGTCAAGAACTGGCTCAGGAATTTATAGAGCGGATTCTGAATATATACATATACACATGGTTTTGTTTCCGCCCGAATTCTTCATTCTGACGAAGGTCAAGCTCGTTGCTCCATCTCAGATCTACAGCTTAACGTGGAATCCGAATCACGAACCATTAGGGAAGTTAGAAATTACAGAGTCCTCGCCCGGACTCGATCTCACGATCAGCAACCCACTTTCCTTATAGGAATCTTGCTTAAATGTCATATGATCCGTAACAAGCTAATTTTTCTTCTTGTCACAGAAGCTTCCAGTATATAGCGACCTTACGTATAGACAAAACATGAGTAATTTAGTGCGAGATCACTGAAATGGTTACAGCAGTCTCTAAGTTAGGCCCAAATTCATGCAAATAAAAAGTAAGTTGTCACAGAAAGAATTAATTAGAAATGACATTTTTTTGAGTACCATTCAGTTTGAAGAGGAGGAGATATATATATATATATATATATATATATATGTCAAGGTTTTTGTTTGTTTTTATACACAGACCGTAAAATATTCGCGAAATTTACTAAATGCGATTGAAAATATTGAAAATATTTCCAATAAAATTAATAAAAAAGGGAATCAGAAAAACCAGAGAGAAAACAATCATTTTGAAGGAATTCTACGAGTATTTTTTACTTTCAAATAAATTTTTTTTTTTTTTTTTTTTAGAATTTCTCTCTCTTTTACTAAGTTTAAAAATAAATAATATATTTAGCCAGTAATTAATTACATTTTTTATTAAGAAAAAAGGATCTTCGTAAAATTAACAACACTGTGTTGCATTCACGCAGATTCTAAACCAGGGGTCACCAACCTGGGCGGTAGCGCCCACTAGTGAGCTCACATTAAAGGTAATTAAACATTTATTTCATTATTTATTTTAAAGATTATGTTGATTTATTCTTTTTGATCTAAGGTGGGCGATAAGCTTTTTTTAATTTTCAAAAAATCGTAAAAGTGGGCGGTGAACAAGGTTGATGACCCCTGTTCTAAACAAAAAGCTTGCTAAGCTCTACTGGAGAATTTGCTACCAGTAAAATACCACCTTTGAAAGTGGTATTAGCAAACAATTAAACGTGGTACTGGTATCAAATTTTGTTATTTTCTGGTATCTGGTATTGATATCCAGCCCCGATATATATATATATATATATATATATATATATATGGAATTTTTAAATTTCATTTTGAGAGTTTGGAAGAAAGTTTTCGTCTAAAATTTCTGCTCATTCAAAGGCGTCACGTGACTCGTGTTTCAAAGAAGTTGGCCTCCGTTCTTCTTCGAGAAGAGGAGGTTAATTCAATAAGACGACTAAACAGATGTGCACAACGCTGACTTCAGGTGTGCGTCTATGTGTGTGTGTGTGTTACGGGTGTGTACATCTTATTACTGGGTAATAAGAACGGGAGCACATTTATCATTTAATAATAATAAACAATACATAATCACAGGACTTTTGCACACACACACACACACACTTCTATAATGTGAGGAAGAGATGGAGGTTGTATAAGCTAGCAATAAATATAATTTTGGAGAGTGAATTGGAACACAGCTTATCTGTATTAACGGAAGGTTTGCCAATTTCGATACCAATTCGGTCCGTTAATTTTGCAACGGACTTCTAAAAGGGTCAGATTTTAACAGGATCCGACGTCACATCTGTCGAGAAAGGCAAGTGAAATAAATGGGAATAAGAATAAGCATTTTATTTAATAAATATAAGGGAATAAAGAAGAATTACGATGAATATATACAGGAATAACAAGAATAAATTCAAGAATATGAGAGAATGAGCGGGAATAAGAATATCCATAAATAAATATACGGGAATAAAGAAGAATTACGATGAATATATACAGGAATAACAAGAATAAATTCAAGAATCCGTAAGAATAGGCAGGAATAAACGGGAATAAAACAGAGAATTTCACCATATAAAGATGTGTTGAAAAATGAATAATGAATAATGTGTTTCACGCGAACGTGAGAATATGCGAAGAGAAAAAAGAAAGAATAGAGAAAAGCAGAATGAACATTTATGTACGAAAAAGGATAAGCGCTTGCGAGTCCATGAAATAGATAAGCCAAGACTCTACTTTGCTTTCAGGCGAGCAAGCAACCAAACAAATATAAAGGGACAAACATACGAAGGAAGAACATAAAGAGAGAGAGAGAGAGAGAGAGAGAGAGAGAAAACAGCTTCACAGATGACTCAAGAGAATGAATGTGTGTGTGTGTGTGTGTGTGTGTGTGTGTTTTGTGGGGGGTGAAGTGTGGGGGGTGAAGTGTGGAGGTGAGTACTAACACTGAAAGGAGGATCGAAGCCTTGGAAATAATTTTCATAATTAACCGTGTACAATTAACTATAGAGTAACAGGAAGTCGATCGAAGGGAATAAGGTCGAATCCGCTTTAAAAGATTTTATTCCAGACTGATCCATCCGAGAGTTCTTTACAGTGAGTTCGTTTTAATTCTTGTTTAATCGATACAATTCCAGTTCAACCTTACTTCCCCTTCCCCCCTCCGTCAGCAGCCCCCAACCCCGATCTAAGGGGTATAAACTACTAATACAAAATTTAATCTAATTTATCCCGAACTTAATCTAACCTATTTCAATCGAATCTTATCTAACCCAACAACTGTAACCTAACCGGGCATTATACAGTAGCCGAACTGACATTCAGCAATAGTTCCCTTTAATTCTGGTCTGATCATTTGGATGTATTTCCACTTTCCGAGTCTAATCTCACTTTTGGAATTCGACTTTATCTCATTTCTTCTATTTCACAGTCCATATATATATATATATATATATATATATATATATATATATATATATATACAGGGTGTCCCATAAATCGGTCTCATAGCAAAATTTATTTTAAATTAAATTTACAAAAGTAATACATGAGAACTAAAACAAATGCTCAAACTGATGTCTTGTCTTGGAACCTTTTTTTTTTGTTGCAGGTAGAATAACACGCAATGGCTAATATGGAAGCGAGTCACACTCCTCAGGAAAAGGCCTCCGGAGGCCTTTTCCTCACGAGTGTTATCTGCAACCAAAAAAAAAAAAAAAAAAAAATCCCAAAACAAGACATCAATTTAATTTGAACATTTGTTTTAGTTCCAATGTATTACTTTTGTAAATGTGATTTAAAATAAATTTTCCTATGAGACCAGACTTATGGACACACACACACATATATATATATATATATATATATATATATTATATATATATATATATACACATATATATATACAGGGTGTCCGAGAATTATCTGTACAATTTTTGGCTGTTATTAAAAGTCAACCATGAAGTGTAGAAATTCCAGTGTTGTCCCATTTTACAGAGAATCTCATTAAGTTTTTTCTGATACCACGTTTTGACAAGTTTTTTAGAAATGTACGCGGGTGACAGACATTGATGATTTAAAAGCAAGAATCACAGCTGCTATTGAGCGAATTGATGTGGATATGCTGCAGCGTACATGGCAACATTTGGAGTATCGATTGGATGTTTTGCGAATCACTAATGGTGCACATATCGAATGTTTGTAACAACGTTACTTTAATAAAAGAAACTTTTGAAAATACAGATTCTAAATAATCTTGTTTAAGAATTTTACGTGTGTTATCAAGAATTTTATTAAAAGATGAAATTGTACAGATAATGTTCGGACACACTGGAATTTCTAAAAAACTTGTCAAAACTTGGTATCAGAAAAACGTAATGAGATTCTCTGTAAAATGGGACAACACTGGAATTTCTACACTTCATGGTTGACTTTTAATAACAGCCAAAAATTGTACAGATAATTCTCGGACACCCTGTGTATATATATATATATATATATATATATATATATGTGGATTACGTGGATAGAAAGATTTGAAAGGAGCAATCAGAAAAGGAAGCACAAAAGTAACTACAGAGGAAATGTTTTTTGAATAGCTAGTAATCGGCCATTAGGAATGGGAGGGGCGTGCGGTAGGTAGCATTCCATTCCTGGGTTCATAGCATTTAACTTTAACTAACACTCACCTTTATCTTTCAGGTGCCATCATGGAGCAGTGGACGTTAGAACACCGCATGTTCGCGTATGATCATTTTGTTAGGAGTGGCGAGTCAGTGACAGCAGTTCAGCGTGCGTTTCGCCGCAGATTCAACATTCATCGAAATGACTCTGTTCCCGCTCGTGACACAATCTTACGTTGGGTTAACAATCTTCGAACAGGAGGCTCATAATGAAAACAAAACCGAAGGGGCCGCAACGCACTGTGCGTACTCCAGAGAACGTTGAAAGGGTCAGACAAGCGATGTTGCAAAGCCCAGGCCGCTCTGCTCGGAGACATTCAGCTGCACTCGGAATCAGCAATCGTACTGTTAGACGGATTTTGCATGAAGAATTACATTTTCACCCATACAAGTTAGCGATGGTGCAGGAATTGAATGTAAACGATTGCCCCCAACGACTGAATTTTGCACAGGAAATGCTTGCACTTTATGAGCAGAATGAAAACATGATGGTGGTAATGAGTGATGAAGCCCATTTCCACCTTAATGGGGCCGTCAACAATCAAAACTGTCGGTATTGGGCTGCTGAAAATCCGCGACAACTCCATGAAAAACCGCTGCATAGCCCTAAGGTTACAGTTTGGTGCGCGGTGGGAAAGTTTGGCGTCATCGGTCCCTATTTCTTCGAACAAAATGGGGTTACCGTTACCATAACATCTGGGCGTTACATTGAGATGGTGAACACCTTTTTCATCCCTGAGTTACGAAGAAGGCGTATTGCTCGTCGACATTTGTGGTTTCAGCAAGATGGGGCCACGCCACACACCGCCAGAGCGTCAATGGCTGTTCTTCGCCCCCTGTTTCCCAACCATCTCATTTCGAGATTTGGTGACATTGCATGGCCCCCTCGGTCCCCTGACTTGTCCACATGTGACTTCTTTCTATGGGGGTACCTCAAGTCACGTGTCTACGAGGACAAGCCCCGTACATTAGATGCATTGAAGGAAGCGATCCGTCAACAAATCATCCAAATCAACAGAGACCTGCTGGGAAGAGTGGAGGCCAATTTTCGTAAACGCCTTCAACAATGCGTCGACGGCCAAGGACATCATATGCCAGATATAATTTTCGGTACATGATTATTATGACATGAAATGCTATGTTCTTACGAATGTTGTTCTACCAATATATTTTCTTTACAAAAATAAATATCATTTTCCTGATTATTCCAAAAACACTTGGTTCCTGTGCCCCACCCTATATTTCTCAGTTTAAAGGATGGAAAAAAGGTAGTCGAATAAAGCACTATTTTACCTTCACGAACAAAAATAAACGTTTCGAGAATTTTCCGAGAGTAACTTCAATTTGTTAGTCACGTCTCTCTCTCTCTCTCTCTCTCTCTCTCTCTCTCTCTCTCTCTCTCTCTCTCTCTCTCTCTCTCTCTCTCTCTCTCTCATTTCAACGAACGAGACTAATTCAGAAAACTATATAAACCTACGTAGGAGGGTTAAGTCCTTAATTAGATCAGCAAAACGTGAGGAAGAAGCTAGAGTTGCCTCACTCTGTAAAGTTAACCCTAAAGAATTTTTTGCCCATGTTCATAGCAGAAAGCCAATTAAAAATTCTGTAGGCTCCCTAAAAGATAGAAATGGCGTACTGAAATTCGGTGATAAAGATATAGCTAATATGTTAAACGAGTTCTTCGTTACAGTCTTCACGGAGGAAGACGCAAAAGAAGTGCCAAGCCCTCGGATTACATATGACGGTGACCATCCCGTAGAGACCATAAGTTTTACGAGAAATGAGGTACAGCAATTAATTGATAAGATGAACAAATACAAATCACCTGGCCCCGACTTATTTCTTCCAAGGGGTATTAAAAGAGGTTAGCCACAATGTTGTTGACGACTTAGTAACCATATTCAAACAATCAATCGAGTTAGGGAAAGTTCCAACCGACTGGAAGTTAGCAAATGTAACACCAATCTTTAAAAAGGGTGATAGGGAAAATCCTTGTAATTACCGCCCGATCAGTTTAACATCAGTTGTCGGCAAATTGTTGGAATACATCATTACAAAACGTATTGTGTATCACCTTGAATCTAACAATCTAATTTTTTATTCTCAACATGGATTTAGGTGACATAGAACCCGTCTGACAAACCTGTTAGAGTTTTTCCATAATATGCATACAGTGTACGATGCAAGTAGGGCAATAGATATAGTGTATCTCGACTTTCAAAAAGCCTTTGACAAAGTCCCTTACGCGAGATTGATGGCTAAAGTCAAAGGACTAGGAATCACCGGGCTCGTTTCCAACTGGATTGAGGATTGGTTAAAAGATAGAAAGCAGAGAGTGGTAATAAATGGAGTGGCTTCGGAGTGGGCGCCCGTCACCAGTGGTGTCCCACAGGGTTCCGTTCTGGGTCCTTTACTTTTTATCATCTATATTAACGATATAGACGTCGGGCTTCTAAGTACAATCTCCAAATTTGCAGACGATACGAAATTAGGTAGTAGTGTAGGTACTGAGGAGGGCGTAAGAACGCTTCAGAACGATCTTGACAGGTTGGGCGAATGGTCTGCTACTTGGCAGATGCCATTCAACTTGGACAAATGTAAGGTAATGCACATAGGTTATAAAAACCAGAAGACTGATTACTCTCTCTTGGGAAGGAACTTGACTGAGACCGATCTAGAGAAAGACTTAGGAGTTTATATCAGCAACGATCTGAAACCGTCGAAGCACTGTGCAGAAGTCGAAAAGAGGGCCTTAAAAATATTAGGTTATATTAAAAGACAGTTCCAGTTTCGGAACAAGGAGACTGTAATGTCTCTTTATAATTCATTAGTCAGACCTCAACTGGAATACTGTGCGCAGTTTTGGTCTCCATCCCTCAGGAAGGACGGAGAAAGGTTAGAAAGAGTACAAGCAAGGGCTACAAAATTGATCCCTTCAATGAGAATGCAAAGCTACCAACGGAGATTGGAGCGCCTAAATCTGTTTACCTTAGAGACGGAGGAGGTTGCGGGGTCAGCTTATTTAAGTCTTCAAGATGCTCAATGGAATAGACAGGGTAGATTACAGAAACTTATTCTCACTTAATGCCAATCCGACAAGAAATAATGGGTTTAAACTGGAACTAAAGACATTTAGGACCTCTGTCTGCGTGAATTTCTTTTCCTATAAAATAGTTAATATCTGGAACCAACTTCCCTCAGAGGTTGTTTCCAGTCAAAGTGTAAATGTGTCTAAAAATAGGCTCGACAAAGTACTGAATACTCTCATAGTTTAAGACTAAAACATAACATAACTCTGCAGGAGTTCGCTCGCACGGTGTTTCTGTGAGCATGCTAAATATAGAGCTATTTATATATTCTCCACTTTCCTGTAAAATTTCCTTGGCTACTTCTCCAGAGTCAAGGTATTTTCTTCAACCTTTTTCTGTACCTGCCTCTGGCAGAGAGGGAGCGGAGGGTGGGGAGAGAGCCTTCTACTTTTCTATCCAGTTTTCTACTACTGCTAGGATAGTTGAAAGAAAAATAAACTTGTTTAATAACAGGAACCTCCCAGAGTGGACCGGAAGGTCTTTGAGGCTTCCTCTTGTCCTTGTAACTCTCTACTTATTTACTAACTTGTATCTGCTAATGATGTAACTAGATCGGTCCGGACTCTGCTTTAAAAGAAATGGTCCGAACCAGACTACCACTTTTTCCCCCCAATTTTACCCCCGTCCCGCAAAGTATATTGTGTGAAATTTTGCTGAACTACTCGCTGGCGAATAACGCTCGAATAACGCGTTTCTGGCGTAACTTTCTCGTACAATTTGTGACTTAATTATGTGAAATAAGCCTATTTGGATTCTGGATCGGTACCTCAAGTTAGATCACTGAAATTTTCTCTACTTATCTATTTCCTTTTTTAACTTTTCGTGGTCAATTTTTTTCCCTAAAAATTCATTTTTTAAAAACAATCTACGGAATTTAGTTTTCGGTTTTCACTATAAGAATGCCTGTCGCTAATGTAATAACGGGATTGTTTAACCACCTTCGCAATACCTAAGGTCATATGACGAAGGGGGGTCTACAACTACATAATCTGGGCGCGGAGGACGGTGTCCTATAGTACGATTACGACTCAGACCCACTGCCGCTTAACTTCGCTGATCGACAGGAAGCGTTATTACGACACTGGCCACGACAAAGCCCTCCCTTCGTGTCGCTGTAGCAAACATTTCAGTATCACGTATAATTTACAGACTGTGAATTTTACGAAGTTAAATTTAGAAGCTGCTTATAATAATAATAATAATAATAATAATAATAATATAATAATAATAATAATACAAAGTCGATAGCATGAAAGATTTAATAAGATTAAGGAAACTATTTAAAGAAAACGTAATTAACTGAACATGGAATACTATTTTAAACATTGTTAAAAAAAAAATGTACAAAAAATATCGAAGTGCCACGAAATGTTCAATGCCTTCCAAAATATCAAACTAAAAACTTGATGATATTAAAAAAAAAAAAAACAACAACATTACTTAGACATCTACTTTTTACCTTTTTTCATTTTTTGTCGTCATTCGCAGACGTGTTTTCGACCATTTTTTTGTATTTCTTCACAGATAAGATTCTTACCTGCAAAAAAGAGGAAAAAACTTCAATAAAGGATGTAACAAGAGTCCTCAGATTATTAAATATAATTTAGCTTGTTCGTCCCTTATATTAAGCTTAAACACGGCACGCAGATTGTCTCACACACACACACACACACCACACACAGCGGGGTATAGACTTTTTTAAATCCACACATCTAAAAAACTAATAAGCTGAACTTAGTTTAACTTAATTTAACCTAACGAGAAAGGCGTGATCTGTAGGTCTAAGGTGGAGTGACAAGCTTGCCCTTCGTCAGAATGAACAATTCGGCGGGAAGCGAAACCAAGGTTTTATATATATATATATATATATATATATATATATAATATATATATATATATATATATATATATATATATATATAACAAAAGTTGGAGCGAAATGGATATTCCTCTCTCTCTCTCTCTCTCTATTTCTGGCTGAGGAATAGGCGGCAGAGGGTGGTAATTAAAGGGGCTAGTTCGGGTTGGGCCTCGGTCACTAGTGGGGTTCCTCAGGGTTCCGTTTTGGGGCCGCTGTTGTTTATCATTTACATAAATGATATCGACGGTGGCATCGTCAGTCGGATCGCCAAATTCGCTGATGACACCAAGCTTGGGGCCAATGTTGGGACGCCCGAAGCGATCGAGGAACTGCGTGCGGACCTAGGTAGGATAGGAGAGTGGTCCGAAAAATGGCAAATGCCGTTTAACTTGGGTAAATGCAAAGTGATGCACATTGGCTACGCCAATCCCAAGTCGGACTACTCGATGTTGGGTAGTAATATCGAGGTGACTGATTTAGAAAAGGACTTGGGTGTGCTAATTAGCAGCGACCTTAAGTTTACGAAACAGTGTGTAGAGGTGGAAAAGAAAGCCCAGAAACTATTGGGTTATATCAGGAGGCAATTTCAGTTTCGGAACAAGGAGATTGTGCTCTCACTGTACAATTCCCTTGTTCGGCCGCACCTGGAGTATGCTGTGCAGTTCTGGTCGCCCACCCTCAGGAAAGATATTGAGAGGCTGGAGCGAGTGCAGGCGAGGGCCACAAAGTTAATCCTTCCGTTAGGCATATGGGCTACAATCGACGGTTACGCGCCCTGAACTTGTTTTCGCTTGAAACTCGGAGGCTGCGCGGTCAACTGATCGAGGTTTTCAAGCTCTTACGCGGGTTCAACGATGTCGATTTTAGAAGTATGTTTAGTTTAAATGATAACCCAACTCGCAACAATGGTTGGAAGTTGGATTTGAAACGGTTTAGGACTAGTGTGTGTGGGAATTACTTTACGTATAAGATCTGTGACACATGGAACAGGTTACCTTCGGAAGTTGTGAACACTGTAGGGTGGAGTGAAAAATACTTTTTTTCTAGTATGAAGTTCTAATAGTGATTAGAAGTTGCATTTAGTGGACGATATATACCTGCCAAAATATGAGTTCATTTCTTAATTTTCTCAGCTGCCACCAGGGGGCTAAAGTTAACACAATTTTGGGTAAAAAGGAAAAAAATGCTTCTATTTAGGTTTAGAAAACTATTATAAAATTTTATCTTAGAATTATCAAATAGTTTGATTAAGATTCTTAAATGATAAGAATTTGTTTGTAAAAATGCTTTTTCATATGCTTAATATCTTCAGCTGCCACAAGAGGGCTGAAGTTAACTTAAAAATGACAATTAAGTATGATTCTGTATTTACTTGAAAAGGGAACAGTAAATTAGGATATGTCTCCTCCTTTATACTGGCTTGAGACAGTTAAGAAACGTTATTTTGTGCCTTAGCGGAGTTACCACCCTTTCCCAACCAACCTCCCTCTAGAAAGGGTTCTTGCTGAAGACTATTTAGTAATTTGCTTTTGTGTCAAATTTTGGCTGTTTTTCCTTGATTCTAATGTAGCACGAATCCAACCATCTCTGTTTGTAGGTCGCAGACTGATCCAGCAGCATCTGTAACGAGCTTGACGCATCTCTCTACGGCTTGTGTATGACATGGAAACTGAAAATAATTCTGAATGAAGAGTAGTACCATGTTTGATGCATGATTCAATATCATCAAGAGAAACTCCTTTGGGTTATCGGTGGTTCTGCTGTCTGAAAATCTTGCCACATAATGAGATCTGTATAGTCTTTGGCCTAAAAATTTATTTCTGGCACCTTAAAATACCTGATAACATCTGTTTCTGAATGCATGCCCTTGCTTTATGATACGCCTAAATCCCAACTGACGCCACATGCTCCCTTTCATCAGCTATCATTGCAATGAGAATGTTTTCTTGATTTGCGTAATATGCATTTCATGATGACTGAGTCATGTACTCTCCTAAGCTCTTCACGGAGATACCGGCTTCTTGCAATCATATGCCACATATGTTAGCACCATATTGGCATAATGTTACGCTTTATCTGAAACCACATTGGTGCGTATACCCTAACAATGAAAGTAGCTAATTCTTGTAAATTGCCTGAAGGATTCTCTGTGCTTGCATATAACGCAGAGTCCTGTTTGCTGTGGTGAGCCACCTTGAATGTGATATATTGCCTGGACTCTTATGACTAAGACTCTCTGAGAATGTTCCACTTGATATAGCCTTGTGAATTTCAAGAAGGTATTTCTGGTCAGTACTTGTGTCATCTACATCAACTTCACACATGTCCTCTTGAATTTCAATGGGTTTGAAGTAACTATGGGAAGCTTTTCACAGTCTGAAAGTGCTCAGCCAATTTCTCTTGAAAATGCTCTGGTCCAGTAGTGGTACCATCCAAGTGATGATGAAACAGATGGCGCAATGGAAGTTCATTAAGGTGTAAAAGGCATATCAGCCACTGCAATGGCTTATTAAAGGCTTCTTCAGTAATCTTATTGTGCCTCCAATACTACTAGTGTTAACCCACTGTCGAATCACAGCCAACTGCAACGATGTTTCCCTATCAAACATTCCTTTCTTTCAAGCAATTCACTAGCGCTGTGCAAATGTATTTAGCTTTGCCACTGGAAGGTGTCACATGTGCAAAGTACAGAGAGTGTGGTTCAGATATTATGCTGATATGCTCTTCGCGTTTGGTTCT
>JAJOZX010004265.1:0-40000 GCA_023014485.1 Bathynomus jamesi
CATCGGGGGAAGGAGGAGTTCGGGGGGAGGAGGGGTTACCAAAATGGGCCCGGAATGAATTCCTTTTACCGGTCTATTGTTCCCTTCAGAATCGAACGTGATACTCTATCCTTGCGGGAATAAAATAAAGACCGACGAACCCTTCCCCAAAACTCTCACTCTCTTCTTCCTCTTCCCTAGTCACCCCCCCTTTGAAAAATCTCTTCCACCAAATTAAAAAAATAAATAAAGTCGGGAATCGAAAACGCGACACATTAAAAGTTATAATAAAGGTATAGTGTCTCGCGTGTTCCGTCCGTATATACGGACCTATACCCATTTCGTCGACGAGGCCAAATCATCACACTCTTAAAAAGTAACGTAACCTAACCTAATAATAAATTGTCAGTAGAACGTCAAGTCGATCAGATGTCGTAGGGCTCGTACGTACGATAAGATCATCATATTCAGAGGTCACTGAAGAAACCCGCTGACGATGGTTGTCCAAAACGGCGTCAGTAGCTCAGCGGGTAACGTCGTTTCCCGTAACCGAAGCGAGGACGACTGAGGTCGGGGGTTCGTCTCACGATGATGCTGGTAGTAATAATAGCTCGGAATTAAAGCAACGTGCCAGTTTTTGGTCTCTCCTTCCTGGTTATATTATTACGTCCGTCCATAAGATGATACCTTCCAAGACGTAAACCCTGAGCGTGACAACAAAAAATTCTGACCTACAGAACTCGGTCACTTTTTTTTAACAAGGCATCATAATAATAATAAGGCATAATAATTTTTAATAATAAAAGCATCATTTCATGTAGAAATGTAACGCCTTAATTTAAAAAATAGACAAAGTCAATTAAGGTATAATTTTATCGCTCCCAAACTAGAGTGGAACGAAATAATAATAATAATAATAATAAATAATAATAAAGCCATTTGAACCTTAATATAACAGTCTGTTCCACCACAGATAATCGAATGAACTGATAAGGCAACACTTATAGCTGTTAAAAAATCTGTTACTGAAACCGGAACAGCAGCAAAACACAAGTGAACCTAACATCATCCCGATCAGCCAATGAAAACATGAGGAAACGCGTTCCAATAAATCTTTATTATTAAGATTTAAGATCAAATAGGATTTTTTTTTGGGGGGGGGTGTCCATTCATTCAAGCTTGAAGACGAACTCGAACACATGCGCAAATATTGACTAATAAAATACCCCATTTCTCGTCGAGTGAAGTGATTAAAAAAAAAAAAATAAAAACTCTTCATAAAGGAAAATACCAAAATAAAGATGCCAAAATACCAAAATAGAGATACCCAAATTACGAGATAAACTGAATCAAATACAAAATTGAGAGAATCAACTCTCTAATGTCAGTGAGAGTACAATATGATGACCACACACACACACACACACACACACACACACACACACACACACACACACACATTCTCAATATACTCGAAAGGACAATAGTACCTTGAACACAAGCAATACAAAAACCCTCAAGGAAAAAAGGAATCTGCCATCCATTGGTCATCTCCTCAAGGAACCAATTACATTCACAAGAGCGGAGTGAAGATGCTCCAGATACGAATGGATAAAACGGATTAAAATGGATAGAATGAGCGTGGATAAAAGCCATAGATTTGGAGCGGTCACTCAAATGGGTATCGATAGCGGAAGGTCAAAGAAAAAGAGGGAAGAAGGGGTAGGGGTTGAGTCCTGTGAAGTGATGTTACGCGAGCCGAATACAGCGACCTCTCTTTCTCCTTAAGGACTTTATTCGCTTTTCGAACGGAAGCAATGAATGTGTGAGACAGGATGGGAGTCGATCAAACGATTACAAGTGCAGTCTAACGAACGCCATTCATTTTCAGTGTTGGGCACTAAAGCGTTAATCCGATAACAGTTAATTAACGAAGTTAACTTTTTTTAACGGACTATTAACGGAAGTTAATTTCCATTTATCGTTATCGGACCAGTTAACTTCCGATAACTCGATATTTAGTCCGTTAAAGTCCGTTAACTGCGAGGAGTCATTCACGGAAGATCACCGCTCCGCGAATGAATTCAAACCGCCATAACTTCAGTCTGCCAATTCCGTCCTCTGCCGCAGTGGAACGGCTCTTCCCTCTCGGCAAGGACATCCTGAGGCCCAAGAGGTCAAGACTGGCAGTTGGGCCTAACTTTGAGAAGTTGGTCTTTCTGAAGGGCAACCAGCACATTGTGTCATAGTCTTTAATAAATGTGCCTAAAATTTAATTTTACCTTTCAGTTCCCGCCATAATAATTCTCTGGTAAATTAAAATTTAGTTAATGGTTAGTGGTTACAAGGGTTTCAAAACATGTAATCAGTACATTTTTTATTAAAAATAAAAAAAAAGTTAAGCAAAAAAGTTGCAAAACTTGATAAAAATACAGTTAAATACCTATTTATTGCTGGTTTTAAAGCTTTTTTCCTTGATTTTTTTAAATGTTAGTAAAGAAATAGTTATCGTTAACGGATTATCGTTAACTTCCGTTAACTTTGTAGTAAAATTATCGGATTATCGTTATCGGAGTTAAAAATTGGGGTTAACGGATTATCGTTATCGAAGTTAACTTTTTGGTTAACGGTGCCCACCACTGTTCATTTTTTATGCAGGAATATAACCTTTACAATAAGTAATATATACAGGGTGTTCTAAAATTACATAGTAAACTTTTATATGTCTGTCGATCAGTAGTCGGACGTTGTGAACAATGTGTTCAAGTTGAAGGAAGACACTGTGAACATCTAAAGTAAACAATTATTGTTGCTTTTCTTACTGTTGCTCTATTTGGAATAAAACTGTTAAATATCGCATGTTTTTTGTTAAGATATTATGTTCATATAAAAGTTCACTAGGTAATTTTAGAACACCCTGTATATAAGGGGTTCCAAAAAAACCTTAGCCCACCCATTTGCAGCTTACATGTTTACTTATATCGAAATAGTTTTTAGTGATTATAAAATATGTAAAATTCTTTATTTATTGCAGGTATTAAAATTAATCTAGCTGATAAAGTGATAATATAATGGCTTCTCAATTAATTGGTGATTCGGAGAGGCAACGTGTGATAGATCGCATACGAGCAATAACATTTCGGGAAGCTCGTGATGCTGGAGCCACCTTTATAACACGTTCATGGGTTGCCAAAAAGTTGCGAAGAAGTGAGGACTTCGTCAAAAGAAATTGGAATAAAACTTTGGATGAATGTGAAATGGATACAACCAAATCTGGGCGCCCAAATTTGCCTCTCTCAGGAAACAAAGGACATCATTGAAAGCGGTACGCGTAAGCGGGAAAACAGCTGTGCTAAACTTTCTAGAGAGATCGAAGTGTTGAGAGGAAAGATCGTTAGTGGTGAGATCATTCGACTGTACCGTCATAGGCAAGGTTTAAAGCCTTGGCATGAACTTCCAAAGCCAAGAAAAACTCAACATCGATGACAGAATGTGGTTTGCCCATTATCTTGAAGATTGGGATGTGGATGATTTCATGCATTTAGCTGTCTCCGATGAATTTTTTGTTTACGTAACACGTCGGCCTAACTACCAAAATGATCGAGTGTGGGCCACAACACCAGATGAAATCGATGACAATGAACATTATCGCGAATTATTAAAAAGTCCAGACTGTGTTGGTGTGTTGTTTTGTTCACTGCAAAGCAGCTCATGTGGGTGCTGAAGCCAAATGGTCAGAGTTGGGATGGACAGTATTTTCGTGATATTATTCTATCCCAGCATGTCATTCCTTTTCTAAGAAACCCAAACAATGTTATGGATGTTGATCAGGTTACACTTCTGCACGATAAGGCCCCCTGCTTTAAGGCATTAGCCACTCAACAGTTGTTGCGGAACCATGAGATCGATTTCTTTGGAAATGAAGAATGGCCAGGAAATTCTCCTGACCTGAACGTCTGTGAACACATTGGATCAGTTATAAAGGACAAGGTTGAATGTCTCTTGTTTCAAGAACTTGCAGCAAATCGATTTCCGAAGGATACAATGACGCAACACATTGAAACTGTTTTAGCAAATTTGCGTAACGATCAAGATCTATTCACGTCACTTTTGGCAAGCTACCCAAAGCGAATTCAGGCCGTCTTGGAAGCCAATGGCGGGAACACCAAGTTTGAATTGTTTCTCATTAAATGCAGGATTAAATTCTCTTTTATAAGATATGTTTAGTTTTACTGTGCCTCTAATGGTTTAGGCCATGGGCGGGGTGGGGCCTAAGGTTTATTGGAGCCCCGTACATGGTGAGTCAAAAGTCCTGCCTCAAAAATAACTATACAATAAATACTTTTGACATATATATATATATATTATGCCAAAAGCACAAAAACATGTTTAACGGACCAAAGTTTTGCGTCGTGGCTGCACCTGTTAATACGGAACCCAATACTCAGAAAACAATTTATACGATTTATTAATCACAGACACCCGCCTACAGGGTAGGCCAACCTTGATTAGTATTCACCATTGCTCACAGCTGTCTACATCTGAAAGAATTCAACTTCCAAAATAGTAGATCATTTACCAGAATGCAGTCGAGGTTGCTCGTCGCTACCAGAAATACTATGACCAAATTCCATCTGCAACCCGCACTTAAGAACATTTTGAACTTCGTACGAAAGTTCGATGATATTGCAAGTACCCACGAAGAACCGAGGGTCGGATGAACTAGATTCGCTCGAGATGGTGAAAGCAAACGAGTCATTGTTGCCACTTTTCAAACGAGACCTTTCCTTAAAGTAATCAAGAAGAGCTTCTCTATAGTTTAAGTATGACTAGAACTACTCATTCAGCGTTCGACGGATGATTAACCATCTGGGACTGAAGCCCTATCGCCCTCATTTGCTACGAGCCCGTAGCTACAACGATGTGACTGCCAAACCTTTCCCGAACTCGCTTCGATGTACTTACGTTCGAGTTCAATGGGCATAACTGGGTTTACTCTGCTGTTGAGAATTCTTATGTCATAATTACGCAAGAGCTGAATGCACAGGTATTTGTGCGGAAAAAGCTCGAAGTTTAAGGAGGGCAAATTATATAAAATAAATAATCCAACTGACCGTAACATAACAGAAACTGTATTACTGTAACAGAAACTGTATTACTGTAACAGAAACTGTATTATTGTATCAATATAATTCAAAAGGAACTCTAATATTATAATTTTTACGAATAAACGATTGATTCATGGTGTGGAATTTGGTCATGGAGGCACTGTGATGACGACGTTGTTTAACCTCCGCAACATCTAAGGTTTTATGACGGAAGGGGAACTACGGCTGCGGGTGGGATCCGAACCGTGGGTCGCTACATAATCTGGACGCGGAGGACGGTGTCCCACGCAACTACAACAACTACCCAGACCCACTGTCGCTTAACTTCGTTGATCAACGGGAAGCGGTGTTACGACATTGGCTACGACGTAGCCCTCATGCAGAAGGCATCATCGGACAGTTCCTCTTTCGTGACACCGTTAAGTACAGCAAACGGATATCCTGAAAACTCGAATAAAGAAATTACTCCTACCACGTTACCATAAATAAATAAATATTAAATTCTACAAATAAACCATCTTCATGTAATGGAAATCCACCAATTTACGAACACCCTGTTCACGACTTTTTGAAAGGAAAGTTTCCTGGTTGGTCGATCGAGGGGCGTGGGTCGATTGATTAACTAGTGTTGTCTCTCCAGATTTGACTAAGATTCGCTTCTTTTTATGGAGTACAATCAAGGTCACCCTGTATGCGACGAAACTTGTTTTTTGTTTTGTTTTACGGTATACATCACTTTCTAGGTTTATATTTTTTTAATAAAAAATATATTATAATTCGTGTGTGTTACCGGAATTTTCTCCCACCAAATATTCTATAAATACACAGGGTAAGTCAGAAGTCCTTCCTCAAAAGTATTTATTGTATATATATAAACCTTTGGTTAGCCTCCGCCCGAATTGTTCATTCTGACGACGGTCAAGCTTTTCACTCTACCTTAAACCTACAGTTTAACGTGGAATCCGAACCACGCCCTATACAGCAGCCCAGCGTCTTAACCACTAGGCCACCTAGGATACCCATTTATCTACCAACCACTTTCTTTATTGTGTGGAAGGATGAACAGCTGGGTTTTGCTGCGCGCCGGCTGCCGTCGGGTCTCGAACCCGGGGCCGATGGTTTCGTAGTCAGCGACGCTAACCACTACACCATGTGTGGTGGTGTGTGTGTGTACACACATTATATATATATATATATATATATATATATATATATATATATAAAATACAGTTTATGAGATTCTTAAACAGTGGTACAACAGGTAAATTTAAGTACCGCAGAAGGAAAACCAAAACCGCAAAGTGAATCCTCTTGCACGACACCGGTGTGTGTGTGTGTGTGTGTGTGTGTGTGTGTGTGTGTGTGTACTCGTATACAATAAGAAGACACTGAAGCAAACACTACAACTGCATTCTTTCATTCAACAATTGTGACTAAAGATTGAGGGATAACTCCATTATTCTGTCGTCTACAATCGAAAAAAAATAATTTGTTAAAAAAAAAAGAGAGGCGGGGGGCAGGAGCGCAGCTTTACAAAAAAAAAAAAAAAAAGAAGAATCACTCGTTCGTTATTAACCAGCATTAATAGAACATAGAAACACGTTTAACGCAAGTTTTTCTTACGCATGTTTATACATATATAGAATAATAATAATTACGATTTTTTTTACGAACACATTTATACGCAAATAATAATAATAATAATAATAATAATAATAATAATAATAATAATAATAATAATAATAATAAAGACAACATCAAATGAATGATATCGAAAATATAGATTTTAAATCATTTATATTTTGAGCACGAAACGAATACGTCAATATTTTCACTCCAACTCAACCTTAAATAGAAATTTTTATGTAGAATAAAACCGAACTGAATTACAAATTTAAATCTCATACCTATAAAAGCCAACCACATTACTTCACACACGCATATATATATATATGCGGTGTGTGTATATATATATATAATTATTTTATGTTTAAAATAATATGTCAGTTGTCACTTCCCTTCATGGAAATATACACCCGCCAGACAAAAGCGGGAACACGAAGAGATGCATCGCACAGATTAGGAGGCACTGGGAAAAAAAAGAAAAAAGGGCGTAACTGAAGCATCGAAGCGAGGCAAACAGCCCAAACGAGTACACCCAAAATGCAATAGGACGATTGCGACACAGGAATTTCCTAGGGCACCCCTAAATCCAACAACCTTTGCGTGACACCCTTAAATTCTACAACCTCTGCATGAGACCCCCGAAATCCAACAACCTCTCCATGACACCCCCGAAATCCAACAATCTCTCCATGACACCCCCGAAATCCAACAACCTCTCCATGACACCCCCGAAATCCAACCACCTCTCCATGACACCCCCGAAATCCAACAATCTCTCCATGACACCCCATGTACTAAAATTTCCTCTTGTTTATGTTTGCCATATTCTCTCTCACACCACGAGCGGTGTAAAAGTACTGTAAAAAACAAAATGTAAAATGAGCGATAACGCGTGTTTCGGTCCTCCACATAAACCTGGAGATGAACACCAACGTAACATGGTTCAGAGGAGCTGCGCAAAGAAGTGTACAATCTAAAACCTCGAATACTTACATTCCATCGATGAATATGACGTACACGCACGTACACAAGTACATACGAATCTTTCTTTCATGCTTACGTACCTACGAAAGAAAACACACAAATTAATGGCACGAAAAGGAAGGTCTGAAGACGAAATAGCGTTACTTAACTCGCTAAAAGGTTTACAATCTCAAACGCAAAATCACTATTTACTTTACCTCTCAACCATTTAAATAACAAATACCGCATTGCCATAGGAACAAATATATATATTTATATATATTTATTTATTTATTACACACCCATAAAGAAAAATGAAAAGCGATTCCAAGGTCTTTCGTGTATTCAACAATACACCTCGTCAAGAAATGTTGAATACACGAAAGTCCTTGGATTGGAATCGCTTTTAATTTTTCTTTGTGGGTGTGTGCATCATTTATTTATTTCACGTGTTTAATTGTGAAATTCACCCCCCATATATATATACTGTATATACACACACACACATACATATATATATATATATATATATATATATAAAGAACGACGCTTGTGTAGAAGAACGTTCCGCACAAGATGAGGAGGGAGAACGAACAAATGAACGTTCTTCTACACAAGCGTCGTTCTTTACATTAATTATACTGTGTGTTGTTTGCAGTTAAAATGTGTATATATAATATATATATATATATATAATATATATATATAATGTTGTATTACGGGCTCAATTCCCAATGAAAAAATGGCGGAAAACCAAACAAAAAGGTATCAGCTTTCAAAGCAAATAATTTGATTTAAATCTCGAGGGAGGTCACAGATTTTGACCCCCGCGCGAAAACTCGCATTCGAAGTTCGCTTTTGCGTGACCTTCTTGCCGGGTAAGGTCAAACAAAGGTCGCAGGAAACGGAGGTCAAACAGAAAAACTAGAAAACGGGGGTTTCTGATGACGGCTTTAAAAGCGCGCAATTACCCCATGACGAAGTAGAATTCAAATTATTTTAAATAAATAAAACGAGAAAAGAGGTTCAGTCGCGGTACAATTTCAGAAAAAAGTTCGCCTAAAATTATTAAAAAGCGCACAAAAATTACCAATTGGTAATGACTGGGTTTATTCTTGAAATTTCATTACTATCACCCAAAAGAATAACATTCAAAATTAGGATGCAATATTATCGATTAGTAATTTTTTCATGCCTTTTACAAATTTAATAATTCTTTGGCGAACTTTTTTTCCGATAGTATACAAAAATAAAAAAAAACCACCAAACTGTACTGCAACCAATCCCAGTGTGATCGATAAACAGAGGCTAAAATCCACTCGTTTAACGGTACGATTAACCGTTAAAGACAAAAACAAATCCCCTTAAATAGTCCTTTCCTTCCAGAAAAGGATTAAAAGCCTCAATAAAAACAATTTAATCTCTTCATTTATCTCGCCAAGCGATTAATTTTAATTAAAACAATTAATTTCTCAAGGATCACAAACAGTGAAGTTGGCGACACGCCTACTTTACACTTTCTAATTTAGAATTACGGACAACATAATCGATTTTAGAACGAGAAAAAAAAGCCACTGAAATCTTCAAAGAATTTCACTGACAATATTGAAGTTCCTATACGAATTACAGACGCGCATATATACTGTATATATCGTAATATTGGGTGATTTTGAATCAAGGGGTGACATTGGCACTTCTTAAAAAAAAAACCTGGTTTTATACATTTTGTGCAAAAAGAAACGGTTTTATGGAAAAAAGCACTCTTATTTTTAATCTTTTTGTGTACACACTTTTTTCTCCATGTTCTTTAACTTATGAATTATATTGTAACAATTGTGAGCGGAAAAAACACCCGTTTTTCTACTCACAAGTCACAATTGTCACAACGTAACCCATAAGTTAAGTTAAGGAAGATAAAGGAAAACAGTATTTAGACAAAAAGATAGGCAAAATTTCATAGATTAAAAATGCTTTTTTCCATGAAACTCTTTCTTCTGCAATGCATAAAACCAGGTTTTTTTAAGTGCCAATCTCACCCCATATTACGGTATATATATATATATATATATATATATATATATATATATATATATATATATATATATATATATATATATATATATATACTACTGTGCAAAAGTCTTAGGCACCCTTGTACAGTTGCGTTTTTTTTTTTTTTAATAATTATGTTGAATATTTGAGCATGTTAGTGTTGTTTTATTATAAATATAAATTATAATGTATAGTCATTGTCAATAATCTCAGTTATCAGGCAGTTTAACGAAGAAAACGGATGTTTCATCAAAACGTGCTACTGCTGGAGATAGTACCTAGAAGCTTCGTGTTACAATTCCGTTCTATCTTACGAGATATTCTAAGCTCATTCAGTAACAGTTTTTTCTTAATTGTTAATTTTCTCTCTTTTTCCAGATAAAGGCATAAAATTTTACGTTGGTTAAGCAATGGCTAAAATATCCATCGCAACTCGACACCGGATGGTATTATTGCACGAGCAGGGTCAATCTCATCTCAATCAGAAATATCGCGACAAACTGGGGTATCAAGATGTGGTATTCGAGCAATTTTGAAGAAACAGCGCGAAACAGGCAGCAAAGTTGAAGGTCGAAAACGCAGTGGAAGGCCAAGGGAACTCTAAAAACGACATCTCTCAGAAATAGACGAAAATCCAGTGCAAAACTTGCCCAGGCCCTAAGGATTACGAGTCCACTCATCAGAAATGGTCTTAATAGTCGAGTGGCAATCAAAAAGTCATTTCTCAGGAAAGGAAACGAGTCAAAGGGCTCAAATATGCTCAAAAGCGCAAGAATTGGAATGCTGACCAGTGGGAAAAGGGTCCTCTGGAGTGACGAGTCAAAATTTGAAATTTTTGGGACAGAGAGAAGACAGTATGTGAGAAGAAGAAACGGAGAACAATTCAAGGAAGTGTGTTTACAGCCAACAACTAAGCATGGAGGAGGATCTATCCAAGTTTGGGGCTGCATTTCAGCAAATGGTGTTGGGGATCTTACCAAATTGATGGAACACTGAATGTAGAAAGATACAGACAGATCTTAATTCATCATGCTGTGCCATCAGGTCGGAGATTAATTGGGCAAAATTTTATTTTTCAGCACGACAATGACCCTAAGCATACTGCCAATGTAGTCAAAACCTATTTGGAGAATAAAAAAGAACGTTGAAACTCGCAATTGATGGAGTGGCCTCCCCAGAGCCCTGATTTAAATATTATTTAGGCTGTTTGGGATTATTTAGACAAAAAGAAGCGAGAAAAGCAGCCAAAATCGAGAGAAGAGCTATGGCAGGTCCTTTTAGATGCATGGAACAACATTCCAGCGGATTTCTTACAAAAACTCCAAGATAGCATTCCAAATCGAATCGCAGCAGTTTTGCAGGAAAAGGGCGGTCATACAAAATACTGACTTTTGACGACAACTGTATCTAACTTTTCAGTACTTATGTTGATGGTTCTCTCATAAATGATAAATCTTGAAGCTAACACGTGTATTTTAACCTTTGAAATTTAGAAAATTTATCAATACAAGATTTTTTCAGACCTGCCTAAGACTTTTGCACAGTAGTGTGCATATATAATATATATATATATATATATATATATATATATATATATAATTCAAGGTCAAAACACTGAAATTGGTTGCCAGAGCTTGCCTTGCAAATTGCACATTATCTGAATTAAATAATTCGAAAAATTATAAATAAAATTCTTTCAAATAATGCACTGCCATTATGAAAAAATTGATACAAAATCTCTCTCACTATATATATATATTAGTGGTGGACCAGATATCCGCGTCATTTTTAACATCTGCATCCGCACTTCTGACTGCGGATGTTATGCGGATATTACCTCTAATAAATTATGCAATTTACAATTAAATTAGCTTATAAAGTAGCTTATAAGGCCCAGTCATGCACATTTCATGTAAAGTATTAATTATTAATGAACAAACAAATATATGAACCTCAAAATATAAATATCTGGTAACAGAAAATTGAATGAAACTTGTTTCATTGAATTTTCTGTGGCTGAAACTCTTGAGAAAGTTATTATTTTTATCATAATGAAAACATTAGTATTAATTTTAATTCTTATGCATTGCCTGCCATAATAGTAATATCACGAAATTTGAAAAATTGTCATATATTCATAATTCTATATTATATTGACAGATTAACTAAATATCCGCATCCTCATCCGCAGATATTGAAATAAAAAATCTGCATCCGCAGATGTTGAAAAACTGACATCCGGTCCACCACTATATATATATATTAGTAAACCCTCGTCTAATGTGTGTTTGTCCAGCGCGAATTTACTTATATACGGAAAAATAAATGCGAACAATTATTTGCTGAAAGCGGAAAATTTGATTATACACGGTCCGCCAAACACGCTCTAATACAGTAATACTGTACGCGTGCCAATGCGCGCTCTAGTGTTTTCTCCTACACTATCCAACACTCCCGCATCTCCCTCCCTCTCGCGTCACCCTTTGTCTCAGTCCCACTACCGCGTTAAGTTCAGTGAAGTTGTGTTGGATTGTTTTTGTCGTATTTTGCCGTTTTTTTTGCTATTACCCTCAGACAACAGTATGACACCTAAACATAAAGCATCCGCGAGTGATAGTAAAGAGAAGAAAAGTCGTAAGGTTATGACATTAGCCGAAAAAATAAAGATTCTAGATAAGTTGCGTGGTGGTATGAGCGTAACATCACTTGACCGCGAGTATCACGTGAATGAGTCTACCATACGCACCATCCGAAAGAGTGAAGAAAAGATACGTGCTATTTTCATTTAATATATTTTTATTTATCATATGTAAATATCATTATGTTTATGATTTTATTATGTTCTTATTTCATATACAATATAGGTAAGGAAATTCATTTGTGTGTGAATAAAAAATCTACATATCTAAGTATTAATGGGAGACTTTACGCGGCCGCGTTCACTATCCCCATTTATCCCATAAGGCAGTGGTGCGCGGCTCGCGAGCCAAATGAGGCTCGTGATGGCCTAAGTGGCGGTTCTCGATGCATAGAATGAGAGAGAGAGAGAGCTGTCTATATGTATATATATATATGTGTATATATATATATATATATATATATACCACACAACGACATTTTGAGGCGAAGGTAGATGTCAAGAGAAGCAATTTCTCGATAATTCCTCTACCTGGGGCCTTCCCTCCATTCCAACAACAAAGGCAACGCGTCTCAGCCCCATATTCGACGTATCGACGTAAGTAAAAGCGGGCAATCAATTGCCTAAATGAAGCTTTGATTGCGGAAACATTTAAATAAAGCGTTTCCGAGAAGAACCTCCACGAGGCGGGACTCAGGCTGGGGCTCAGCCTCACCCCCTGCCAAGGGCGCGTTCGAACGACGTAACCCCGTTTCTTTATGACGTCACAAACCGCACTCGACTCAATGTCTAACGACGAAGAAGAAGAAACGGTCGGGAGTGCATTGTGGAAGATTGGAAAGAGGTGCGCATCTCGGCTCTTCTTCAACAGCGACTCAAAGGACGCGAAGAGCCCGCCATAGACCACAAATAGAAAGGAAAATACGCGAGAAGACAACCGTGAACCGCTTCCATGCTTCACACACGGACCAGAGATGCCCAGAAAGGATAAAATCCAAGAGCACGTTGGTAGGATACTTCAAGCACCAATTGTTCAACACATAATTCCTTTCTTAACATAACAAACACTTACCCACTAATAAATAAATAATATATATATATATATATATATATAATATATATATATATTATATATATATATAGTGTTCTAAAATTACGTAGTAAACTTTTATATGAAAGCAATATCTTGAAAATGAAGCGATATTTAACAGTTTGATTTCAAATAGAGCAACAGTAAGAAAAGCAACAATAATTTTTTTATTTTAGATGTTCAAAGTGTTTTCCTTCAACTTGAACACATTGTTCACAACGTCCGACTACTGATCGACAGGCATATAAAAATCTACTAGGTAATTTTTAGAACATATATATATATATATATATATATATATATATATATATATACACACACACATGGTGAATTAAAAGTCCTGCTTCAAGGTATTTATTGTATAGTTATTTTGAGGCAAGATTTTTTACTCACCCTGTATATATATATATATATATATATTATATATATATATATATATATATAGTGTCCCAAAACCATGTATACATTTTTAAAAAACTTATAACAGGCGAACCCACTAACGGATTCAGATGATTTTTATTTCTTTTTATAGGTAAAATATACAACATCGAAATAATAGATAGTTTAATTTGTTTTAAACACGTAAGTGTTCGAAATGTCGACCATTGACATCAATGCACCACTGCGCTCTTTGATTCACTGACTGGCAGACTTCAACAAAAATGTTTGTAGGGATATTTCTACACGCTTCTTCAACTGTGCTCTTTAGTTGTTCAAGTGATGTAGGTCTTCTACTGTATACTTCATTTTTCAAATGACCCCATAAAAGAAAGTCAAGTGGGTTCAAATCAGGTGAACGTGGTGGATACTCGATACTACCTCGTCGTCCGATCCACCGATAATGAAATGTTTCATCAAGGTAGTTCCTGACATCCTGATGGTAATGAGGAGGTGCTCCATCTTGTTGAAAGTAAATGTCCTCATCTCCGTATAACTGTTGAATTGCAGGAAAACCTTTTCCCCGAAGCATGTTGAGGTAGCTATGACCGGTAACTGTACCATCGAAACGAAATGGACCAACCAAACCTTTGGAAGAAAAACCACACCAGACAGTTATACCCGGTAAATTTACATGTCGTTCCAAATAAATGTGTGGATTTTCTTGTGACCAGTATGTGCAATTATGACGATTAATTATACCATTCAACTTAAATGTAGCTTCATCAGACCACACAATTTTGTCCGCAAATTGGCCATCTTCTGTGTTTTTTACTCGAAACCATTCGCAAAACTGGATTCTGCGACCCGGATCATCCTCATTCAAGGCATGTAATAATTTCGGGATGTAAGATTTCCATTTAGCATTCTTCAGAATTCTGTGGACACTTGTCTTACTGTTGTTCCCTGTTTCACGAGCACATTGTCTCACAGGTTTTCTTGGTGATCGGTTGAATACCTGTAGCACTTCATCAGAAGTGTTAGCATCTGTTGATGTCTTTGGACGCCCAGTCGCTTGCTTGTACACATCATGCACAGTACCATATACTTCAAATTTCTCACAGATACGTGAAATGGTAAGTCGAGTTGGAGGATTAGTTCCAAAATTGTCTCTCCACTGTTGTTGAACCTTTGATATCTTCTCAACTTTAAAATACGACTTCAGTATCCATTTTCGTTGCTCAAATGATAAGCGCACACTTCCATTTTCCATGTTTACTGTAGGCAGGCAAGGCTATTACTAATTTCGATTTTGTATCTCCTTAGGCTAGGCAAGGCTGTTAACAATTTCGCTGTTGTATCTCCTTAGGCTATAGGCTATAAAAAGAAATAAAAATCATCTGAATCTGTTAGTGGGTTCGCCTGTTATAAGTTTTTTAAAAATGTATACATGGTTTTGGGACACTCACAAACCGACATGAACAGAATCTACAAGTGGACGGAAGACAACAATATGAAGTTTAATACTGAGAAATTTCAGCTGTTACGGTACGGAAAAAGAGAAGACCTAAAATCCATGGAATACTATACCCCAAATAGACAGGAAATTCAGAGAAATTCTAGAGCAAAAGATTTAGGGGTTGTAATGACTGATGATGCGAAATTTGAAACGCAAAATAAGATAGTAGTAAACAGAAAAGAGAGAATAACTGGGCAGATACTGAGAACCTTTAAATGAAGGGATAGGAATATAATGATTCCTCTACAGTAAACACTCATCATACCCAAATTGGAATACTGCTCGGTCCTAACATCCCCATATAAAAAAAGACATTAGACAGCTAGAAGGGATTCAGAGAAGCTTCACAGCCAAGAGCAAGGGGTGCCAAGAACTAAATTACTGGGAAAGGTTACGCGAATTAAACCTATATTCACTGGAAAGGAGGAGAGAGAGATACACCATTATTTACACTCGGAAAATAATGGAGAAACTAGTCCCTAATCTTACAATGAACTCTTAACTCCCCAAACAACGGTGGAAAGTAGAAAAGGAAGACTGTGTCGTGTCCCCAAATTAAAGGCGAGACAGGGAACATTCTTAACTCTGAAAGAAATAGTTTTGTTGTGAGAGAACCAAAACAGTTTAATCAACTGCCCAAAGACCTAAGGAACACGAGTGGTGCGGTGGACATCTTCAAAAGAAGATTAGACGCTTGGCTCAGAACAATCCCCGATGAGTCGGGAGTACCTGGCTATGTGATGTGGAGAGTACAAGAAACCAACTCACAACTTCACCAGGCCAACTCGAGAGGAGGGGCGACAAGCTTGACCTTCGTGAAATGAGGAGTCATCGCACGGAACATTTGAAAGGTTGAAAGGTATATATATATATATATTAGGGTGTCACTAGGTAATAGGGGGAAAATTAAACGATGGATATTTTCCTATGACACCCCCTAAAATTGTTCCATTTGGTGTAAAACATACGGAAGAGAAATTTGGTCCTGATTGGTCATCATTTAAAGGTCGCCCTCGTCACTGAAAACAAGACCCATTTGTTGACGTCAACAAGCTGTTCAGTGTTCACAGCTTGGGCCGAACCAGATAATAAAAAACAAGGCAATTTGGTGAAATAACGAAAGTAAGACACTTAAAAACGCAAAGAATACAAACAGTTTATTATATAATCAAAATAGAAGACATAATTTGGCGAATAATGGTACAAAATGGAGAAGCAACAAAAGCAAAACTTTGAGAAATAAAATACATATACAGTAGCAGAATAATTGGTGCTCATACGCTGATCAGTGATTAGTTCTTTCGCGTCCTCACTAATGCTGATTTGTTCGGAGCTGGGTGTTGCTTTCTGTGGTCAGGACAACTTGAACGAGGAACTGGAGCTGTTCTTCTTTCACTGTCAACTTTCCGTTCAGCTCCTTCACCAGAGCCACGGCCCGTTCTGCTCTGTCGTTCACCACTGCAAGTTTGGAGACCACATCCCGAGCTTGCACGTATTCAGAGTTTGACGTCCATGAACTGGGATGGTGGAGCAGAAAGCAATCTGGCAACTGAAGTTTTGAGAAGAATCCTCGGGTGTTCTTTGTGATCAGTTGCTCCAGTCCTTTGCTGTCACTGAGGAACATAGTATCAAGAACCAAAGGTCGTTTTGGCGGCATGTGAGGGGCTTCTTGATCTAACGCTGCAACCATGCTACACTTCACTTCCATCGATATCCTCTCATCAAAGAACGCCAGACCACTGCCTCCTCCGAATGGTACCACAGGTGCGCAGACAGCTTCTTGGTGGTACCATCAGAGATCTTCTTGTGCGGGTATCGAAGGAGCGTCCTCATCAATTCCCAATCATTCAGCGGAGCTTCGATGGACAGATGAGCTGTTGCCCACGCTTTCATGTAAACTAGAACAGAAAAGAGGCAGATATCTCGAATTCCGCGTTCCTCAGTGTTCGTCAGTTTAAACTGTCTTCGGAAGAGCCAGATCTTGATGGCATAGAGCCCCTTAGCCATCCATCTCGCCCGGTGCATAGCACCAGGGGCGCGGAAGTTTAGTCCCTTGTATGGAACTCCTCCAAGAAAGATGACGGAAAGATCGAGGAATTCCTGATAGTCATCACGAACTTGAAGTGCTTGTGATTTTGCAAACTCAATGAGCTCCGTTCTATGCTTAAAAATAGCTGCTTTGGTGAACGCATCTGTGTCCGCAGTTTGGAACTGTTGCTGGTCAATGCGGGTCCAATAATCATGGAAGCGCTGAAAAGCAGAATTTCTGGACCGGTAGATACTGAATCTAGCGATGCTGCGAATGCCGCCTGTAGCACCAACTCCAGTACATGGTGTCTGCACGCGCAGTGTAACAGGTCACGTCCAACTTTTTCTTCCAGAAGAACACAAGTTCCTCCACGGTGGCCTGTGTTTGTCGCGGTTGTGTCGAAACACATAGATTTGACATGATCGGTCACTCCCCATTCATTCAGGCAATCTATGATGGCATTTGTTTGTGCCAGCGCGGTTCTTGACAGAAGTTTTGGCACCCCGAGGAGCTGCTCTGTCCCGGAGCCAGATACAAGAATAGGTAAGCGGTCAACATATTCTCGTGACGTCAGATCTTGCATGAGTTTTCCGTCCCAGTGAACAGTCAACGGACTATTGCCTTGGAACTCGCTCTTCAGTTGCCGAGCCTTAAGGGTACGGAATTTTTCACGCTGACGATGAATGGATCCACGATTGATGTTGTAGTCGCTAGCATCATGCCCTAAGCTGGAAGCTGCCTCAAACAGCAGATATGTGGCCTTTCTTGACGAGAGTTGCGTGCGATCAAGCGCTGCCGCCAATTCCGATGTCATGATGTTCTTCGTTGCTCTTTGTTTAGACGCTAACGAACCACCACATGCTCCTTTTTCTTCGCTATCATCTGAGCTGGAGGATGAGGACTCCAAAACCGCTTCGTTGGATACTGCCTCCATTTCAGCTGCTGATCGCTTTCTTCGTTTCTCCTCTTCCCGACGTCGAGTACAATCTTTGACTTGGCGCTGATGGGTCATGTCCAAACCTGCCATTGAACCTGGACGTCCTTTCTGGCGCTGCTGCTGAAGGAACTCCCAATCCTCTGGGTACTTGACCAATTTCTCACAATCAGCGTGGGCGATGTCAAAGAGACGATCGAGGCGTTCAATGAATTCTTTTTCTTTCGTCTTGTGTGAATCGCTCGTCCTTGAGGCGTGTTTTTTGAGTCCTTTCCACTCCTCGAAGACTTTATCCAGTTTGCTGACGCAGTGTGTCTCGAGTCTGGTTGGAATGTGAGCTTTCTCCCAGAAGGACATCACTGCTCGAAGTGACTTCCTCAACGCGTCACGTATTGTCATTTTCTTTTCATGGTGAAGGTAAAGGAAGTAACCGAATGCTTGCCTGTAGGAAGGAAGCTTGCATCCTTTCACCTCATCAACCGCTGCCCCTAATAGGTATATACACTTCCGGGTTTCCATCACCAGAAATCACGTAGCTGAAATGAGAAACGGTGAATCGTTAAGTATTGTTCACTTTATTTCTCAGATATTCAGACCCACACAGATACACACACACACATATATAGAGATATATAGATATCTAATGAACGATTATGGAGACGCCGCGCAAGCATTAAACTTTGGAAGGCGGGGGCGACCTTTTATAGTTATTCAAATAAAAAGATTTTTCAGTCACCATGTTTTTTTTACCAATGGAATAGATTCGCGGGGTGTCAGCATGAAAATTTCAAACTTTGCATTTAAGTGACACCCTAATATATATATATATATATATATATATATATATATATATATATATATATATATATATATATATAGCTCAGTAGATAAGACCGTTTTCCTGTAAGTGAAGTGAAGACGGTAAGATTGCAGGTTCGCATCCTGATGATGCTGGTAACAATAATGCAGGAATTAGAACATTTGACTGCATCAGTGGCCTGAGCGATGTGCCAGTTTCTGGCTCCCCTCACTGATTATTTTATATATATATATATATGTGTGGTGGGTGTGTGTGTGTGTGACATCCGCATCTGCATCCGCGGGATGCGGATGTATACTATTTACTAAATTGTTATTTTTGAAGCACAATTTGCCCCTCATTCAGTTCAAATACTGAAACTTGCGCACCCTTCATTTGATCTTTAATATAACTGGCAATGTGTTGTGTATTTGTATAATTAATTGTTCATGCGACAATACATAACAATGTCATAAGCACACTACTTTCCAAAGGGTGGTGGTTGGGGAAAGTGGTTGGTGGGATGCGAGACGAGTTGGGTTCCCGTCCCGCATACTGGTAACACACATTCGTGTGGCGAAAACTTGTCCAGAAAAAAGTGTATGTAAAAACATTATAATTACAAAATAATATTATCTATCTAATATCTAATATTTATAACTAACAAAAAATCAAAAGTCAATTAATAAATTAAGTATGAATTTAAACTATCATATCAAGCTGACAAATGTATGCCTGAACATCCGCATCCGCCGATGTCTGAAATCTGACATCCGATACATCACACACACACACACACACACACATATATATATATATATATATATTAAATAAAAATGGTTCAAAATGGAAACTTGGTCCAAAATGGCGGAACCATTCTTTGATGGTTTTCATCAGTAATCAATACATTACATTCCCACTAGAGATTGTTTTGTCTGATGGCGCTGTTTCACCACCTTCGCAACACGCAGAAAGTCAAATGACGGAGGGGACCTACAGTATTACGGTAGGAACCACGAGTCGCTATATAGTCTGGAAGCGGAGGACGATCTCCCATCCAACTACTCTCCACACCCAATGTAGCTTAACTTTGCCGATCGACGGGAAGGGGTGTTACAGCATTGGCCACGACGTAACCCTTCCACTGAAGAACTCCCGCGATAATCTATTAAGCGAGCCCCCAATGACGCAAAAGCATATTACGAGCGCTTTCGTGTTTAAGATGCGCCTCATCAGAACCAGAAAACAATAACTTGTATAAACACCATCTACGAAGAGGCGTCCCCCTTCATAGCTTTTCGTATCTGATCCTCGAAAAATGGAACATTACTCGCACTAACAAACACACCCATGAACCGCACAACCAACCAAATACAACCCCCAACACGATGATGACATCTCGCGAGCAAAAAGTGTTTCGAGAAAGATTTGAAACGAGAACTCTCTGACGGCGAAACACTCGTTAATTACTTGTACAACTCAGAATACACGTGACTCACGAGTTTATGAGAGTTTAACGAGTTCGGACACCTTTTACGAGCGCCACGAGAAAGGGGAGAAATGGGACACGACACAAGAGAAAGACCACACACACACACACACACATTTGGCTACTTTACAAAACCGCTACATTTTCACATTTTGAATTGTGGATGGCGACACTTAAGCTAATCTAAATAACCTAATCAACTAACCTAATATTCATTATATTTATATCCCTTTCTTTCATGTTTATTTTCATTAAAAAAAAAAGTAAATGAAACTACAGCGACTGCTAATGTCGCTATATGCATGTTTGTGTCGTGATTGGCTGTGTATTCTAAAGATGTGTCGTCGTTCTGTAAGGTAGCTAAACACAAACACACACACATTATATATATATATATTTATATTAGAACAAATGTAATGCACATCTGTCATTACAGCTGGCACTGACCCATCAATTCAAAGTGCCAGTTACCGTGACATGACGATTCCCCCGTGTGCGCGTCTGAGAAAGAGATGAATGAATGAATGAATCTTGGCAATCACACACACGACTTGAGAGTAATAACCGATCGTCTGTTGACAAAGACGCGTTAGTCTCGATAAACACGACGTTCCTAATAACTTAAAATTCTATGATGCCGAATGAAATGCAGCCACAGTGCCACAACAGAGACGTCAACTATAAACACAGATATACAAATAACGTTTCCTCCACGGTATGCATCTTATGTTTGGACGAGCGAAACAATTCCGAAGACCATCAATTAGAGTCCATGTAAGTTATAACCTTTTTGTATGTATTCAACCACGCGGGTTTTCAACCAATACTTTCAGATATACTCACGCACGATATACTCATGCCCCAAATTTTAAATAATTCAATTTAAGTAATAAGTAGGTATAAAATTTGAATTCCCTACAAAAGATTTCTTATAAAGGGTATCATATACTATTCATATACACTACAATAATAAGCGATTATTACGCGTCCTGAAGACTAAATTAGGATGTTTCTCTCATGCCTAAACTGTTTAAGTAGCGTCGCATGTCAAAGATCAGGTCACGCATATGCGGAGTAAAATGAGAGGCTGTCGTTTGTACAAATAATTGTGATCATCCCCATTGTCCAAGGGGCAATTCAGGAAGCAATAACTTGTCCTTAACTTGTCAGGAAGAAACGTACTCCTTGATTAAGGACACGCCCTCTGAAACGATTTATAGAGACGTAGGAGAAGACCCCCAATGTCACAAACGCGTATTCAACACGTCAAAGTCGTGTACTCGCCACGGAACCACGCTCCCTTAACTTGCAATTGAGAGAAGTTGCAAATTCTACATGTTTCAGACGTGTTTGAAACAAGTTTCATAAGTAGAATGAAAATTATTTTTAAAACAGTCCGAAAAAAAGAGTATCAAACTAACTGCAAAAACCTTCTAGTCAACCGAAACAAGTTCTTAACATGTTCCGAGCATAAAAATCAAAATAAAATGAAGCAAGTTAAGAGCGTTAGCGGCCACTCTAAATTTCTTTCATGTCTGGTCTCCAAAGACGGGAGTTTCCTTCGGGAAGAACTCTATTCTGCGTCAGACAAATTTCCCTAACGAGTTCGTCGATTCGTCTGTGGTAAAAAGCGCTTAACAGTGACGAAAACAAAGGATTTCAACGTTTTAAATCCCCAAACAGTGGATTTTCGAGTCCTGCGGTTTCCACCCATCTAACGAACTAGCGAGTCTTTCTCAATTGATATATATATATATATATATAAGAAAATAAAACATGTTATAAACAAAGTGATTGTGAGTGTAAATGAAGAGAATCTGTAATCAGTGAATGAACCTCCGTCTCAAATCTCGAGAAACGAACAAACTAAAAAAGAAAATATCGAATCAAAACATCGCATTGAAGCACCCCGTCTCGGATGCATCCTTTGTAACGTTCTTAAAAAGATGGATTCAATCAATCAGTCCAAGACAAGAGGTTTGTGTGTGTGTGTGTGTGTGTGTGTGTGTGTGTGTGTGCAGCAAACAATTCACTCACGCATAGGCGACTCTTCAAAACATAGGCGAGAATGCATATGTCTCCGTTACGACGGGGCGGTTCCTGAAGAATTTCACTCTCCAACTGATCGTCTGAATACGGATCACGATAAATGTGTTGGCTCTACAATGACAATAACGATAGGAAACCAACACATATCTCTATACATTATAGGCCAATAATACCACATCACAGATACTGTATACTAGGAGCAGCCTAATTAATGTTCAACTCGTTATATTTTTACCAACAAACCACCAAATTACACACCTAAACTTCCTAATGGTTAATCTTAACACGTTATTAAAAAAAAACGGGGGGGGGGGGGTTGCACTTCCCATACTAATATTCGCTTTTATGTATAATTTACAGGGTGTTCAAAAAGTCGACCAGAGAAATAAATTTTAACCGGTGCTGATCTTTATTTGGTTTGTTCCCAACAACTTTGTATTGCAAATTAAATGTACGACCAACCACT
Source organism: Bathynomus jamesi (assembly GCA_023014485.1). Classification (NCBI taxonomy): domain Eukaryota; kingdom Metazoa; phylum Arthropoda; class Malacostraca; order Isopoda; family Cirolanidae; genus Bathynomus; species Bathynomus jamesi. The sequence goes on from JAJOZX010004265.1 coordinate 23,120, forward strand.
CCTCGACACGTTCATCAACTCAACGATGTAAACAAAATTACGATCGAAAACATTTGTCTAAACACGGTATTTCGTGTTGCCATAGCGCAATTCCTCTCACGCGCGGTTGTTAAGGTAACCGAACCCGAGTCTTCCGACTGGTTCAACCGGAAGCGGCGAGTCCAAACGCTGGGCAACGCATGCCCAAATCTGCAATGAACAAGGCCGTTGACATCATCAAACGATATATTCTGGCTTTTACTGCTAAAGCATAATCATCATCAGTAATTATATTATTATTAAGTAAATAACTACAATAATGGCGTAAGCGCCTTTTGTTAATCCACTAAAAATAAAATGCCAGCTAATAAAAAAATTCTCATATATGTAACGGCCTTTTTGCGAAATTGGCCATTTTGCAAAAGAACCAAAAACCCGGCCTTTTTGCATAATGGCATTAAATGCCAGGCCACTTTGCAAACAGGCCGGCATATTGGCCATTTTGCGAAAAGGCAGAACTTCAGTTAAGAGATTCAATCCAGTTCGATTGAAATTAGTCAAATTATTGAATGCCCGGTTAGGTTAACTGAATGCCCGGTTAGGTCAACTGTCCGCCCTTGACGATTGGTTAGGTTAAGTCGTGATATTTTCGTTAAACAACGAAAATATCACGACTTAACCTAACAAATCGTCAAGGGCGAACATTTGACCTAACCGGACATTCATTGTCCAGTTCAATGTGAAGTTCTGCCGTTTCGTAAAATGGCCGATAGCATTACCAGTCATTTTGCAAAATGGCCAATATGCCGGCCTGTTTGCAAAGTGGCCTGGCATTTAATGGCATTATGCAAAAAGGCCGTAGCATATATATATATATATATATATATAGTTCCGTATGTATTTATTCGCAGAAAAAAACATTACAAACTTGAACGAAACAAGTACAAAAGTATAAATAAATATAAAACATCAAAAACAAAATGCATTTATTCAAACCAAAAAAAAAACTGAAAACAAGTTCGAGGGCCCCCGCCCCCCCTCAAAAAAAAAATGTAGCTTGCTTTTTTTAATCCACAAATAGATAGAGAAAGATCCGAATTTAATCCAACACGGATGTTCTTTTCATTTCTTGCTCATTTTTAAAACGATACCCAAATACCCATCCTCTCTCCACGTTGAAACGGACGAATTAGTAGTTTTTAATATATGACCCCATTCTTCATCTTAAATTTTCTCCATGCCAAACACATCTAAAATATGTTTGGGGAAAAAGTTCAGAGAAATGATACCCCACAATGTGTGTGTGTGTGGTGTGTGTGTGTGTGTGTGTGTGTTACGGGGTTGGCAGAGGGAAGATTCTTGCAACATAAAATCCGTTAACACAGAAAGTAAATATACAGTTTCATAAATTATATATGTCATATGTAAAACCAAAGACTATATCCTGTACGTATAGTTTAAATATATAAATTAAATTGACTTTCACTTAAACTTTGACGTACAGGCTACAATTTATTTTATATTTCAAATCAAACAGATATAAGTATACAGCCAATAAAATAGCTTGTAATTGTTATAAAAAGAATTCATACTAATTAATGTTAGGTCTACGCCGTAAAACGAGTCACAAATTGAATTAGTGTAGTATAGAACGCGCGCACGTTTGTTTTGGCGAAAACGCTTCAGTAGGTTTTATACCTCACCCAAGGCCCGCTACCTCACTTCTCTTTTCTTGAAGTTTTCGTAATGTGCCCCACAATATTTTATCAAAATCAACTTAGTCACCATTTTTAATCTCCTGAACAAAAACAAAATTTTTGGAACTTCACAAAAAGAAACAAACCCCCAAAACACGACGCACCACCATGTATATATATTTTAACTGCAAACAACACACAGTATAATTAATGTAAAGAACGACGCTTGTGTAGAAGAGCGTTCCGCACAAGATGAGGAGGGAGAACGAAAAATGAAAAATGAGGTACCACCCGAGAATCGAACCCGGGATCATCCGATTGCCGGTCAGATATGCTATCCACTACACGATGGACCTCGATTAATCAGAAGTCGTAATTCTCCTACATACGAGCAGAAACCAATGCCCTGAGAGAGCACCTTCGCATGCCTTACATATATATACATTTTAACTGCAAACAACACACAGTAATTAATGTAAAGAACGACGCTTGTGTTGTCTTTACATTAATTATACTGTGTGTTGTTTGCAGTTAAAATGTATATGTATGTACGGCATGCGAAGGTGCCCCCTCAGGGCATGGTTTCTGCTCATATGTAGGAGAATTACGACTTCTGATTGATCGAGGTCCATGGTGTAGTGGATAGCATATCTGACCGGCAATCGGATGATCCCGGGTTCGATTCTCGGGTGGTACTTCATTTTTCATTCGTTCGTTCTCCCTCCTCATCTTGTGCGGAACGCTCTTCTACACAAGCGTCGTTCACTTTCGTGAAATAATTTTCATATATATATATATATATATAGGCATAAACCTGAATTAGTGATTGAAATACCAAGAAGGGAGTTCTTGTAGAGAGTGAACCCAAAAGGAAATTCCGTTTTTCAAGACTCACGGGTAATCCCAGTAAAGTAAAATTCCAAGAGTGAAAACCTAAAATGAAAACCTTGAAAGCCAATTGCAAAAATTCGACATCAACGCCTGCTTCAGGTCATACGACAGTAATGCTGGTCGGCACGTGCGTGCACTTTGGTACTCTTATGCGTCGTTCAACTCTCGAGGGCAATTGAAATATTTCTCTCTCTCATATATATAATAATTCCGGGATACGTCGTGGTCAGTGTCGTAACACCGCTTATTATTGATCAGCGAAGTAAGCGACATTGGGTCTGGAGGGTAGTTGGATAGAAGAATACGTCCTATACGACCAAAATTATGCAGCGACTCATGTTCAGATCGCGCGTAAAAACTGTAGGTTTCCCTCCGTCATTTGACTTTTTGCGAAAGAAGTTAACGAATTACTTTATTACATAATAATAATTACGGTACGAGGTGTATAAATAGGACTAAATGCGAGACAATCCACACCAACGATACAAAATCACGACTATCATCATTAACCTTAATTTCAAAAGCAACTTAAACAGCGAGCAAACCTATCTCCCCAAAATAACCCTCCCACCCCGAGCTTCTCTCCGATAAAGGAGAAATAGACGTGAGCCGCGGGGGTGGGTGTTCGTCTCCCCCATGACTGCAGTGCGCGGAAATTATTGTGTCGCAGTTTCCCCTCTAAAAATGGCCCTCAAACAACGAAAACGGAGATAAGAGAGAACATGGTTTCGTGTTAATAAATACTGAAATGAGCGAGCGTTCGGGGGTCGCTTATCGTCTGTCAATCTCGGTGGCTAAAAACCCACTCTGCTGAATTTCGCACGGCATCAAGAGAGAGAGAGAGAGAGAGAGGAGAGAGAGAGAGAGGAGAGAGAGAGAGAGAGAGACTTTGCAATGGGGCAGAGACGAGGAATAAATGCACGCGTACAATATCTTATGTGTCCCGCCTATGCAATGCCGAGATTATGAACCGCAAGAATAAACAATGATGGAACTTCTATTTAATAAAATGATAATAATGGAAGCCGCGATAATGAATTCGAGTATAATTAATTATTCTAAAATAAAATATGTGACACTTTCATATGAATTCTAAACAAAAAAAATAGTCTATTTAAAATAAAAATGTTTGCCATATATATATATTATATATATATATATATTGATGAATAAAACCACGAAGGGAAAAGAAACACAAAGGGGTGCTCAAGCGCTTTCGTCTAATGATTGCATCCTCAGGAACACTGAGGATGTCATTAGACGAAAGCGCTTGAGCACCCCTTTGTGTTTCTTTTCCCATTCGTGGTTTTATTCATCATAAATATTTTTCACGTGTCACTTTCGTGAAATAATTTTTCATATTATATATATATATATATAATATATATATATATATTATATATATATATATATAACTCCTTCAAAGCAAATTCCTTTCTAGTATATCGATGCTCGAGGGTTAATTAAAAAAAAAAAAAAATTCTAGTCATATATACTAAACTGTTCAACCCACTCCTCTGGGAACGAGTTACCACGACTACGTGGACAGCGTAACCACAACAAAATTGCACACGAGTGCATACTTGAAATCAGAGAGAGAGAGAGAGAGAGAGAGAGAGAGAGAGAGAAAATGTTGGAGAGGGGATACTCTATTATAGGTCATTTTGAGGTTGAGACACTAATAAAATTCAGCAAAAACAATCCCTCTTCCATTCACAGACGCAAAAATGTAAACAAAATCCTTTCATTTTCACTTCATCTTGAGGCCATTGAAGAGAGAAGAGATTACGAAATCGACTTAATATAATTACCAAACAAGTCGAAAAAAAACAGAAGCATTAACTAACCAATTTGAATTCCGCTTTTATACGCCTTTAAATTGTTCAAAATTCCTTAATGATCGTTCAATAGATGGTTGCTAAGATTTCGTCGTTCCAAAGAGTATAATAATAATAATAATCGCCGCGACGATTGGATACAATCTTATAATAACTGACGAAACATTAAAAACGTGTAGCCTACACGGAAGCGCTTCATGTACGTGTAAATGGTATACGGCGAATATCACACGCGCACAATCAACGAATAATCACGCGTCGTAATATAAATCTTACTCGCGGACTCTATTCCAAATCCAATTATAACCTTCCACATACAAACCAATTAATAATTTAATCGCGATGGATAACGCGAACCCCATTGAGTTACACGCACGAGTAATAATTACCCGATGAAGTTCAGTTATTCCCCGCCCGGAAGAGGATACTCTACACGTACTGTCCATACAATATATAAATTACACGCAATTACCGGAACAGTCCATACGTACGTACAAAACTCTTTCACGTACAAGCACAAATCTATCTGATACGCGCATGAATAAAAAATGAAGATTATGAAACGTACATGCTGCAATGTAAGTGTATCTCTCTCGCGAGCATTTATTATATATAAAGATCGTTTATTATTATTATTAGGGCAGAATAGAGGGAAAGAGGACTCGCATCTCATCCGATGCGGATGCCAAATATTACCAATAAATTATTAACAGAAAGATCGTGTTATGGGAGGGAGGGTACAGCGGACGGGTATCGAATAACACACACACACACACAACGATTAGCAATTTAGCAATTAACGTAATCTCATAAATATGGATGACGCCGCATAACCTGACATGGGAAGTCCCATGAAGGGCTGAGGCTCCCTCTCTCGATTCGATCAATCAAGGTGACTCACCGCTTAGGCTAATTATACGTCGGGAAAAATGAAGGAACACTAATTAATAAATCACCTTTGCATCACCTTGCTGGAAACACACACATTTTTCGAAGGAAATGAGTGCGAAGAGTGAGGGGGGAGGGGGAAAGTTATTATATAAACCTGGTTTTACTTCCGCCCGAAATGTTCATTCTGAAGAAGGTCAAGCTCGTCACTCCACCTTAGACCTACAGTTTAACGAGGAATCCGAAACTACGCCCCACCAGCAGCCCAGCGTCTTAAACCACTGACTACCCAGGGTACCCATTTATCTACTAACCAATATTTTATTGCGTGAAAGAATGAACAACTGGATTTTGCGCGCGCCACCTGCCGTCACCGGGTCTCGATCCTGGAGGCAATGGATCGTAGTCAGTGACGCTAACCACACCGCCACCATTAATATATATCTATATATATATATATATATTATTAATATATATACACACACACACACCAGCCTAAAAATTGTCTACACTTAAAAATAGCATACTACTTCAACGTACAAATAATAGTTATAATAATTTGTGTTTTGTGAACTCTAAATTCAATAAAAACAACGAAAGAAAGTAGCATTGATTCAAAATAAGCCTGAAAAAAAATTGAAAGTAAATTCATATTAAAACTAATTAAAAAACAAAACCCTATAAAACAAACCTAAAAATATAATTAAAAAATTTTTTTTTCATTTTTTAAATCCTAAACTACAGGGTTTTTCTAAATATATACATTACGTTGAGTGGGTTTAAGAACACCCTGTATAGCATACCTACAATTTTAAATTAACAAAAGATTTTAAATATTAGATAAGAACATACGGACACACACACACAGCTTATATATATATATATATAGATATATATATAATATATATATATATATATATTATATATATATATATTTTTGAAGTTCAAGTAAAAGTCTGAAGAATTTGTTAAATTTTTCCCAGTAGATTAATTGAAGGAGCGCCACACCAAGACCCTCGTTCGTTAAGACTTGTTCAAAGTTGTGAAATGTACCAAGATACACGAATGAAAAAAAAACATATACATATATATACAAAAAGTCACTACAATGGATCGTGTGTGTGTGTGTGTGTGTGTGTGTGTTTCCAACGAAACATTTACTAATAAAATTGAAAAAATATTCGCTCTATTTGGCTTACATTTATTGATAGAGTTTTCCAGGCTCTCCTTCGGCGAATCCTGGCACTGTGGCACCCTTGGCATCCTGATGAAGCCTCTCTCTCTTTTGAGCTTGAGAGTGCCAACGTTGGTCCTGGCGATACTCCTTTCGATCTTTGTGGGGGTGCCATCGTTCCCCTCACTCTGGCTCTCTTCGTCCGACCTTGGCACCACTACTAAGGAATGGCTCCCCAAATGGGAGCCCGGGGAGCTGGGCCCCCTCGATTCGACTCCCGGCCACTTCCAAGGGGGATTTCGCCCCCAGAGCCGAGGCACTAGGGGAGGTTTCTACGGGAGATCCGCGAGTAGTTTTGCGGTAAGGAGGAGTGCCACCACGTATTCGGTCTCCGCGTTCCTTCTTCGGCGCCTTGGCCAGGATTGGAAAGAGAGAGTGCCAGAAGGTGACAAGGGGGAGAAGAAGAAGAAGCGTCGGTAAAGATCTACCGAGTAACGAGTGTTTTTAACACAATTTCTTAACTATTCAGGTTAATTCAATGCAGACACACATTGAAGAAAGTTAAGTTACGCATGAGACCAATCAATATGCCGGACAAATTCACACAATTCAAATTTTACAAATCACGAGTCTCGGAAAAACAAATTATTAAGTAACTTCTTTTTAAATGTTTACGAATGAACGTAAATCATCTCTCGACTTTGGTCATTCAAGAAAATAAATTGTCGAATCTATTAAGAAGAAAGAACACGATAGTTTCACCACGCGCCGCGGAAACGAACCGCGGTCTAACCACCTACTTCGACGTCTCAATGAAAACTGAGCGGAGACATCGGAATTATTTTACCCAAATTTTCCGCGCAGAAAACGGAATACAACTTCCGTGATGACGTAAAATATTGAATTATCGCGCATCGTTCACCCTCCATCCGTGAGAGTATCATTGTACTCTATGAGAACACCATCAAACAGTTACCATAGGTTGCCGTTTCCAGACATTTTAGTTTTTTTCAACAATTTTGTTTTTTCCCTAAATCCACAACAGATAATTAATAATCCAATTTGGAAACTTTTACAAAATATATATTTTAATATCATATAATTAACTACTCGTATATTTACCAATAACCTAACCAGCGTTACAACGCAAAACAATATGTAATAATAATAATAATAATTACCGTTCACAATACCTTCCGTCCGCCCCCTGAAGAAAGGTGACAAAGTAAAAAAGACATAAATAAAGAGGAAAAGACAATGATTTTTACCAGATTTCGAAACGGCAAAAATAAAAAGTAATAAAAAAAAATTTGAGAAACATTACTTTAAAACTTGTTTTTTTAACAGTAAATCAAAATAAAATTCCTGTAAGTTAAGGTCGTAAAGATAATTTTATTATTTCAAAAAACTTAAAGAGTTACAAGAAGAACACTTCCGGGTAAGCTATCTCTAACTTTTTACTCCCTAATAATCCTAAATCACGCTCAAAACTAACTCTCTCTCTCTCTCTCTCTCTCTCTCTCTCTCTCTCTCTCTCTCTCCTCTCTCTCTCTCTCTCTCTCTCTCTCTCTCTCTCTCTATAATATATATATATATATATATATATATGGTGGCAATTTCGGTGCTGTATTTTCTGATATCCTTAATGGGTCTATCTACACTCAAATACTTTAATAATTCGATACGTGAATGTGCATAACATTGAGAACATCACCTATTTTAATATGCTTATACTGACTTTTCCCGTTTTTAGGGAATAAATAAAAATATGGCGCTTGAAAAAGATGTTACCGACTGCGAAAGGGACATTATAGTAGGAGTCCGTTTGGTTCGTGTTTCAATACTAAAAATTGCGTAATTGTCCCCGTGTCTCTAGGAACAGTCATCGAGGTTATGAATAACACCCGAGGAAATTTAAAAAAAAAAACATCAAGAACGCTATATATAGTGGGCGTAAAGCAACGCTGACAGAATGTGACGGAACAACCTTATTACGAGCCGCGAAGCACGACCCAAAGACTGTTGTATTAAAACTTTGTTTAGATTTACCAATAGTCCGCAAAGAGCCGTATTGGTCAAAACGATGTTACGGAAACTGTAGTAAATAAAGCCCATCATTGACATCAACCAGCGCGAAAGCTCTATACGAAGTTAGAGTTGGAAAATATAATGGGAACGCTATCGCGATTATGTAGCGTAGTTTGTTTTCTATTTCTTTCCACGTATTCATAACTTCGGGGACTGTTCCTCGCGATTGCGGGGACAATCACGCGACTTTTAATACTGAGACACCAACCAAACGAGCTCCTACTACCGTGCCTTTTTCACGGTCACTGACAGCTTTTTCAACCGCCAATTTTTTATTTATTCTGTGAAAACATGAAATGCAAATATCGGTGTATTAAAATAGAACGTCTCAATATTATATCCATTCACATAAAATTATAGCAAAGTACATAACGCAATTAATGATATCAAAAAATATAGCATCGAGTCTTTCCATTCTCTCTCCTCCTCTCTCTCTCTCTCTCTCTCCTCTTCTCTCTCTCTTCTCTCTCTCTCTCTCTTCTCTCTCTCTCTCTCTGAGGAATAGGCGGCAGAGGGTGGTAATTAAAGGGGCTAGTTCGGTGGGCCTCGGTCACTAGTGGGGTTCCTCAGGGTTCCGTTTTGGGGCCACTGTTGTTTACCATTTACATAAATGATATCGACGGTGGCATCGTCAGTCGGATCGCCAAATTCGCTGATGACACCAAGCTTGGGGCCAATGTTGGGACGCCCGAAGCGATCGAGGAACTGCGTGCGGACCTAGGTAGGATAGGAGAGTGGTCCGAAAAATGGCAAATGCCGTTTAACTTGGGTAAATGCAAAGTGATGCACATTGGCTACGCCAATCCCAAGTCGGACTACTCGATGTTGGGCAGTAATATCGAGGTGACTGATTTAGAAAAGGACTTGGGTGTGCTAATTAGCAGCGACCTTAAGTTTACGAAACAGTGTGTAGAGGTGGAAAAGAAAGCCCAGAAACTATTGGGTTATATCAGGAGGCAATTTCAGTTTCGGAACAAGGAGATTGTGCTCTCACTGTACAATTCCCTTGTTCGGCCGTACCTGGAGTATGCTGTGCAGTTCTGGTCGCCCACCCTCAGGAAAGATATTGAGAGGCTGGAGCGAGTGCAGGCGAGGGCCACAAAGTTGATCCCTTCCGTTAGGCATATGGGCTACAATCGACGGTTACGCGCCCTGAACTTGTTTCGCTTGAAACTCGGAGGCTGCGCGGTCAACTGATCGAGGTTTTCAAGCTCTTACGAGGGTTCAACGATGTCGATTTTAGAAGTATGTTTAGTTTAAATGATAACCCAACTCGCAACAATGGTTGGAAGTTGGATTTGAAACGGTTTAGGACTAGTGTGTGGGAATTACGTTACGTATAAGATCTGTGACACATGGAACAGGTTACCTTCGGAAGTTGTGACAGTTCCTCTGTGGATCAGTTCAAGAAAAGGTTAGACCAAATTTTGCACACTCTTTGAGTGTGTAGAAAATTTTCCGTGGCACCCGTTGCCATTGGTACCTCCTCGGTATGGGCCGCAAGGCCTTTTGAGGTACTTCTTTTCCTTGTAACTCCTTGTAACTCTCTCTCTCTCTCTCTCTCTCTCTCTCTCTATCTATATATATATATATATTTTTTTTTTTTTTTTTTTTTAGTTCAGGAAAAACCGATTCGCCTCTATTTAAAGGGCATATCTCAGCGGAAAAACAAAGAAAAAGTGAGAGGAAAGACAGAGGAAAAAGAAAGGGTGGAGGGGACAGTCGAAGTGGAAAAAGACCAAGGATGACAAGGACTGCAGGGTCGAGCCCCATCATCCTTGGGTGCTAGGGCCGGGAGGGCGCACGTGAAACCTCCAGGAACAAGCACGCACAAACGAGCACAAAGAGCACTCAAGAGCACGAGCTTAGAACCCCCTTGCGGGGCTCTCTCTCTCTCTCTCTCTCTCTATATATATATATATATATATATATATATATATATATATATATATAAAGATTATTTCACGAAAGTAACACGTGAAAAATATTTATGATGAATAAAACAACGAAGGAAAGGAAACACAGAATGATGCTCAAGCGCTTTCGTCTAATGACATCCTCAGGAACACTGAAGTAAATAAAGAGTTCAAGACTATATACAGGTTACCAAAAAAAAAAATATATATATATATATATATATAATAAATATAGAAATAAAAATTGTGGGAGGAGCATACAAATTTGTCAGGAAAACTACCAATTTTAGCACTTTGCCCAAATTCAACACAAGATCAAATGGATTGTTTACAACCAATTTTATAGATAAGGCCTGAATGATATATGTCAAAAAAAAAAATATATATAAAACTAAATTGAAAAATAAAAATTGTAAGAAAAGCATACAAATTTATAAGGAAACACTACCAAAGTTTTAGCACTCTACCCTTCTTGTCTAAATCCGTTCCAAACGAATTCAAAACAACGGGATCGAGTTGAAAAAGACCTTTGCTCATGTTAAAGTTATTTGTAAGTTGGATAATAGCAGACTCAAGAATATTTCTATTAACAATGTTGCTAGAGTGAACCAAACTGAAGCATTATTCCAATTATTCCAAGAAATATATCAGGTCATCCCATAAGTAATGTCGTTTTTTACGATAGATTAAGTTTAAACTACTCCTACTCGGTTTAAGCATAAATTCGAAGATTATATCTAAGAGGAGTTCTATCGTGTTTCGCAACATACTTTACAGACCTTGACCAGTGAAGACCTGTGTTTTGCTTTATGTGAACCCCTCATAAACATGGCGGTATCAGAAGAGCATATCAGGCATATAATACTTTACGAGTTCAAAAAAGGGAATAGTGCTACTGAAGCAACGCGAAACATTCAGGACGTTTATTCTGCATATGAGGAAATGTCAAAGATGGTTTCAAAAGTTTAGGAATGGTGACTGCTGTTTGACAGATGCAGCACGCTCTGGACGCCCTGCTGAGTTTGATGATGACCTGCTGTTAACCGCACTTGCAACAACTCGGGAAAGTGCCTAAGTTAGGAAAATGGGTGCCACATGAATTGTCGGTCGACAATCTGAGGGTGCGGGTAAACATTAGCACAGCTCTTCATTCCCGTGAACTCCAAGATCCGTTTTTGCACCGTTTAGTGACTGGTGATGAAAAGTGGATACTACACCAGAATGTTAAGCGCCGTCGACAGTGGGTTTGTGCCCGAGAACCAGCGACACCACAGCCAAAACCAAATCTTCACCCTCGGAAGGTGTTGCTTAGTGTTTGGTGGGATAAAGGTGGTGTAATACACTTTGAAACCTTACCACACAACCAAACAATCACCGCTCAAGTCTACTGTCAACAACTGGATCGATTGAAGACTGCACTAAAAGAAGAGAGACCTTCTTTGGTTAATCGGAAAGGAATCGTGTTCCACCACGACAACGCACGTCCTCATACCGCTCGGATCACTTCTGCAAAAATTGAAGAGCTTGGGTGGAAAAAACTTCCACATCCTCCATATTCTGCAGACCTTGCTCCTTCAGATTATCATCTCTTCAGGAGTCTGCAAAACTATCTTGACGAGAAACAGTATACTTCTTTAGATGACCTGCACACCAGTCTTTGTACGTTTTTTGCCTCAAAACCGCCTGAATTTTATAAACATGGCATTGAAAAGCTTGTAGGACGTTGGCAGAGTGTCATTGATTCCGATGGAAAATATATACTAGATAAAAAGTTTCAGTCGAGTTTTTTTTTGTCCTTCAAATTCCGATCTAAAAAACGACATTATTTATGGGATGACCTGATATATATATATATATATATATATTTTTTTTACTCTTTATTTACTTCAGTGTTCCTGAGGATGTCATTAGACGAAAGCGCTTGAGCACCATTCTGTGTTTCCTTTCCTTCGTGGTTTTATTCATCATATATATATAATATATATATATATATATATATATATATATATATATATGCAATAAAATCACAGAACAACACGTGATCTTTTTAATAAGCAAAGAACCACAGGGAAAAGGAAAAGGAAACACCAAGTCTGAGCGCTTTCGTGATATATTCACATCTTCAGGGAAAGAAAGAAATATTTCTTTCTTTCTTGTCTCTTTCTTTCTTTCACATCCTGAAGATGTGAATATATCACGAAAGCGCTCGGATTTCGTGTTTCCTTTCCCTTTGGTTCTTTGCTTATATGTGTGTGTGTGTGTGTGTGTGTGTCAGACTCATTGTACATTTACGTGCGTAGTAAATCAGCGCATATAAAAACTATATTTAATGTTAAAATAAATCCAATTTTAAACTTTAAACTCAACGAACTCTACAAATTTATTCGCTCGCATTTTCCTTAGAAATAAATGGGTATTACGCTATTATTCACGCCACGCTGAGCGCGGAATTAAGAAACAACTTCTACAAATTATAATTCATTAAGAAACGGACGCGCGGGCGCAATGATTCGTTAAAAGTTCGAATGTTGACGACGGTGATGATGTTAACGAATTGCGAATCAATTGCGAACGCGAAAGGTGAAGTCACAGTGACGAATATTCGTCGTGTATTTGCGACTGTGGCTCCGAATGACGCCGTTACTCTATAAAAGATCGCGACGACGCTTCTTGTTTATGGCGTACGTATAAAATGCAATTGCTTCCCTCAATAGTCTTTCCTACTCGCAACTTGAAACCCGCAATAAATTCAGAGCTTGCGTCAACACAAATATTTATTGCACTCCAATGCAAATATTCTGCAGAATTGCAGCCTCAATTTTAACAAAAATGGTCTCGTAATGGGAACACTCAAACAGATCGAATGGAATAAGGTCGAAAGGAATTAGATCGAATGGAATAAGGTCGAAAGGAATTAGATCGAAAGGAATTGGATCGAACGGAATAAGGTCGAAAGGAATTGGATCGGATGGAATAAGGGGATTAGATTAAATAGAATAAGGTCGAAAGAAATTAGATTTGATGGAATAAAGTCGAACAGAAACTAGGTTGAATCGTAGACTGGAAGCACAGTTTATTGAACGTACTGGAATTAATTCAAATAAAACTGAAATAAGGCGAAATTGCTACTATGTAGTGTCCGGTTAGGTTACTTTTGTAGCCGTCAGGCGTACGATTTCAGATGCATAACTTGTTTAGTTTTAAAATTTTGAAAAACTCAATTAAGTTAAGAATAGGAGAATTAAGTAGAATTGAAATTATACCAGACTGTAATGAAGCCCACATGGCATTAAATAGAATGGAACAGAGTCCAACTCGACCTAAAATGGAACAGAGTCCAACTCGACCTAATTCGTACAAAACATCGTAATATATAATTAGTTTATTGGAAAACAACGTTCAGTCCTTCACACTAAGATCCTCTTCAAATGAATGCAGAATTGAAGATGGCCAGTGGGGTGTGAAAAGTCTTTCTCGATAAACTGCACCTCTCTTATATAGATCTCATTTCTATGGAATAGAGGGCGGCTATATGTGTGTGTGTGTGTGTGTGTGTGTGTGTGTGTGTGTGTGTGTGTGTGTGTGTGTGAATCCAAAACTGCCCCAATGGAGGGAATTGGCGCAAACCAAGAATGCAAATACGTCAATCTAAAAGCAATAATATCTATGCAACCAATTAACCTACTTCCTAAGAAAGCGAAGGCAATTAAAGAGGTAGAAATTACCTGCCCAGGTGTGCGAGAGTTGTGAAGCGATGGAAAGGCGAACATTATTGCCCAGTTCTACTGCCGACTTTCCAAACATTAAGTCAATACGTCGATCATGACGTATATAAAAAGCAATGAATCAAACGTGCGAGTTAAAAATGAATAAACCGCCAGGTCCAGACCATTTTTACCCAAAGTATTTAAAAGAATTAAATAATAAAAAAAAATAAATACTAGATCCTTTAATTCAAATTTTGAATAATTCTTTATTGCGGAAGGTCGTTTCTTCGCATTTTAAATTGGCTAATGTTATTCCAATTTTTAAAAAAAGGGGATAAGCAAAAGACGGGAAATTGTAGGTCTATTAGTCTAACTCTAACTTCTATTATAGGAAAGCTTTTAGAATCAGTTAGTATGTATAGTTGAATATCTTGAAAGTGAATAACGTTATCAAAGAAAATCAGAATGCGTTTGGTAAAAATAAAGCTTGTTTAACAAATTTCTTAGAATTTTCTGATGGCGTCATCGGTATTTATGATTGCAATAGATATAGCGACGGATATATTTAGATTTTCTAAAGGCATTTAACAAAGTCCCGCACGATGCACGAACGATTGTTGGTGTTGGGAAAACTTAAAGCTCACGGAATAACGCGTCAAGTTCTTTGTTGGATTGATAAATAATTGGTTAACTGGTAGATACCGAGGTTAGTAATAAAACGGGGAAGAGTCAGGGTGGGCTAATGTAACTAGCGGTGTTCCGCGAGGGTCAGTTTTGGCCCTTTTGGGGCCAGTATTTTTCATAATATACAGGGTGTACATAAAGTCAGGATCTATTTTTGTGAAGCACTTGGAAATTATATGGAATTCAATCATAAAATGATAAAGTGGTAACATTTATTAAATAATTAAGAGTAGGATTCGACGTGACGCCCATCAGTATCCCTGCACAACTCAAATCGTTCCGCAGCATTTCTAAACACATTCTGGACCATTTGCGGGGTTATGTTATCTGCAGCAGTTCGTATACGTGTACATAAGTTTTCAAGACTCGTAATCTTCGTCTGATAGACGTGCGATTTGATAAAGCCCCATGCAAAGAAATCTAAAGGGGTTAAAATCTGGTGATCTCGCTGCCCAAGGTCTGTTGCTTCCGCGTCCGATCCAGCGATTTGGAAAACGTCCATTTAGATAATCCTGAACAATTTTGGCATAGTGACAAGGAGCAGCATCATGTTGATAGACGACGGGGATAGGATTGTTAGTACCGTCGTCTATCAACATGATGGTGCTCCTTGTCACTATGCCAAAATTGTTCAGGATTATCTAAATGGACGTTTTCCAAATCGCTGGATCGGACGCGGAAGCAACAGACCTTGGCCAGCGAGATCACCAGAATTAACCCCTTTAGATTTCTTTGCATGGGGCTTTATCGAATCGCACGTCTATCAGACGAAGATTACGAGTCTTGAAAACTTACGTATACGAACTGCTGCAGATAACATAACCCCGCAAATGCTCCAGAATGTGTTTAGAAATGCTGCGGAACGATTTGAGCTGTGCAGGGATACTGATGGGCGTCACGTCGAATCCTACTCTTAATTATTTAATAAATGTTACCACTTTATCATTTTATGATTGAATTCCATATAATTTCCAAGTGCTTCACAAAATAGACCCTGACTTTATGTACACCCGGTATGTTAACGATCTTTATGTCAATTTATTGAATAAAATTTCTAAATTTGCGGCAATACTAAAACTGGAGAGAGAGAGAGAGAGAGAGAGAGAGAGAGAGAGAGAGAGAGAGAGAGAGAGAGAGAGAGAGAGAGAGAGAGGTGTGTGTGTGTGTGTTAGTAAAGTGATCCACCACCAAGTTGCAAATGAAATTTAACATAAATAAATGGAGTCATGCATACTGGTTATCATAACAGTAAACTTAATGACACTATGAGAAATAGTGTGTTAAACGAAACGTCTGAAGGAAAAGATTTCGGTGTTATTGTTACAAACGATTTAAATTTCTCAAAACAGCGTTCAGTCGCGACCAGTAAAGATGATAGAGTATTGGGTTTCATTTCTCGTAATTTTGAATATAAATCTAAAAATATTGTTTTGTCATTATACGAGTCGCTCGTTAGGCCTCATTTAGAATATACCGTACAGTATCGGTTGCCCTATATGAATAAGGATATAGAAATGGTAGAAAGGGTTCAGCGCCGCGCAACAAAGCTTATTTCAACATTACGTGGTAAATAAACCACACGAAGACGGACTCAAAGATCTGAATTTATTTAAGCTTGAAACTCGCCGCTTTGAGTGGCGAATTAATTCGGGTATTCAAAATTCTAAATAGATTTGACAACGTACATCATAAGAACTGTTTTGTCGTAGACGATAGGAATATTACGAGAAACAAAGGTTTTAAAATAAGGAGCAAAAGATTGGAGACAAACGTTGCAAAGGCTTTTTCACCTACAAAGTAATTGAGAGGTGGAATAGCCTTCCCGCGGGGGTCGTAGCGAGCACTTTGGTAAATATGTTTAAGAATAGGCTGGATAGGTATTTTAATAGGACATAAATCTGTATTAAAGGGAGGGTAAATTAGGGATGCATTTTTAT
Source organism: Bathynomus jamesi (assembly GCA_023014485.1). Classification (NCBI taxonomy): domain Eukaryota; kingdom Metazoa; phylum Arthropoda; class Malacostraca; order Isopoda; family Cirolanidae; genus Bathynomus; species Bathynomus jamesi. The sequence continues at coordinate 39,919 of JAJOZX010004265.1, forward strand.
TAGAAGAGTCAGTAGCCCAATTTTCCTTTTGCAGTAAATGAACGAGGTGCTGATCGGGTCTGGCTGCAGAGCACTGAGAGTT
>JAJOZX010004265.1:45000-65000 GCA_023014485.1 Bathynomus jamesi
TACAGATAATTCTCGGACACCCGGTATATATATATACACATACACAGGGTGGGTCAAAAGTAGGTATACAGTTGAATTTAAAAAAATCAACTTGTCTTGTGAAACTGTATGCCTACTTTTGGGCCACCCTGCACACACACACACACACACACACACACACACACACACACATATATATATATATATATATATATATATATATATATATATATATATATATATTATATATATATATATAATGAATTTCACAATTAAACACGCGAAATTAATGATGTAAACCCACACCCACAGTCTGGTCCCACACTCACTCGTCATTCCCTGATGAGGTGTACTTCTGAATACACGAAAGGCCTCGGAATCATTTTTCTTTTTCCTTGTGGGTTTGCATCATTATATATATTATATAATATATATATATATATATATATGGTGTCCCGTAAGTCTGGAACCATAGCGCAAACCGATAAAAACAGCAATAAAAATGCCAGAGAGACTTTTGGGGACTGTTTGTGAAATGAGCGAGGATGGTAGCGGCTGTGTCATCGTCGGTGGATGTTCTCGGAGGTCCACTGCGTGGTTTATCTCCTATGGATCCCGTTTCCCTGAACTTTGCTACAAGTTTGCCGACACAGCTGTGTGTTATCGGAGCGCGGTCCGGATGCAATCTGTTAAATTCCTCAGCGACCTCCCTCTGACTCCGATTTCCTACGAGCAGAATTACCTGGATGCGTTCTTCCTTACTCAAAGACATCATGGGCACTTGCATAAACGGAAAAATATGAATTACTTATTTTGCCCTATGGTTCCAGACTTAGGGACACCCTGTGTGTGTGTGTGTGTGTGTGTGTGTGTGTGTGTGTGTGTGTGTGTGTGTGTGTGTGAAAATTATTTCACGAAAGTAACACGTGAAAAATATTTATGATGAATAAAACCACGAAGGAAAGGAAACACAGAATGGTGCTCAAGCGCTTTCGTCTAATGACATCCTCAGGAACACTGAAGTACATAAAGAGTTACAGCCTATATATAGGTTAAAAAAAAAATAATATATATATATACTATATAGTGTATATACAATAAACGGAGAAATAAAATTAAAAATTAGAGGATTGTGGGAGGGGCATACAAATTTGTAAGGAAAAACTATCGATTTTTAGCACAAGATCAAATGAATTGTTTCCAACCAATGTTATAAAAAAAAAAAAAAAAAATTTATACTGGAAATCTGCCAGGGTTTTAGCACTCTGCCCTTCTTGTATATAAAAATAAATTGAAAAATAAAAGTTATTAGAGTAGCATACAAGTTTACCAAAGATTTAGCGTTCTACCCTTCTTATCTAAATCTGTTCTGAAGGAATTCAAAACAACAGGATCGAGTTGAAAAAGACCTTTGCTTATGTTGAAGTTATTTGTAAGTTGGATAATGGATTTGTAAGTTGGATAATTACATAAGTATGACCTGCCACTACCTTCACACATTGTTCTGGAACTTATTAAGCTGTGCATCAAAGACTGTAAATTCACTTTCAATAACGAGTATTACACTGGTTTGCATCAATTTTGCTGTCAAGGGTTTTGTAAGTGATTCTTATAGAGTGTTTCCTGCTGATTTCGAATCTGCAATCCGTTTTTCTCAATCAGCTCAGGTTATCCGGCTATGGCCTCATAAGTAAAATAGAATTTTTCGTGATTTTGTCAAAGCGGAATTGGAACAGTAACATCTATCATCACTTGTTTCACTTGTATATCTTTTTTTACTTTTCAGGCATATAGATAAAATATTTCATAATGAATAGAGCGCGTAAAAATGATCCCAATAGATTCTGCTACATATGTGGGACGGTTACCATGCCAAATAACCAGTCCCAAATCACTAAATTTGTGAAGACAATGTATAGAGCATACTTTGGAATTAAGCTAGGGGACCAGGACAAAAATTTCGCCCCTCATATGTGCTGCAAGACGTGCATTGAAAATTTGAGATGATGGAGCAAAGGCAGAGAGAAATCTTTGCCTTTTGGAATTCCCATGATTTGGAGAGAAGGAAAGGATCACGTGACAGATTGCTATTTCTGCATGACAAACCTCCAAGGTGGGCTCATAAATTTATTTTTCTTAAATATTTTGAAATCCTCGTATGAAACTTGACATAATATTCACCATAATGTAATATTCACCATATATAGCATAATATTCACCATAATGGTAATCATACATTTACATATACATATTGTTATAGAAAATACATTTACACATACATATTGTTATACAAGTTACATTTACAATGATTGTATATTTTCTTTCTTTTTCATTCATATTGTCCTCGAAGGGACAATATGAATGAAAAAGAAAGAAAATATACAGACTCCATCGACCTATTTCATATCTTACAGACCGCAGCCTTCCCTCACGAGCCGCCACTGTCTGAATGCTTCTTCTATTTCATATGCAAGTTTTATATCCATGTTTCTATTTCCAGGAGTTAACAAGAAGAATAAACACATTGTTGTATACCCTGACATTCCTTCTGCTATGAGACCTGTACCCCATGGTCCTGGAATTCCAATACCCGACCCACCTCAAACCCTGGACTTCGATGATTCTGATGATGAATCAATGACCAATGCCAATGACCAGTCCCAGTCGTATATACCTCAAAATACCGCTTCAAATGAGCCGAGGCCTCTCAACCAGGCCAAACTTAATGATCTTACCAGGGATTTAGGACTTTCCAAATTAGCTGCCGAGATCTTGGGCTCACGACTTCGAGAGGACAACTTGCTGGCTCCGGGAACAACATTCTCCTGGTATAGGAAACGAGAGGAAGAATTCCGCAAGTTTTTTGAAGTGCACGAAAATACCTCTTCCTTAGTGTACTGCTGCAATGTTGAGGGGCTAATCGAATCCTTGGGCCTGCCATATAACGCATCAGAATGGAGGCTATTTATAGACTCGTCTAAACGAAGTTTGAAAGCAGTACTTCTCAACATTGGGAATAGGGTTGCATCAGTCCCTGTAGCACATTCCGTACAACTTACTGAGAGCTACGATAACATGAAAATTTTACTGGATGCTCTCGTATACGACCAACATAACTAGAGGATCTGTGGAGATTTGAAGGTAATACTAATATCATAAGTAAACTATTGCTATTGACTATGTTGTTTTTCCAAAGGTTATTTGAGAGCGTATAAGAACACTTAACTTCCCCACAGAAGTGATACAGACCAATGCATAGATTTTTTTTATCCGATAGAACAAATTCTCTAAATTCTTTAAATATTTTCATTTTTTTTCAGATTGTGGCATTTGTATTGGGAATGCAAGGGGGATACACGAAATACCCATGTTTCCTCTGCAAATGGGATAGCCGAGCGGATGAGAAGCACTATGCACAGCGTGAATGGGCATCCAGAGAGAATTTTGAACCTGGGTCGCATAATGTCGTTTCAGTGCCCCTTGTACCACCAACAAAAATTTTGCTCCCACCACTTCATATTAAGCTGGGCTTGATGAAAAATTTCATCAAATCAATGAATAAGGAGGATTCCGATATCTCGAGAGTAAATTTCCTCATATCTGATGCTAAACTAAATGCTGGGGTTTTTGATGGTCCTCAAATTCGAACTTTGATCAAGGATACTCAGTTCGAAAACGCAATGACTCCAACTGAGAAGAATGCCTGGCAGGCATTCAAATCAGTTGTCACTGATTTTCTTGGCAACCGTAGAAGTCCAGAATACGAGTCCGTTGTCGAAAACTTGATGGAAGCTTTCAAAGCTCATGGGTCGCGCATGTCTATAAAAATGCACTTTTTGTGGTCCCACTTGGACTATTTTCCTGAAAATTGCGGGGATTATAGTGAGGAACAGGGTGAACGATTTCACCAAGATATCAAAATAATGGAAGAAAGGTACCAGGGAAACTGGGATATCAATATGCTGGCGGACTATTGCTGGTGTTTGAAGCGAGACGTGCCCGAAGAAAAACACAGACGGAAAGCCAAAAAAACTTCATTCCTTCCTCAATAAACTTTTTTCCATATTCATTGTATGAATAAAAGTATTTATTCACACAATGTTTTCATTTTTCACGAGTGTTCTTATAATATTACTCGTATCTACAGTGTTTAAGCTAAAAAAATCAATAAATTTGGGGATAAAATTGGACTTATAATAAATGGCCAATAGAGAAAAAACCTGACCTGATTGAGGAAAACCAATGTCATTTTCGAATTCAGCATGGTCGAATTATATAATATGAGTTGAAAAAACCCTCACAGCAGACAAAAAAATTTCATATGCATACCAGTGTTATCAACAAGTTTTTGGGATGGCCATGGGCAACCCCTTGTCGCCCCTCCTCTCCAATATTTATATGGAGTTTTTCGAAATTACTTACTTTCCGAGAATCCTCGAGGTTGGCATCCCTTGGTTGCGGTACGTCGACGATATTTTGTGTATCTGGCCCATGAATCGTGACCTGGATAACTTCCTCCTTCAGTTAAATGATCAAGTCCCCTCCATTAAGTTTACTTTAGAAGTGGAACAAGACAATTCAATCCCGTTTTTGGATGTGCGTGTACATAGGGAAAGCCCAGGTTTTAAGTTTAGTATCTATCGGAAAAAACAAACAATTTGTCCTACGTACACTTTTACTCGGGACATGACCCCCACTAAGAAGGCCATTTTTTCTTCAATGTTTCTCCGCGCCCTTAGGATCGCCAGTCCGGAATACATCGATGCCGAATTAAAAAATCAACGGTATTGGAAGTGATCTGTGTTATCCATCTGCGTTTATGGAATCTTGTCTCAACAAGGCAAAACGAACTTTCTATCGTGTCAATAAAACACTCGTACTTTGTCAAAAAATATTTTAGTACTTCCATTTTTCCCGGGCTTTTTAGGCATTGCTAATGTACTTAAACTTTTGGATATTAATGTAGTATTTTCATATAACAATATTGTGAAAAATATCATAGTAAAAAATAGCCCTACCAATAATTCAGGCATTACACTGGGCAACACGTATTTTATTGAATGATATCTGACACTTGATTCTAGGTAATTTGGGTGCGCTGAATACGAATTTCAACTCGGTTTGGCTCTATCAGGTCCTGATTCTTGTCGACAGCCTATGTGCCATTTTCCAGATTTTTCAAATTAGGACTAAAAAATTAAGTCATGTGTTAAATTTTTTTTTCAAGTTTCATGAATACAAGCAGTTCAAACTACAGTAAAATTACATTATAACGATAGAAATGACTTAAAATAAAAAAACAAACAGATATGAAGCTTTCACTGTGGCAAAAATTTTCTTTTGTAAGACTTTCTAGCGTATTTGCTTGTTGATGGCAGGTCTCTTTTCAAGCACCAGCAGTAATCAGCCATCATGTGGGAATCCCAGCGGCCTTGGTACCGTTCCTCCATAATTTTTATATCTTGGTGGAATCTCTCCCCTTGTTCGTCACTTACATCACCTAAATTACTTGGAAATTGGTCAAGATGGCTATTCAAAAAATGCATTTTTATGCTCATATTGCAACCTAACTCTTTGTAGTCCCTTAAAAGTTTTTTTACGATTTCTTCGTAGTTATCTGCCCTATAATTGCCTAAAAAGTTTTCTATCAAGTCCACGAATGAGAACCAGCCATTTTTTTCGCGTTCATTCATGACATTAGGAAAATTGCTGTCTTTAATCATTGTTCTTATTTGTGGACCGTCGAAAATTCCCGCCTTGATTTTTTCATAACTTAAACTTGGAAATTTTGAAGTTATGTATTTGAAACACTCGCCGTTCGTATCTAAAGCTTTTACATATTGTTTAATGAGGCCTAGTTTTATATGCAGAGGAGGAAATATGATTTTATCTCTGCTCACTAAAGGTGGATTAATTACGTTTTTTTCTCCGACAGTAAGTGATGTTCGTGCTGGCCAGATTTGTTTGAAATAATGTTCTTCCTTGGCTCTGCTGTCCCATAAGCAAAGGAAGCAGGGATATTTAGTATACCCTCCTTGTTGTCCTAGCAGAAAATTAACCATTTTTAAGTCAACACATATGATCCACTCGTGCTCCCTATATTTGATAAGATTTAAAACCTTTTCTATATGTTCATACTTTTCTTTTAATTTTGTTGAGTGCCCAATCGGTATCGAGCCGTATAGATTGCCATTATGCAACAACACACACTTAAGACTTCTTTTCGAACTGTCTAAAAACAAGCGCCAATCATTTGCATCGTAAGACTCAACCCCCATCTTCTTTAACAAACCAACTATGTCGCAGCAATATACTAAACTATCCTCTGTTCTAAAATATTTAACAAGTTCTTCTTCTCTTTTTCTGTAAAATGAAATGTATGTGTTTGAAGTAAGCAAGTTTTCTCTTTAAGTCTTGAAGCTAAAATTTCCGCAGCCTTTTTTGGCAAATTTAGATCCCTTACAAGATCATTCAACTCGGCCTGGTTAAACTTTTGCGGATCGTTTTGACTTTCAAATACGCTGGGGTCAAAATCGGTGTCTGACTCCTCAAAGTGCATAACAATATTTTCAGGAACATCTTCAACTAATTCTTGAGTTGGCAGACCCTTAAATTTTGGAATGGGGATCTCATTTGAATGTAGCACAGGTCGTATCGCGGTGTCGAAATTTGGGTACTCGATACAATGTTTATTTTTCTTAGTGAAGCCCGAAGTCTTGACAAAGCAAAGGTAGCAATCGGTCTCGTGGTTAGTAGGCTCTCGCCACACCTGATATGGAAAAAAAATTGTAAAGCGTTAACAAAAGCGACGAGAGACTTGTTTTTATGAATTTTATCAAAAGTTATCACCCAAACATTTAACATTTCTATGTGTTTCAACCTTATGCAATATTTGAGATTCTTATAAACATTTTCTGTAAATTTTTGTTTATGTACCTAAGTTACAATTACATTTAGGTAAGTTACAGTATACTAGTGATTAAATTACGTAGTTTTATGAAATCATAAACTTACCATCGGAACTCCAAAAGGTATTTTTGAATCCGAACCCTTCGTCCAATGTCGCAGTCTTTCAATGCATATAGTGCAGGCTTTATGTGGAGCCCACGATTTATCTTGGTCCCCCAGTTTTATGCCAAAATAAGCTAAGTAAGCTCTTTTTACGAAGTCAGTTATATTTGCTCGTTGATGTGGAAGTGTAAAATTTCCACATATATAACAGAAGGAATCAGGGTTGTTTTTGCATTTGAACTTTCTAGTGCTTGATGACATATTGCTTGATTGTTCTGCCAATTTGTAAAGGTATTTAAAGCCCTTAATTCATATAAATTTAAGAAAATCTGAAATATAAACACAAAAATTAGTTTAAATAGGTACTTATTATGAAATAGGTACTTACAATCTATGAAATTAAACTAGAAACACGGATGAGTAGGTACAATATAAATTACGTCTAATTAAATCAACTATATTAAATCACGATGACAAAATTACTCACTAAATCATATGCCAATTCAAAATTATGTTAATGCCCAAACTTAATTAACTAACTCAACTGACTGACTGACTGATTGAATTGACTGATTAACTCTGGAAACGAGTCGCTTTTATATATTTTAGTTGTCCCTCTAGAATACTCTACAGAGAACAGGAACGCTCGAGAAAATTTTAGAATTCTATGATATTTTTAGCTTAATTTACTAATATTAAAATGGGTTAAAAATGACAAAATTAAAAATATTTTTAGGGTGTTACATATAAAAATATACATAATACAACAATACCATAACAATAGGTACAAATACCTAGATAAAAACCTAGTTGCATAATGTGTAACTGCAAAAAGACAGCGAGTATTGAGAAAAAAACCTTTTTATGAATACGACGAAAGAGGAGGGGTGTTGAGCAAAATCAGGACCTGATAGAGCAAAACCGAGTAAAAATTCGTGCTCAGCGCACCCAAATTACCTAGAACTAACTGTCAAATCTAATTCAATAGACAAAAAGTTGAAATTTGTTCCCCAGTGTTATCTATAAAATTGGTTGTAAACAATGTGATTCCTTTTACATAGGTCAGACGGGAAAGGATTTGCACACGTATAAAACAGCATCAATATTCCGTTAGAACAGGACAGTTGTCCAGTGCCCTTTTTGTCCATTTGTCAGAGTTATCCCACTGTATTGATTGGAATAATGCTTCAGTTTTATTTCACTCTAGCAACATTGTTAATAGAAATATTCTTGTCTGCCATTATCCAACTTTCAAATAACTTCAACATAAGCAAAGGTCTTTTTCAACTCGATCCTGTTGTTTTGAATTCCTTCAAACAGATTTAGATAAGAAGGGTAGAACGCTAAATCTTTGGTAAACTTGTATGCTACTTATTAACTTTTATTTTCATTTATTTTTATATACAAGAAGGGCAGTGTGCTAAAACCCGGGCAGATTTCCAGTATAAATTTGTATTTTTTTTTTTTATAACATTGGTTGGAAACAATTCATTTGATCTTGTGCTAAAAATCGATAGTTTTTCCTTACAAATTTGTATGCCCCTCCCACAATCCTCTAATTTTTATTTTTATTTCTCCGTTTATTGTATGTGTATGTGTATATATATATATATATATATATATATATAATTATATACTGTATATATATATTATATATTTTTTTTTGTAACCTATATATAGGCTGTAACTCTATGTACTTCAGTGTTCCTGAGGATGTCATTAGACAAAAGCGCTTGAGCACCATTCTGTGTTTCCTTTCCTTCGTGGTTTTATTCATCATATATTATAATTGCGTGCCCGACCGATGGGTATTTTCCCATTAAAAAAAAAACACTAACTTAAAGAAGGCAACCTTACATTGGTAATTGGGATGAATCGATATACAAATTGTCCTCCGAGATTCCCACTTTCGGAAAGCTCTCTCATTCGTGGACAAAGACGAAAATGGGAATGATTGAGATTGGGAAGAAAATCAGTTAAATGAGCAAATAAAAATAATAAAGGTATGAATTTCCAACACAAAAAATGAATCATACTTTTAAGTAGGTAAAAGATTTACGAGTACACACTTTAAGCTTTATGTACCACCATAAACCGTTATATAAATGAATTTGATCTACATTTTACAATTAACATTGTTCAAACATATATATATATATATATATATATATATATATATATATATATAATATATATATATATACAGTGTGTATATATTGTGATTGAACAAATATCGTCCATCTGACGAGTGTGATCCCCACCCCCCAAAAAAAAATTCTTTATCTTTAAGGATAAAAGGAGAGAGATTGATGAAAAGATGAAAAACATTTTATAGGCCCTCCGAGGCCCAATGTGTACTTACAGGCGTAAATGGCGCCTACAAAATATGTAGGCATAAAAATCTCGTGGAGAAAAGACCTTCAGTTCATCATTTTTATTTTATGTATTTAAGGGGTTTATGGGGGCCTCTCCCTTTTTCAGTATTATTTGGATTCAAATGGCACAAAAAATAAAACTTCTCACATTCAAGAAATGCGGGTTGGTTCCTTTCCTCTCTGTGTGTGTGTGTGTGTGTGTGTGTGTGGTGTGGTGTGTGTGTGTGTGTGTGTGACGTAATAATCCGTCACGGTGAGGAAAAAGCGTTATATTAATCTTTCATTAGTGACGAACTGTAAAAATTACGCCTTCAAACAACTGAAAGAATTATTGAAACCGGTAAAATAAAAAAAAATAAAAAAAAATAAAAAAAATTAATTCCTGCGAGCACTTTGGTCACGGACATTCGACCAAAGTTAAAAATTATCTTCACAAACCATTCTCGAATGTTAGAGAGTAACTCCCTCCGTGTAACACCATCTTAACCAAATCGGAAGAGGCTTTTTCCCGTGTATGTTTAGGTAGGCAAAGATACATCACCACGCTATCGAGACGAGAGTCACAGTCTATATAGAAGCGGACGCCATATTGATCCCTCTTTCCAAGAAGCACTATCCGCAGTTAGTATCGGGTTATGGTACGAGTATTTAGAGCCGTCTTGGGACTCGAAGACGAAGGAAAATAAACGGAAATAATACAGTGTGACCCAAAATTACAACGGCAAATTCCGTACCTCTAAATTTTTAGTTTTTTTTTTACCAAGTACTTTTGGTCCACCCTTTATATACTCAGAAAAGTGATCTCGTTTGAAATAACCAAAAATATCTCGCAACAATTCAATATGATTTAAATCATTCAAGTTTGTAACCAAAAATTTAGCAGGTTTGTGCTGATTCTTGCTCATGACACATCATCTTGCGCGTGTGATTTTATCAATTTATGTTAAACGATTCAAAGTTACGGTACGAACGCGAAAGTGTGACGAACGAACAGACGGACGGACGGACGAGCGTAATCCAGTATGGCCCTTCCAAATGTATTTGGTCAGGGCGTAACATCCGCAAATTTTCTCATTAATATGGGATAAAAAGTCCCGCTGTAAAGACGGTGTCCGAGAAAGGAAGAATAAAATTAACGCGCTCTCTCTTAAAGAGACGTGAAGCATAAGCCCTCCGCAACATCTAGTAGCCAAACTCACCAAATTTACAAACTCACGATTCGCAACAACAACATAAACTTTGATGTTCGTTTCACCCAAAAACCAAAGGGTGCCCAGGGGTATTACTCAGATGGCCACCAAGGTCACCTAACCCATCTCCACTACATTTCTGCGGGCTGTTTTTTTTTTTACGTGGCCGAATTGTTGCTGCAATTAACAGCGTCACCCTCGATATGCTGTTACACCCTTGGCGAGGGGTAGAGTTCCTGCCGAGTTCCAAAGAAAGCTGCGCATATCGAGATTGCCTAACTCCCCAAAAATATATAATAAACGTAACCTTCTTACGCTATAAAAACGTTACATAAATGTATAGATTAGTTCTACAATATGAATTACTTTATTTTAAATCCTTCTGGAGCACCCTGTACAAAAGTTAAATTATGAAAACTGACAAATTAGATTTTAATTCCTGAAGAGGATTTCAGCTAAAATCGAAACATCAGACTTAGTTTATGAAACGCCACCGTACGTAGCTCAGTATGTAACGCGTTTCATTATAGGCGAAGTGAAGATCCTGAGGTCGGGGGTTCGAATCCCGATGGTGCTGTTAATAATAATAATAATAATAATAATAATAATAATAATAATCCAGGAGTTAGCGTCATGGGTCACATTCGTTGGCCTTAGCACCGTGCCAGTTTCTGCCCCTCCTGACTCATTATTATTACGAGTTTAGGAAACGCTTGATTTTCCACCTCCGTTTAACTCAATTAATCCATTAGTGCCCATTGGTAGAATTTCCTACCAATGGACAATAATTAGTTAAGAGCGCGCGCGCGCACATACGCACATACACATTTTTTACTACTCTTGATAGATCGGGTAGAGACGGCATTAATTAAACCCAAGCCGTGCATCGAGGTCAAAGAATCAAAGTGTGACCTCGGTAGGGTAAGGTCACTGGAATAAAGTGGAAGGAGGGGCTCAAGACCTTAAAAGGAAGCGAGAAACTCCGAGTGTCGTTTCGTACCAGGGATAATCTCCCTTAAATTCGTTCCAGTTTCTCTCTAACCCGGATCAAACGAGCACCACTTCTTTGCACAACTTTCTCTCTCTCTCCACACACCCACACACACACACTATATATATATATATATATATATATATGAGTCAAAACCCCTGCCTCAAAAATAATTATGCAATACATACTTTCCGATGTGTGTTATATATACTTGCCACGTATGTATGCATATTCCCTGTAATTTTCATTGTAATTGAAATTATATTTAGCGAGAAATAAAATAAGAGGCATTACTTTCGTACCACTCATATATATATATATATATATATACAGGGTGTCCCGTAAGTCTGGACCCATAGGGATTATAATATATTTTTATTATGTTATTATTATTATTTTATTATTATTTTTTTTATTATTTTTATTATGATTTTTATTTGTGGGGCCACTTGAAAGCCAAAGTGTACGAGGTCAAACTTCAGAACATTTTCCACCTTAAAGCACGCATTGTGGAGGCGTGTCAAGAAATTTCTGCGACTGTGATTCAGAAAGTGCTGTCGCAGTGGAGATTGCGTCTTCAACTATGTGTGCGACACAACGGCGGACACTTTGAACAGATTATGTAATAAATTTTTGGACTATTTTGTAATTTTATTATTTTTCCCTATGGGTCCAGACTTACGGGACACCCTGTATGTATATATATATATATATATATATATACACCCTTTCCCAATTTTCCAATTATGGGTAAACAATGGCTGAAAAAAAAGTTTCGTAAAAGTGAGTCATAAAACTCGAAGCTGACAATAGACAACTCGATTGAAATAGCTTTTGACTAAAATTGACTTTTATGCGAATAATTGGTCGTAACTTCCGAGTGAATCGTTGTCCAGAAAAGGTTGTCTTCCATCGTCACTTTTCACGACGACGATGAAATGACGATCGGACAAAGGTGTGTCAGTTGAACTTCGTTTCAAACTCAGTCGCATCGCACGACTAGATGGACACTAATCCTTTACACACACACACACACACACACACATCTAAGAATAAGCGAGATACCGACTACTTTCAGTCCATATATCTAAAACACAAATTAACCAAACTTAATTTAATCTAACTTAACCTTAGTGTCATCGAACCGAGAAAGGCGTGATAAGGGTAAAGAACGACGCTTGTGCGGAAGAGCGTCCGTACAAGATGAGGAGAAAGAACGAAAAATGAAAAACGAGGCACCTCCCAGGAATCGAACACGGGATCATTCAATTGCCGGTCGGACATGCTAACCACTACACTAAGGTCCCCGATCAGTCAGAAGTCGTAGTTCTCCTACATACGAGCGGAATCGAATGCCCTGAGGGGGCACTTTCTCATGCGTACATATATACATTTTAACTGCAAACAACACACAGTATAATTAATGTAAAGAACGACGCTTGTGTAGAAGAGCGTCCGCACAAGATGAGAAAAAAACGAACAAACGTCGTTCTTTACATTAATTATACTGTGTGTTGTTTGCAGTTAAAATGTGTGTGTATGTATATGTATGTGTGTATATATACATACACACAAAGGTGGGCACCCGAGCCTCAAAAAGGACCGACGGTCCCGGTCCCGGTCCTTGCCTCAAACTGGACCGACGGTCCCGGTCCTTTCTGAAGATAGGACCTAGGAACGACTCGGTTCTCGGTCCTTATATATAATATAAGTTCGGTCCTTATATATAATATAAGTGAAAAATTTGATTAAAATGAAAAATGAAATTAAAGACACCGGAAATCTTTAATTTTATTAACGTAAATTATAATTAATACAATACATAAATGATGAAAAAAAATTATTAAGTTAAATGCTTGAGTTTCCCTTCAAGAAGACTAGCATTTCAAAATGGCTGTCACTGAGCTCTGACCTTTTCGGCTTGAGGACGTCCTTCCCCAAAGAGAAGAGCCTCCTCGTCTCCTCCAGGTGTTGAAACAAGTTTCAGTTCAGTCTCACTCTCTTTCTGAGTCTTCTGGAGGAAACGATCCATCTTCTTTAGAACTTCAAATAATCACTAAAATCACTAAAAAAGACCGTCCGGAATTGCTTAAAATGGAACGTCGCTCCTCATTTCGGTCCTCACTGAGAAAAGGACCGACTTCCCCGCTCACGGTCCTTAAAAAAGGACCGAGTTCCTGGAGTTCGGTCCTGCCCACCTTTGTATATATATATATATATACGCGAGTAAATGAGGCAGGATGTTGTAGAGGGGTCGACCGCAGGTCGATCCTGAGTGAACCGTCGTTCAAACTCCCATAAAGTAACATTTCATTTTCTATTTTTGGAAATTGACGTAAAAGTGACGACTTTTGATTGAGGTTTTGAAGAACGTCACTTCACAATTTACCGCCTCGGACCCTTCGTCGAAACTGCAATCCCAAACGAAAAAGAAAAAAAAAGAAAATTCCTCCGAGTCGTTAAGTGTCAACAGCCCAATAAACTCTCCATTCAATTTTTGCTAAATGGGTGTAATACAAATGGGCAAGGCACGACCACCGAAACTCTATACCCTTCTTATATAATAATAATAATAATAATAATAATATAATAATAATAATAATAATAATAATAATAATAATAATAAAATAATAATAATAATAATAATAATAATAATAATGCGCCTCGGTGGTGTAGTGGTTAGCGTCGCTGACTACAAATCCATCGGCCCCGGGATCGAGACCCGGTGATGGCAGGCGGCGCGCAGCAAAACCAAGCTGTTCATCCTTCCACACAATAAAAACTGTTTGGTAGATAAATGGGTACCCTGGGTAGCCTAGTGGTTAAAACGCTGGGCTGCTGGTGGGGCGTGGTTCGGATTCCACGTTAAACTGTGGATCTAAGATGGAGTGACAAGCTTGACCTCCGTCAGAATGAACAATTCGGGCGAAATTAAAACCAAGGTTATAATCATACGTGTATGTTGCATAATATTCCATTTATAGGACCTCAGTGTTGTAACAGATAGATATGAATCAAATGCTGCGATTAGCTCGATTGCAGGGGGGTGAGCTAGCACATGAAACACCTCTGGTTACAAAAGCGTTGTGTTTATATATATATATATGACAATTGCTGCAATTGTTAAAACATTAAGCGTGTACAGTATATACACATTCAAATCAAATATGCGTAATATATAACATAAATTTATAGGCTCATATGAAATATGATCCAAATATAAAAGTATACCATAAACAAAAAGCAAAAAACACCGTTTTCTCTAGTGATACAATCCTATTAAGAGAAACACAAAATTTCCATTTCCATTTCTTTATAAACGAGTTGCGGATACGCGTGTAGTCCATTCGCGTGTGCGAGTAATTAAAATACATACACAACGCACGCGTACACAGATACGGGAAAAGGGTTGAGACGTACGAGATATTTGCATCCGTAAAAAAAGGCGTCATACATGATACACCTCCATATTCCGAGATAGAACACCGTTAGCTATCTTTGCGCGTGTAAATAACTCTTATTCATCTATTCTTTTTACTTACAGTTTTACGATTTACATAAAATATTATATTCCAAATTCATTTACAATTAACGGAATTAGATTCAATGAAAAGATGGACAAGGTAATGTGTCTTACGTATTTTGGTTTTTTTTTATCATTCGCTTCAATGTTCGAACTTGCACCCAAAAAATGGTATCAAATATCCACGTAATTTGTCTCAAAAATATTAAAATATTACACTACTACTACTACTACTACTACTACTACTACTAATAATAATTTTTTTTTATTAATAATAGTGTGTAATCATTAATGCGCGCGTAAACGCATTTTAATTTTCTCTCTAAGGTAAAGTCTCGTTTCAGGTCCGCCTAACTTACTTTTAAGTCTTGAAATCTAAAATAAATTAAGATTTAATTTGAAAATCATTTAAGGCATGACTGACTCCACATAGTGTGAGCGCGTGAGCGCGTTTACATACTGTGTACGTATTCACACTTACGCAACACAGGGTCATGAACGTCTTACTAAACGGGGCTCAATTTATTTGGTGCATTGTCCCTTCGTTTCTTCACTATTTAGCCTTTTTTTTAGTTTTAGGGGGGGTCGGGTGGGGTGGAGGGGAAATTCAAATTTGTTCCGTTGTGGGGAAGGTTTACTGGATCGCGAAAGGACCACCGCGCAAGGTCTCCAGACCTAACATTCTCTATAATATATGGAAGAATATAACATAGCGGAGGGAAGCAATTCTCTCCGACATCAACTCTTTTCACAAATTAAATACACTCGTAACATCCTCCTTTCAATATCAAGCGTACTCATTATCATCAATATAAACCCTTTCATACGAAACAAACTATACACATTTCCTATAAGCGAAGTGAAGACACAAACTACACACATTTCCTATAAGCGAAGTGAAGACAGAAAGGTCGGGGGTTCGACTCCCGATGATGTTGGTAATAATATATAATCAAAGAATTAGAGCAATGGGCCACATTAGTTGGCCTGAGCGGTGTGCCAGTTTCTTTACCCTCCCGTTTCATTATTATTAAACCTAGCGGAACTTAATCTATGCTAGCCTCAATCTAACCTAACCTATGCTAGTTATAAGACGGAGGGGACCTACGACTTTACGTGGGATCCGAACCACGAGTCGCTACATCATCTAGACGCAGAGGACGTTCCCGCATCCAATTGCGGGAACTCAATTCGTTTAAAGCCTAACCTAAGCTAGCGTACCCATAAAAAAGCTTGCCCACGAAATGTAATTATCCCGTTCAATACAGGTATGTACAGGTAATCAAGACTTCATTAATACGTTATATAAATTTACTTTAATCAGTGGTTATCACTGTACAAATAATGAAGCCAACAATCCACTAAATGCAGTCATACGAGCATACAGTATAACCCGGTTCACTGATCTAACTCCCGTATCATTATAACCAGCACCAACGGGATTCGAACTGCCGACCCGAATGTCTTCAGTTGGCTTATAAGGAAGCCGCATTACCCTCTGATCTACGGACGCCGGCGAGTCTACCGTATATTCCAACTGTGTATTTCAGAATCTGAGAGATCCCCCCCCCCCCCCAATAATAGAGGAGAACAAACGACCCCAAATTCGTCTTCCTTCCACCCTAAATCTCGACTGCAACAACGTTCCACACAATGACGACCCGCACATAAATCTGTCGCCATTTCCAGTCTCACACAATTCACACCAGATTCCCTCCTCGGAGCAACTCGATGATTCCGGTTGGACCCCTTTTACCTGCTTCTAGCCGAGCCCGGTCTCCGTTTTCGGGAGATAAAACCGTTCTTATAACGGAGAGAGAGAGATGAACGGATTCTCTCCTCCTGACGGGGACGACGAGGCGGAACAGAACTTTCCCAACAAACCTTTGCGAAAAACCATCTATCGCTAATTCCGTTTCTCCAGAAAGTTAAGGGGTGGTGAGGGTGGGGGAATGACTGTATTCCTTACCCCCCACACGGCCCCCCAACAACAACAACAACGCCAGTTTCCTGGAGTAAATGAACAATACAAATAAAGAATACGTAATGGAATAAATGATGCAAGCGGAGCCAACAACGCACTTTCAGCATTCACTTCGTCAGTGAATAAACTTACTTTGGCGGAAAACAACTTCACAATCTAACTTGTCCAAAAAACTTCAAAGTTTCTTGGAAAGTTTTAATTTGTGAAGTGCACCAAGAATTGTACGCATACAGAGAGAGAGAGAGAGAGAGAGGTGTGTGTGTGTGTGTGTGTGTGTGTGTGTGTGTGTGTGTCGCTACAAAATTTAAAGTGCCAAAACAACGTTTCACATTGGTCTCTTCCCGAACTGAATTATTCCTATTTGACATCTCATCCAAGAATGAGCGATGCAAAAAGTGGGAATCCCAAACGAGGCAATTCTCAAATCTATCCATTCCCAGTGTATCGGATTTACCACTTTAAGTTAAACTTTTTCAGGCAAAATACCTCTCCGACACCGCAGGCAATTGCGTCACAACCCTCTTTATATATAATATACTGTATATACGAGGGGCGGTACGAAAGTAATGCCTCTTATTTTATTTTTCACTAAATATAATTACAATGAAAATTATAGGGAATACACATATATACGTGGCAAATGTAAAATAAATAATATATATTATATATATATTATATATATATATATATATATATATATATATATATATATATATTTGTTTCGTTCTCTCTCTCATGCGCGGATATTCTCCTATACAAGCGTCGTTCTTTACGTTAATTATACTGCGTATTTGCAGTTTAAATGTGTGTGTGTGTGTGTATATACAGGGTGAGTCAAAAGTAGCGCCCGATTTCTGTTTTTTGCAATTGCAATTGTGCATCGATCACGAGGAAGGGCACTTTGAAAATTGCAAGTAAAACAGCTTGGTACAGTTCCGTAATAATTTTCCCCCGAATAAATGGTTAGATAAACATGTCATTCATTTATTTCTACCTTCTTGAACACTGTAATACAAATGGCAAACAAACAATCAACTGACAGAAATCGGGCGCTACTTTTGACTCACCCTGTATATATATATATATATATATATATATATATATATATATATATATATATAACCTCCCCCAAATCTTGAATTCCCACTTTGGGAATGGAACTGGGAAATGAAAATAGTGTGAAATATAAAGTAAGAAGGTTCCCACAAAAGCCAATGAACATAAAAACATTCAGTGAATTAACAACTTTTTAAACAGTTTCATCATTAATGACTTTTCATGAAATAAATGTCAAGTATTTCATTCACTAGTCTCAGTCATTCGAGATATACAAAAAAAAAAATACCGTCCATTATTACTATAGGATGCTTCTAAAGTCGCGCGAGTCTAACGAACATAATGGTGTATAACGAACGGGTTGCGCGACTTTAGAAACACCCTGTATCATTATTAACATTGCAAAACTGAATAATAAAAAAATAAAAACATTTCACCACAAACTTTCTCCCTAAATCTAATCGAATATAACCTTCGTTAACCTTCGTTTAGCTTCCGCCCGAATTATTATTATTATTCAATCTGACAAAGGTCAAGCTTGTCACTCCACCTTAGACCTACAGTTTAATGTGAAATCCGAACCACGCCCCACCAGCAGCCGAGCGTCTTAACCACTTGGCTACCCCGGGTACCCATTTATCTACCAACCACTTTCTTTATTGTGTGGAAGGATGAACAGCTGGGTTTTGCTGCGCGCCGCCTGCCACCATCGGGTCTCGATCACAGGGCCAATGGATTCATAGTCAGCGACGTTAACCACTACACCACCAGTGTCCCAGAAGTCCTGCCCCAAAGTCCGGTGTGTGTGTGTGTGTGTGTGTGTGTGTGTGAATAGGTGAATCGTTGGTAGGAAACGAAACTATTGTTAAGCAAAAAGTGGAGCAACTCGAAGCGCAAAAAGAACACGAGCGAGGAGTCTTTTGGACAAAAATTACAAGCAATAAACGTCACCTTCGTTCAAAGGGAAGAACCACCATCTTGAAGAGTAACTCCGGCCGGAGTAACGCCTAAAATCACAACCTTACGTCAACAATGAGAACTAATCACTCCCGTGGGGCAATGGGATAGGGGGGTGTGGGGTGTGTGGGCAAGTCTCGCATCCGAATGCCAAATACATTCGCTCTAATAAATAAATAATAAATAGGGAAACTACACGAACAGCCTTTCTTTACCGGGGTTCATGGGAGTTGGGGGAGAGAGAGGAGAGAATGAGGGATCACCCCATAAATTAAACATCATTTCAAAGCCGGGCACAATGAAACCTCTAACAATTGTATCCAACACACACACACACACACACACACACATATATATATATATATATATAATCAAAATGGCAATGCACTCCCACTGTTTTTTCTTAAGAGTCATTAAAAAAGAGGAGGAGAGGGGGGAGGGATCTCCATGATGATGCAGAGGAGCGAGCCAAGACACTCCCCATAAAAAAAAAGGGCTTTTTAGCGAAAAACTCATTTAATGAACATTAAACATGTTCTGAACAAGCTTACAGCAAAAAATCGGCTCCCATATTATATATATATATATATATATATATATATATATATATATATATATATATTACTCCCTGTGTATTCACGCGTGTGCGCGCGGAAACGCCTGGCGCCAACGCCTTTCCCACTCAAAGAGAAGCGGACTTTCTTCTTAATCCGGCTCCGACGATGTATCTCCGGACGCAGAGACAGAATCCGTCGGATGAGGGAAACGAATCCGGAGACTTATGAACCGCTGCGAATGACGAATCCGACAAGAAAATCCCATTCCGGAATCCCGAATAAAATCCGTTGGCGCCGAACTTTAAATTAAATCACATAAATCACATTAACCTTCTTCAATAACAATTAGGCACACACACACACACACACACACAGAC
>JAJOZX010004265.1:67500-422500 GCA_023014485.1 Bathynomus jamesi
GGATATTTTTCGCAGATTTCTGCCTCCGTGACACACACAATGCATTTCAATCTAATTCCCATGAAGTTAGTTTAAATTAAAATAGGTTAGGTTCGGTTAGTCATTTTCCCTTAAAATCTATATTATATATTATAATATATATATATATATATATATATATATATATATATATATATATATATAAAGTCGCTTTCATTTCAAATATTAAAGAACATTTTCGTATTCTTTTAATTCTTAAATGGATAAACGTCCATAATCGAATTGGAATAATGTCGATATTCTTGAGATTGAATGTCGATTGTGGGACATTCGATTTTGGACCTCGATTCAAATTTCCTCCGAAATGTTTTTTTGAGAGTACCTCGTATTATTACGAGGTTCTCGGGAAAAACGTGAGTTAACTCTTTACTAACTATTATTACGATAACGTGATAAAAATGATAAAAGGGAGATGGACTTAAAAGCCGGGCTTGAAAGGAAAACTTTTGGTTTGTTTGATGGTGTAGTGGTAAGAGACGTACTCGGGACGTGACCCAGCGAGGCGGAAACGACACCACCTTCGTGCTCCACGATTTACTTCAGTCTCCATATCAACAGCAATTTACGATTAGTGTAATTCTCTACAAAAAAAAAAAAAATATATATATATATATATTCGATGCATTCATAGTTTAAGTGCAAATATGAAGCGCTAAACATCTTTTTGCATAGATCACCATTCTCCCCATTTCACGATACGAGCAGCTCGCAGCAACATTGCCAAGCAAATTGGGGGTAAAAGTACTGCCGAGGCTTTCGTACGTGGTTCATCAGCATTGAAAGCAACAATGCTCCGTGTTAGTTTAGTAAAAAAAAAAACATTCATATCCGTATTCAATTTCCTGCAATTTTAGTTAGTTCGTATTGCAGACACTCCCATTATTATAACCGGTCCCGGTACATGATTTTTCAGGAGCGAGATGCACCGCAGTTTGTCTTTCCTACACGAAGCCACGCAAATTTACCTCTAGCAATCACAGTCACACTCGTACTTCCTCAGGATTTCTCTACACAAATTGGACCAAAAACCACAGGTATCCGCAATCGCAAACCGTCCGTTTCCAAGCCTGTAATTAGTTTAGAATACTATTTTTATACATCTCTAGACTCAACACGGGAAAACACCGTATTTATAAATTCAAATGGAATAGAATTTAAAGACAACTACCTCGTAAGGTAGAATACCCCCCACCCCACCCCCCAAAAAAATCTAGAATAAAATTTGGAAAATACTTTTTCTTATTTTGTAGTTACGATTTCAATATTTCTCCATTATATCTCTTCATGCCTTGAAGTTGAAAATGGGTAAACGGAACGAGCTTTTAAAAACACACACACACACACCACACACACACACACACACACACACACACACACTACTACTTCCATTAAGTGAAAAAATGTATAATATTTATATGCTTCATCATCGATTCTGTAAAAGAAAAAAGTAGTCTCAAAACCATCTCAAAAATTTTAGAAATATACGTCATCTTCCATTTTTCATCTAATTTCGGCATTTTCTACCCATTTCATAATCTTTGAGAGAAAAAAAAAATGGCGGATGGAATACTTAATAGACTTTATTAACGACATTTTACGATGCGAGACCTATATATAATATCGTTTCGTCCTTCTGTCCATTCACACGAACTGCACTGCTCGATGTTAATACGAAAATTGATTAAATTCATTGAGCAAATCCAGTTTAAAAAAAAAAAAAATTCATTAACGAACATTTCTGACTGACGTCACGGACCGTCGCCATGGTGATGACAATACCGACCTTCGTCATAATAAATGAGTTAAGAAAACCATAATTTTAAAGGCTGCAACGTGACAAATCAACGCGTGACAGTTTACGATCTTTCTTCATGCGAGGAATAGGAAGCGGAATCAGAACCTAAGGGCGTCCTCGAATTCCCTCACTCAAAGTATTCCTACCCTCGTACCAAACGCGACAAATTATCAGCAAATAAATTTTAAAAAAATTACTGAAAAGGTCTAGACGAGCGTCTCCAATTTCTCAGCCCGAGTTGAGGACATCGAACCAAAAGGGGGTCGGGGGAGGATGGAAGGGGGGTTCATTCTCCGGGTACCGCGGCGGTACACGCCGCCTTTCAATGCCCTCCGAGCAGGTACGAGCGCGGTACCTGGCCTTAAACGTACAGTTACAGCACCAGCTGATCCCAAAAGGAACATATATACATACATATTATACCTCGGGAGCACGTGGCAAACCAGGTGATACATTTGATCCAATACAAATGCGCAACGAGGACCTACAAACGAGTGTACACACACACACACACAAATGCTCTTTAAAAACTCTTCTGAGCATATTGGAAGGAGGAAGCAGGAATCGTTCAAACTCTTCATTCTTTATCATCGTCGGTGCCATAATCCTTCTGGCGACACAGTGCCAACACAAAAACATCCAAAACAGGAAACAAACAATTTCACGAGTTTAAAGAAAATAAATTAACTGGTCGCTTGTATTTATATATTCTGACGTACATACCGGTATATATATATATATATATATATATATATATATATATATATACCGGTATGTACGTCAGAATATATATATATATATATATGCATATAACTGCAATGACCACGCAGTATATAAATGAATAGAAACGACATAAGTATTAAGGAACGTTTCTGCACACGAGGAGGAGAGATAACGAATAAATGAAAAATGAGGCGAACCGCCCGGGAATCGAACCCAGGGCCTTCCAATTGCCGGTTGGACGCGCTACCATTATGCTACGGACCTCGATTAATCACAAATCGAAATTCTCCACATAGGGCAGAAACCAATGCCCTGAGAGGGCACCCTCGCAAATCGTGAATATGCGCATATAACTGCAATGACCACGCAGTATATAAATGAATAGAAACGACATAAGTATTAAGGAACGTTTCTGCACACGAGGAGGAGAGATAACGAATAAATGAAAAATGAGGCGAACCGCCCGGGAATCGAACCCAGGGCCTTCCAATTGCCGGTTGGACGCGCTACCATTATGCTACGGACCTCGATTAATCACAAATCGAAATTCTCCCACATAGGGCAGAAACCAATGCCCTGAGAGGGCACCCTCGCAAATCGTGAATATGCGCATATAACTGCAATGACCACGCAGTATATAGATGAATAGAAACGACATAAGTATTAAGGAACGTTTCTGCACACGAGGAGAGATAACGAATAAATGAAAAATGAGGCGAACCGCCCGGGAATCGAACCCAGGGCCCTGGGTTCGATTCCCGGGCGGTTCGCCTCATTTTTCATTTATTCGTTATCTCTCCTCCTCGTGTGCAGAAACGTTCCTTAATACTTATGTCGTTTCTATTCATATATATATATATATATATATACACACACACACACATTTAACTGCAATGACCACGCAGTAGGAGAATTACGACTTCTGACTGATCGAGGCCCGTGGTGTAGTGGTAGCATATCTGACCGGCAATCGGAAGATCCTGGGTTCGATTCCCGGGCGGTCACCTCATTTTTCATTTGTTCGTTATTTCTCTTCCTCGTGTGCAGAACACTCCTCTATACTTACGTCGTTTCTATACATTAATATACTGCGTGGTCATTGCAGTTAAATGTACATATTCACGATTTGCGAGGGTGCCCTCTCAAGGCATTGGTTTCTGCCCTATGTAGGAGAATTACGACTTCTGACTGATGGAGGCCCGTGGTAGTGGATAGCATATCTGACCGGCAATCGGAAGATCCTGGGTTCGATTCCCGGGCGGTTACCTCATTTTTCATTTGTTCGTTATTTCTCTTCCTCGTGTGCAGAACACTCCTCTATACTTACGTCGTTTCTATATATATATATATATATATATATAGTACTTGTACTAAATACGCACCACGACGGTACCTAGGTTAAATGTACTCTAAAACAAAGTCAACGTCTCGCATTAATATTCTGAACTGAAGAATATAGTCTAAATTTATTGAGATACTCTTGCCGATGGGCATCGTAACCCTTATGCCAAGTATGAATACGGTCAACACTACAATAAAAATTAACTACAAACTAATTCCTACTATCGTATCGCCATCTGCAGAACTTTTTAAGAAGTCCAAAAAGGGACAAGTCGCATATACATCGTCGATTACGACAATTTTACGACAGGTAAGCTGCATACACACTTATGTAACATCCTTCACACTTCTGCTGGAGGACTTAGCACATATTTCGTTCCTTCCCCGCAATATGAAAGGCCTCTCAATACCCAACAAAAACGTGCGACAAGAAATAGCTAAATTTCATCATGTTTATTTACTTAACACCTTTCATTTTGCACACACACGTACGTGTATATAATAATATATATATATATATATAATATATATAATATATATATATATATATATATATATATACTGGTGATAAAATACCAAATTGTTAAAATAAAAATATATTTCATACCGTGTACAACACACACACACACACACACACACTAAACCTAATAAAAATATCAATACGAACTCTTGGGTGAAAGTATCATTATTTCGCACTAAATAAACACTCAAAAGGCAATTAAAACGAGTATAAACAGTAATAATAACCCTGAAAAAGCGATCAACAATGAAATTCAATTAACCAACAAAGGCTCTTCATTCGCACACTATTTGCTAAATCTTTTTGGTTTCGTGTCCATAATCGTGACACGGACCAATTCACATAAAACGAAAAAGAAGTGAAAAATGAGAAAATTATCCAAATTATGCAAAATTTTCATTACGAAACACCACAAATAAAATTTATTTACGCGCACTTGTTTTCGAAACACCCTGTATACGCTTTCGACGCATAAACTTCAATAGGAAGGATATTAATCTTGAAGAAAGTGTAGCAAGCGCCCGTAGCTCATTGAGTAACGCAGTTTTCCTATAAGCGAAAGCGAAGAGACTGCGGTCGGGGGTTCGACTCTCGATTCTGCAGTAATTATACTCCGGGAGTCAGCGCAATGGGCCGCATTAGTTGGCCTGAGCGCTGTGCCAGTTTCTGGTCATTTTCATCGAGGATTACGACAAATTGTAGGTACTTACGTTAAGTACAATACGTAATACGGGGTTTAACTTCGCTTCTTAACTTCAGGATGTGAACGGCATTAAATGAGGTTTTGACCTTTCAACCCCTCGGGATGCACCCCAGTTGAAGAACCGAACGCAGCCACCCACCGCAGAAATGGTAGGAGGACCGCAGTTCAAGACGGGGTTGAGGGTTAAAAAAAAAATTGCCCTGATGGAGTAATGCGTGAACTACCGCGCGCAAAACCGCTATTAAATGTATCCATAAAAAACGCATTAACTTCTAAAGACAATTTAACAAAAGAGGTTTAATTTAAAAATATTAAAATTTATAACATTTATTTACTCGGTTTAACTTCATCTAACATAATTTACCCGTAAGACGATTCCCATTCGAGGAAGGATGACGGGGCCACAGTCAGGAACTGGGGCCGAATTCTTAACACCCAAAGTTAACGAAAACAACGAACTATAACACTCTAATTTAACCAATTAACGAAAACAACGAACTATAACACTCTAATTTAACCAAACTTAACGGGTTAAATTTCGATGATTTGACTCTTTCGATCATGATTATACGTCGAAGTTTACACTATTTAAATTTATATCGAACTTTATCGAGACATTTCCTCCCACTTAAAAAAAAAAAAAAATAAAAAAAAAAAAAATATTTCTAAAGGGAAAAAAAGGGACCCCCCCGCAACCCTCAACCAACTTAAAAAAAAAGAATCAACTTTTTTCGATTTGAAATCTGTTCGAGTAATCATACGACCATCTAATTTTAAAAAGAGTGGAGCAACAACCCCTCCCTATCCCTAAAAAAACGCATTAGAGAAAAGTAAAAAGACCGCATGATTGCTGAAAACGGTCGTACGAAGAAATGGCCAGTCGCGTGACGTCATCGAAAAGGGAAGCCTCAACAATGAAATGGGTGGAGCGTAGAAACAAACCCGAGCGCTTTTTAAAAGTTTTGTAGTAACGGGTACGCGTAATCAAAATAAACGGCCTCTAAAGTTTCAATATCATCATCAAATTTAGTCCACGTCAAAAATGTATCACGGACGGAATACATCAAATTAATATCGGAATAAAGCTACAAACAATTTACTTCAAATATATATTTACTTACTGATGAAACTGTAATTTACATTTTTTTTATTCAGTTCCATCAGTGATCCGCAAAATGTCTCGCATATCCCAGCTGTACAATGAATAAAAATCATAAAATCATTTCCATATTCACAAATATAATTCCTCATCATTATCATTAGTATGAAATATTATACATTATTATTATTATTAATAATGATAGAGCCAAATGATTTTTGTGGTAGAAACCTTAGTCTAATAAGGAACAAGACTGATTATTAAATACCACAAACGAAATTAAAAAGAAACCATAAAGGGGGGGGGGCTTACTTTTAAAGGTAAGTTCCTTTTAGGGCTTCTTTTATAATATTTTATATTTCAATATTGTATTTTTAACTTTATAATTTCATCACTGCTTTAAGTTTTAATTTCGTTTCTGGTATTTATGCTAATACTTAAATTTTGTTTTAAATTCATAGTTGGTTTTAACTATATATATATATATATATATATATATATATATATATATATATATATATATATCAGTGGTGTTCGGTCCATGGAAGCATGCTTCCCTACTTAAATGATTAGAAGCGCCGTTAAACAATATTAATTACGATAAAATTATGATAAATTACCACTAGGCTATACTCCTTTCAAATATTTTTGTAATACAAAAAGCTCGAAATCCAAATCAGCGCATTGAAAAAGGAGGGGAGAGCAATAATTTTGTTGCCTCGAGACGGGCGCCAGTGGAAGCAACCTTGAGAATTGCATCTTTTGTTTGACTTGCTATATTCGTGTTTTATAAAAATTGTATCAATTCACCGATAATTTCACTGCTTATACGATAGTATAAATGTAATAAATGGTATACAACAAAATTATTGATCGCTATACTTGGGGATGAATTAATATTTTCTTAAAAGAATAAAAAATAGTCACCGATGGAAACAGACCCATGACGCATTCATTTCTTTAGGCAAAACGTGGATCATGGAAGCAACTTAGAGAGTTGCTTATTCCTGCTATTATGCTAACGGAATCCTTTTAAAGCGCTTATAACATTAAATGACTAAATAACTGGCAATTATTACCCAATATATTTTTAGAATAAGAAATACAAGCTTGAGGTTAATGTCGTTCGTCAACAACCCCAACCTACCACACAAGTGCACAAATTCAAATATAATTCGAGCGCATTTTTAAGTGTTTAGTTATTTATTTATTTGATTTGCAAAGAAGAACAGGAGGATAGAGCTGGTGTATAAATAAAAGAGGTTGGTGTATACTGTGTGTATGTGTGTGTGTGTGTAAATAATAGACTATGCATGCTTCCCTATACATAATTGTCACCGATCGCCACATTATATATATATATATATATATATAGTAATTATTTCGCACCGCGCATAAATCTAAGTATGGAGACTGAACAAATCCCAAAAAATAGCTTTGAAAAACCAAAATCTGCCTATAATACCCTACTAATAAAGGTTTATCATAACCAAACATCAATTTATATTTATGTGACAAGGCGTGCTCTCCGAGGGAGGGTAGCAATCTCACAAAGGAAGGTAAGTAACCACAGGATCCTCAGGCATCAATTAGCACCACATTTATCATTACGGCCAACCTTGCTGTGACACCACGAACGGATTTTAAAAGCTCAAAATGAGCAATTGCTTTCCCATTTACTACGTTCGAAACTGTCCGTCAATGGACGTCTTCACTGACGAACTAATTTGTACGCATCGAACGCAGAAGACGGAAGGCGTTCAATTTATTTCTCCGTCACGGCAAAATTACGATTGCTGCAGAAGGCATCCTAATTTTTGTACGTTTCTATTCGATACGTTATTAACAACACGTATGAGTACAGCGTGATTTATACTTCCCACGCAATTATTCCCATTCTCACTCGAGGTCCGTAAATGGGAATCGAAGGGGGAATTCCAAATTTGGAAAAGAATAAAAAGATGGTTATAACGTAATTGTAACACTGAATCATTCGTGTAAAATTCAAAGCTAGAATTGGTTAACAAGATGTTGTATTACCACTTCCCGTCGATCAGCGAAGTTAAGTGACATTGGGTCTGGGTTGTAGGTGAATGGTGGCCCGTCTTCTGCGTCCAGATGATGTACCGACCCGTGGTTCGGAGCCAACGTAAAGCTGTAGGTCCCTTCTATTACATAACCAGAGATGTTGCGAAGGAGGTTAAACAACCCCATTGAAAACAAACTATATATTTATAATAACAATAATTTAGTCACCGATATAAACATTCATACGTTTTCTATAATAAGAGCTCCATTTTCTACGCTCTAAATGTAAATTATTTGAGATACTTAAGCAGTATGAATCAGTTAAACTTTAAATGCCAAGTCACCAAAACCAAAATGATTTCATAAAGCACCACTACAGAAATTATATACCTAAAATAAAATTTTAAAAATATATAAAAGTTTAGCCTTAAAATTTACAATTTTTAGGGAAAACCATTCTATTACTTACTTAAATTGGTAACACATGCAAAACATTAACTGACTGAGTTTCATCAGCTTTTGAGTGACGTGTTTTTGCTGAAAGGATAATAGAGTTTACAAAGTAGACTAGATATGTGCTACGTTAGTCTTTTGTGGTTCTCTGATTCACAACTAGGCCTACATGCAACAGCATTTATAGAGTAGGCATTATTTTATTTTGAGGTAAAAATTTCAAAGCAAGTTCACAACATTTGTACAACAGTCAGACTGTGAACTATTCAAACTCCAGTATGAGAAACCTGTTAGAAGTGATGCACAGATTCTAAAGAGATGTGTAAATGGACTAAATCCTACACAAACCAAGAAAATTTGATGCAAATGCCCAATCTAATGTTGTTAATCTAAAAAAGCGACTGTGCCAGGTCTGGAACAAACACTTTCTGCCACACTTCTCAATTTGATTTAAACTTGTAGTAGTACTGTATGTATTTGTTAGCCAGTTTTAAAACTATTCTTATATTTACTCCATATAAAATTCAAGTTTAGGCTTTAATTAAAATTTTTAGTACAGATCTACCCACCCATAGATTACATTATCTTTAATAATAAAGGCTATATTTACACCACAAAAATTGTCTTATTTTGACCAAATACAGTACAAGAAGAACTGATTTTGCACACAATTTATGCCAAGATCAGTTGTTGTATTACTGCATATCCAGTTTCCATTTGAATTTCAAGAAAGTCTGAATGTACTGTACTGTACTTGAAAATATTTAGCCAGCTGAAACCAGAGTTGATAAATCTCAACCAAACCTAAAATCTACCACAGTTAAAGCTAGTCTACAACAATCATTTATAACATTACATGCAAGATTTTGCAATACATACACAAAATAATATATGCATCGAAAGATTAGCCACTTTAATCTTGGATAGAATATAGATCAACGTGCGAAATCTGATTATGCTAGTGTAGTGGCTAATGTAGCATGTGAGGAGGAGAATGGGTGAGTGAAGTTTCTACAAAGCCAACTAACTCCAACACTCTTGAGGTAACCCTTTAATGGCAGTTTTTGTAGGGTTTAGGCTGAATGCGTGTATATTTGAAATGTGAAATAGTACACATTCAACCCAGATGCTGATAGAGGGTTAAGAGGCCTGTGTAGGTCTAGTCCCTAACCTTGGATAGATTATAAATAATAATTATTCCTCTAGCTATTAACTATACTACTCAAATACCCATTTACAGAATTCTCAAAGTAGGCTACTGTAGTAGCTAACAAACCTAACTATCACACCTCAATTTGTCTTCCTAATGATTCAGAACATGAATATCTTTTAATACAGACACGGAAGTAAGAGCATCATAAATTGGGGGCCTACTTAAAAAGTCCATTCCATAATCTAATTTTAATTCATTAAAATTAGCAAATTAGATGAGGTCTATGTCCATAAAAATTTTAATGTCATAAGCTGCGGGAAATTTCTTTGGTTATATTTTACGTTCTCCACTGAAAGATCCACTCTAGTTTAATGAAAGCCATTACAGTAACATATAGACAACCCATACATCTAATATTAAGTATAGCAAGATTCTGCAGCCCTTTGTTATATTTCAGCGAAACTGATCGCTATAGTCTCAATTGCTAATCAAGACATAAATTAATGTATCATTTATTTAAAGTTAAAAGAATTAACTAAAAAAGGTCTGAATTATAAAACTGATACGCTTTGGTATTTTAATCCTCCATAGGTAATGGAAGCGTAGGTCTCTGAATTATAAAACTGATACACTTTGGTATTTTAATCCTCCATAGGTAATGGAAGCGTAGCTATAGCTTATATAGACTTAAAGTTTAATACGAGGCGCAATTTAATGATCATCTCTGGCACAGAATTAAAAACCTACCAATGAATAACCATTTCATTATTCATGGAGAGATTTTAATTCGCTTCTCTTCGCATTAAAGTTATTATAAATTAAAATTATCATCAGTAATAAAAAAAATTATTATACAATTTTGAATCAGGGAATGCTATACTGTTAAGACAAAGTGACTTCACACACTGTTACTCTATTAATTTTTTAAAATTTTTAAATAGTACTGTAAATTAACTACAGAAGTTGCAGAGGTAAACACTGAGCAAAATACGCAAAATCATTGAAATAAACATCAAAAAACATCAAATAACTTTAAAAACTTTTAACCAAATGAAATGGCTTCATGGTGATGAATTTTGTAAATATCTATACTTTTATGTATTACAGTTACTTCACTTAATTATTTTCTTATTTACAATTTTATTGCGCTTACTTTTGCACTTTATTTTTAACCTTTTCATTGCTCTGAACCATGATCGTGGCTTTGAGTTGGCGAGTGCTCTAAGCCACGATCATGGCCTTACTAATTTGCATTGCCACTCCCTTTTTTCATGGTACAGTCCATCCCTATTATCCATTTTTTTGCTTATTCATTATTAATCAATTAATACCATCCCCCCATATCTAGCATGCATTCTTGCTTATCCATTTTTTTGTCCATTAGCCCCAAGATGAAGTGATGCGACTCACATTTCATCATTCATTGTCTGGGGCAGCATCTAATCTAGAACTTTTGAACTTCAAATCTGCCATCAGTCTGTTCTCTGAATGCCATACTGGACAGTTGTTTTGCGTTGCTCTGGTTATTATTTGGTGAAATATTTATTGTTTGATATTTATTTTATGTCTTTGGACACTTATACTGTGTTATATCAAGGCTACAAATACAGTATGTTAGAAAGTAATTTTTCAACTATTAAAGGCACTTTATAATTAAGGCCTGGGAATGTTATAATGTTTCAGACCAACAAAGACCCTAGGATCCACTCATGGCTGGTCTACCTAACCATGTTCATAATTGTGTATGTCCTCTGTGGTGGCGGAGGGGACCTACAATTTTACGTGGGTTCCAAACCACAAACAACATAAGAAATTTTTATAGTGGGCACACTAGGGGCCACTTTGGCCCATCGAGGTGGCTCCACTATGTAAAAACTGCCTGTACATTGGCAACAACCAATTTTTACAAAACTAAATAATTATCAATTTAAAACTAAAGATAGAATCTCTGGATCCAGAGCCATCCATCATTTATAACATTGGATCTATGGGAAATTGTTATTCATTATCCATCACATTTTCAAGGAACCAATTAATAATGGATATCGGGGATTGACTGTAAAGTGACTGCCAAAATTCCATAAATAGTTTTATTTTCTCATAGCTATTGCATACTTAGACCAAACATGATTTTAAATATATACCATAACACAGATAAGCAAAGCAGCTGTGGCTGTTAAAACCATTTTATAAAGTTGTGCATGAAGGCTAATAATAATTTCAAAATTTGAAGATAAATGGACTGCACGCTAAAGGAAATATGAAGTGAGTCTGATAAACTCAAACTTGAAATAAAGTTAAAATCAGGTATATTCTTGGATGAGATGAAATTTTATAGTGTGTAACCCACAGTGGACTTAAATCGTGACCATAGAAATTATAAGAATTTCACAATCATATAGTAAATATTTTTTGGACATTTATTAACTGCCTAACCAGACATTCTATTTAAAAGATTAACCATATATTTACCCATGATAAAATATTATTTATCTATCACAAGATAACTTCAAAATAAAGAGGGTAGCGTCTACTAAATTATTACTGTACACAGACCAAGTGACGAGATGTTTAACATTATTATAAGTAAGTTTAGTACCCTATCTTGAACACAATAAAAAATTATTCAAGATCCTGGTATATATTTTAGCAAAACAAATATCTCAGGAGGGGCCTACAATGCCAAACTTAATTAACATCCTAACCATATAAATGAAATACACTAGCAGAAGTAACCCATAGTCCTAATATACTACAAAAAAGATCCAATGCATGAATAGTACGGTAAAGCGACAAAACATAGGCTATCAAACTTAAATATAAAACTATATTAAAAAAGGATCTCTAAAAGTTAAGCTTTGGTATAACAAGTTCATAAAGAAAGTCATAAATATTTGCTTCAGCAATGAAGTTAACTTGATATCTGTCAGTCAACCTAACAGATCCTTCATTAAAAATAAACAAAAATACCCAAATTTAGGGTAAGTCATCTTACACTTCTGAGAATAGTAAAAGGAAAAAATTCATATACAGTTATGATTCAATCCTGTTCAGTGAAACCACACTAGTACTCATAAACACCCAGTAACTTCAGCCAATAACATCACAATAAGAATTATACTACATGATTAACCCATCTTGTATAACAGTGAAAGCAGCATATCCCAAAAGTCAATGGAAGCACCAACCAAGGGAAATACATGGCATTTACCTAGTATAACTACCTAGCAACTTCAAATTAATAATTGAATGCAAAGTTGCAAATCATCAGACAACTTACATATATACAGTAGTTCCTCGGTTTACGATGCCATCAATTAACAATATTTCGATTAACAATCCACCTCATTGGTGGTCCCATTATTTCTATTAACAATATGTTTACGATATCACGTGGCTGCTAATTTCAGCCAATCAGAACATTCCTAAGTGGACTCAGCAGGCCTCAGCCAATCAGCAATGCCTTTTTATGAGCATTTAGAGCTCAGAGAATAAGATTGGAGCCATCAACCCCTTAAGTCAACCATCTTCTTAGCCTGAGGTAAAAATTTTATTTTATGCTCTATTTATGCAGTTTTTTATGCTCTATTTATTCATTATTTAGCGATGTTTCTATTAATATTAATGCTTTAATATGTTCTTATAATGCTTATTTATTAAAATTGCGTGTTTAAATATTATAAACTATGTTTTTACGGTGAATAAGGTCAACTTCCAATCATCTTGGAACGAATTAAGCCTTTAACACGTATTTCCTATATTAAATTAACATTAATTTTGATTAATGATGGTTTCATGGAACCAATTAATATGGTTAACTGAGAGACCACTATATATATATATATATATATATATATATATATATATATATATATATATATATATATATATATATCCAAACCCACAAAGAAAAGAAAAAATTATTCCAAAGCTTTTCATATACTGTACAGTATTTAACAATACTCCTCATCAGGGATGAGGTGTACTGTTAAATACATGAAAGGCCTTGGAATCATTTTTCCTTTTCCTTGTGGATTTGGATCATTCATTTATTTATTTCACATGTTTAAATGTGAAATTCATCCGAGACATATATACTGTATATACCTGTGTAATAGTCAATCTCGTGTAAAAGTCAACCCCCAACTCTTCGCTAAAAAATCCTAAATTTTTCATATATCTTGCGTAAAAGTCGACCTTAGTTTTTCAGGGATGGTAGATCAATATTTGTAATCCAAATTCTGATTACCTAGTACTGATTCAGATAGTAATTGTTATAGTTTGTTATAAACTATAGTACTAGGCTGTATATATGATAAGTAAGAATATTCATGAAAAAGCAAGTTACAGAAGTCTTTGTTGGCTATTGGGTAACCTTGGCTTTGGCTACAAAGTACCAGTAGGCCTAATCTAGCCCTGGTATGTTAAAATAGAGGGTAATTAGAATGGTGGCTATTATTTTATAGATAAATATTTGATAATGATCATAATTCTTTGTGCTTTGTTCTTTATTGGGTAATGGTTCAGAATATAGGCGCCACTTAATTAAGCAAAATTTTGAAAATTACCATAGAGACAAAGTTGTTTCTCTCATTAAAATATATTGATTGCATGTGTCACATAGTCCATTTGTATAATTTAAGTCTCGGGGGTATGGGAAGATCATGCATCACAAATTGATCGGTATAGGGTTTTATAGGTAATTATGTATACACACACACATCAGTCATTTTACACACCAAAATACCCTATACTGATCAATTTGATTTGTGATGCATGATCTTTATGGGGGCTCCACCCCCATACCCCCCCGAGACCTAAATTATACAAATGGACTATGCATATGCAATCAACGTATTTTAATGAGAGAAACAACTTTGTCTCTATGATATTTTTCGAAATTTTGCTTAATTAAGTGGTGCCCGTATTCTGAACCATTACCCTTTATTGTCTCTTATATCAATTGAGTTTTTGTTAATTTTTGGGAGACTCGTACCAAGCACGAATTTCAACCCTTAAAAACAGTATTTGAGTAATAGTCAACCCCCTAACTTCAGCCTAAAAAAAAAAAGTCAAACAAATATGACATTTACACAAGTATATACAGTATATATATATTCTTTTAATTAAACTTAGACTAACAGGCTACAGCATACTCTTAACTAACTTCAGGTTCTTTTATATTTGAAATAGAAATATGCAGATAAATTACTATTTCCAAGATCAATGAAATCTTATGACTTAAGAATTCCTACATTATTTTGGAGTCACTTCACTCATCTTTATAGAATCTGTACATCATTTTTGCCAAACTTTTCATAATGGCAATACATAACTAAATTACAGGATCTGGTCAAATCTAATGCAGCAGGACAGTTATAACCAAAATTACTCGCACTCAACACATTAGTCAAGCACTTCGTCTTCACCCGCAATGCATCATGCAACAAATTTAGTACCATCCTTAGAGGCTTGGAAATGAAACTAATAAGATTCTCTACTAGCTATTAATGAAGGTGCCACATCCATGAGGATTAAAACAATTAGTCAATGAAGGCAAGATAAATCAAGCAGCCATATCAGACCACCTTTACACCATTGTCAATTTAGTGGCAAATCTAGGTGCTCAGTCATAATTATTATTACAAGTATATGTGTTTCATTATTGAACAATTTTTATTTGGACTGAATCCAACCCTAACTTAACCTAAATTGAATCCAACCGCAAACTGCATGACTACCCATTATGTCATATGAGAATATTTCATATTGCACAAGGCTTTTGCATTTTTGAAAGTGAGAATTCTACAGATTTTGTGGTCTGGCTGTACCTTCAGGAGTTAATAAAGAAACTTTACTAAACTTTACCCAGTTTGCTAGGATAAAAGGATGTATAAATTGTAC
Source organism: Bathynomus jamesi (assembly GCA_023014485.1). Lineage (NCBI taxonomy): Eukaryota > Metazoa > Arthropoda > Malacostraca > Isopoda > Cirolanidae > Bathynomus > Bathynomus jamesi. Next base: position 83,259 of record JAJOZX010004265.1, read on the forward strand.
TGCGCCTATTCCATGTACAGATTTACACAATAATAGTTCAAATTAGGCCAAATTAGCCTGGGCCTACCTGCGAGTGGGAAGCCTTCGGGATGGATTCCTGATGTGCTCATTTTCATTATTATTGATTCATCAGTCGAACAATACACAGTAATCTTGTTTTGTTAATACGGTTAGGTAATAAATTTGTTAAGAAGGTTTTTAATAAAACAAAGAAGGACGACCACACCAAATATTTAAAAACTGCCTGAGGTGCTTAACATTTTTCTGCCGAGACTCACTCTTTGTTGTTTATTGTTGTTCCGAAGTATTTTATAGGGACGGAATAGAAACAACACTTTGTAACTATAGGTGCATAAAAAAGTGCACCCTAAGCCTACCTGTATTCAGTCACACTACACTTACACAAAATTTCATAAAGATTTGTTAAATCCAGGAAAAGCCAGTCGGATGATAAATTCACAAAATAACACAGCCATCAACATTTTAGCTTCACATCCCTAGCCAGTGAGTTATAATTTGTGAGCTGTGTCGTGGCCAATGTCGTGACATTGCTTCCCGTCGATCAGCAATGTTAAGCGACATTGGATCTAGGCAGAAGTTGGATGGGGAACTCTTCTGCATTGAAGTTATGTAGTGACCCGTAGTTTGGATCCCACATAAAGCTGTAGCTGTAGGTTCTCTCTATCACGACCTTTGCCGTTACGAAGGAGGTAAATAACCCCCAAAACACACACTCCCTTCGAATATAAAAAGAATACAAAGTTATTCAAAATAGTGTCAGTCTCTTTATAGTCAGTAATTAGGTTTCACTTGAATCTTTAAGAAGACTTATTCTTTACACATAAAACCTTTTCGAATTATGTTAACTCTTTGTAATTATTAAAATTTCGTACTGTCATTTTGCATCTCTAGCAAACCTTTAAACTTGTCGTCTTAGACTGATTTCCTTGTGCCATCATTTTGACTCCTTTCATGTAATTTCGTTTAACTTTTCTTGGTAAGCAATTCGTGTCTGTAGTTTTGAATGTATTTATAAGGTTATCCCACATTATGAGTACACTCTCCTTGTCTAAGAATCTTCCATTCTATCTGAATTAAATAATTTTTAAAGTTCTCGAAGCATAGGCGGATCCAGGGGGGTGGGGGTCTTAATTGAAGTAACGGGGCTTAATTTGGAGGCACCATACATCCTGGTTAAATAAAATTAGGTAAAACGTTTAAATGCTTATGTCCCTGTTGCTTCAATTAAGCCCCTCTGGCCCTCCCCTTCTGGATCCGCCTATGCCTCGAAGTTAACTCTTAAGATTTCTGGGACTTGAAGAATGTTCATGCCTTTTTCATTTTTAAATTTGAGAACAAATCTAATCATTTTGTGATCGCTGTTATACATGTGATATATGTTATATACTCTACATATATTAAACTATTTCCCTAAATCTCATCTGGCGAATGGCATTTCTGATGAAGAAGAAAAGTTACAATGTCTGAAAGAAATGATCGAATCCTATATACTACTGAGCTAAAATGTGTCTGTGTGTATGTCCGCTTTCTTCGGAACCGTGCACAGACTAAACGGCACATCGGAAAATTCTGCAACCACCACCAACTGATAGCCCATGAGCTGCCGATGTGCTCTGTCAAGTTTCCCGGTCCTAGGTCACTCCGCAGTCGAGCACGAGCTATTTAATGTCTATTACAAGTAGGCTGACCATACGTACCGTTTTGAACGGGACAGTACCGTTTGTTTTATATTTCCTGGCCGTCCCGTCGTTTTAATAAAAATGTCAATTTTGTCCCGGTTTATGTACTTACTTTTTCATGAATACAGAATATTACATAACCCCCGTCCCTTTTTTGCCATCCCAATGTCCCGTTTTTGTCTCAAGGAAATATGGTCAGCCTAATTACAAGTGAATGTAAATACTTCGAAAACGAAAATGACGAGAGCAAAAATACATAATAAACAGTTTGATAGTCCCGATAATACGTAAGTACCAATATACATACACATATATACAATATACATATACAGCTAGCTGTGACATATACTGCTACATATACTGTGACATATATTGCTACCTGCCCGGAGGGCGATTGCGAGCTACCGCTTGTTTCTTTTCTACTTGCTCATGTGATAATGGCTAAGTGTTTTATCATTATATATAAATGTTTTAATTTATTGTTAAAGGTTTGTGCTTATCGGTTCATGTTTCTTGGTATCAGTATGCCTTCCTTTAATTAATTAGAGTATCAGTGTAAATCTTTATATACTTCTATTAAATAGTTTATATTCCAAAATTGCAAGTCTCTTCTTTTTTATTATAGACTGTATTACTGATCATAAGACAATGGTTCTCCATGGATTGGAGTAGAATGTGTTTGGTGAAGTCACAATGCGCAGCAACGATGGTTCTCTTGAAATATAAAGAGAACAATATACTTACGGTAAGCTTTATATTTATTTCACTGAAACTGCTCTTGTACCTATTAATACTGAAATAAAAAATTAAATTGGACAAAAAATTAAATTGCCATTTAAAAAAAAAAAAAAAAATCATCAGAAAATTTAAAGCACAAATGTACTGAAACTAAAATGTTTCACTGACATTTGGTTCATATATTTAATTAAGCACATCGTCCCTTTGCTGAAACGCACCAAAGTTTGAAAAACAGGACAATATACAACCTTAGTCTATTCGGTCTATTCTACTCAGTGTTTCCACTCCAAAATTTTCGGTCTTTCATAGGTGTTATTTTTATAATTTAACTAATTTTAAGTGCAAATAACTGACACAGGAATTGTGTTGACTTTGATAATTGTAAGCACTTGTGCATTATTTATTAACATAAGCTTTCCTACTAAAAATTACTGTTACAAGTTTTCATTGTAGCTACACTAGTTGAAGTTCACGATTCATCTATTCCTTACAGCAGTGGTGCACAAACTTTTTTGATGTGAGGGCCAAGCGAAGAAAATAACTAAATGTATTAGCCTACTTACTTTCCATCTCCCTTCACAGAAAACGTTATTGGGTCACTTTTATATTCTAACTTTTTCATTGAATTGAAAAGACCCGTGGGGGCCACATTTGGCCCGCGGGCCAGGGTTTGTGCATCACTGCCTTACAGCCAAGAGTAAAATGAAATAATCGAATGATAATAAAATTTTCTGTCATTTATTAAAGATAAGAGTCTGCTGTTCTTTACTTTTAGGACATCATAAGGTAATTTTAGAGAGCAACGTAATATTTTCGATATGGCCTATCCAAGATTTAATTTTTTCTTTTGGGAGAGACTGGGGTTAGGTCACAAATTATATATATGAGGGTGAAACGTCACGGGCTCTTGGCAAATCTGTTCACATCTTCCTTAGAGTGAGTCAACGAAAATTCTTCAGTGCACACTCAGCAGTGCTAGTCTGGTCAATCTGCTATCATCAGTCGAATTTCTGATGAAATTAATTGTTTCGGGGTGGAGAAGGCAGGGCCCAGGAGAGTGGGGTGCACGAGGTGTCAAAACACTAGGACCCAAGCTGGAAGATAGAGGAGGTGGTGATCGTGGGTAAAGAGGTCCGGAGTTAAAAATAGCACCAGGGACCGTGATTCCTTTCCCGGGCCTTGGGAGAAGGACCTCTCTGCGGGTACAGTAGACACAGGCAACGTCGACAATATGTAAAGATTTTTCATGGTCGGGAAGATTTTTTTTTGTGGTGAAAAAACCAACTCGGTGTCTCTTGTAAATCTCTCCTCAGGATCTTAGGAAAAGTAATCAAGAAAAGGCAAGAGGGGAGAGGCGGTAGCATTCCACAAAGTCAGGGGGGCTAGGATATTATGACAGTTTCTACAGTTTTAGACAGAAATTCCATCACCAACGGCGGACACCATTTCTTCCAAAAACTCAAATATTACTGGAACTCTGTTTCAGATTTTGCACTCATCTCGCTGAAGACCCTCAAGACGCACAGCACGAAACAACTCTCAGCCAAGTCACAATCATATACTCGTATTCCTTCCCTGGAATAGTTCTTATAATTATCGGTGTAATCCGGGCATTATTACTGTTCTGGAGTTGCAGGTGGTATTATTATTATCAACTATATTTTATAATAATAATAATAATAATTACTACAATAATTCACCTAAAATGTCTCTCTCTCTCTGTGTCCGCAGAAAAAATTTTTACGTTTCCGAACCGATTTAGACCAAACTTCGTATGGTGGATGGGGGTGATGAATAATGAATGAGAATATGTGAGACCAGCACCCATCCCCTGCCACCAATTACGGGCCCGAAAGCCCCAGCACACCAATGTAACTATAGAAAAAAAACGGTCATGAAAATCTTAAGCTTCACATTGCCGCCCACAATAATAACCCATAGGGCCCTGTTTAGCAAGTGAGTATAAAACGCAGACGTTTCAAAATTCGATGGCATTTATCAAGTTTGAGAGAGCAAAAAATTATCAGTTTGGATTTTTCCTTTAGGATTAGTACTTTTACGCCCAACACACTATTATATATACAGGGTGTTTCTAAAGTAACCATCTACTTTGGTGAAATAGGGGGATTTTAAACAATTGTTATACAAAATTCATGTATTTATATTATTTCAATTGCTTTACACGATTTTTTGTTAATTATTTTATTTTATTTTCAGACCCATATCATTGATGATGAATGTGCAAGAACGGGTTTATGTAGTAACATGCAGGATAAAAGGCATGAAGTGCAATGAAATTAGAGAAAAGTTTGAGGTTTCGTAAAACAGGCCGTAGAGACCAGGCTATTCGCGAATTAGTAAACAAATTTATGAGGACTGGATCTGTGCATGACGAGCGTAGATCTGGACAGCCAAGATGATCTCACGAAAGAATCGAATCTGTTCAAGAAGCATTCGAAGAGGATCCACAAGCATCGATTCGGAGGGCATACCACAGATTAGAAATTCCACAAACAACGGTTTACAGAATTCTACGTTATGACTTAAAGAAAAAGCCATACCACATTCAAGTGTTCCACAACTTACAAGATGATGATTATCCACGAAGAGCAACAGTGTGTGCCGAGCTTACAAATATATATATATATATTTTCATGTTTTAAAGGTTTTTTTTTATAATTCATATTTCGCAAAATAGATGGTTACTTTAGAAACACCCAGTACTGCCTAATTTAACCAAAACTTACCTATAGCTAGTAGGTTTGCATTTTAACACGCAAATAGGTTCATACAAACTTTTTTAAGCCAGAAACCTTAAAATTTGCTTTAAGCTAACGAGCCACTTATATTTTCAGGAATTTCACACATTTGGTTTCACTGGCTTTGTACGCGAACTTAAAAAATTTTGATTATGGTGTTAGTTTTGTAAATTTAGGGAAAAATTGGCTTTTCTTCTACTTAAGAATTTGAAATTTTGTACAAGGGTGGCCTTTGGAAATATAAGCAAGCTTCGATTTATTAACGCGTTAGAAGCTGACAACACTAACGAGATCTAGACAGTGTTCCAAGGTTGGATCTACTGTTACGCCCTAAATTGATGATTCTCTCGTTACTCAACAAAACACAAGAATAGCAGCAAACACTTCAAAGTTCAGTTAAAGCACTATCTTCAACTGCACTTTCATGAATCAAATGAAACTTCAATGTTACTGATAAATCTATTATTAAGGGATACATAATATTTATACAACATATATATATATTTATATATATAAATATTTATATCATAAATGTCTTTTAAAAGGCATGAACAATCAATTTTTAAGTGAGCCGGTATCTCTTCTCAAAGATATGAATTTAGAGCTAAATCCAAGTCCAAAATATATAAAATTTAATTTTTCATCCACGACTAATTAAATCGTTCCAAAAATGGAGGGTAACCAAGCTTTTTTTTTTTTTTTTCTTTTCCACAACAATTATAGTCAATCATTTTACTTTGTTTCCAGTAGGCGACCTACTACTGGTAAAATAAATATATGAAATACATTAATAACATTTCAGATAATAATAATAATAATAATGAGTTCACATTTGAGAAAACTTTATAAGTGCATTTTGTTATGTTCTGCAATGTCGAAAGCAAATTTAGCTACATTGCGCCCTAATCCTATTACGACTTGAGCTAGGGAATTGGTACCTTTTGGTTTATTACAAACGATTCCCCAAAACGTTTTAAATGACTCACATTAAGTGTAATTACCGATTTAATTTCTTTTTAAGTCAAAACGATGTCGATAGAGAATTTTGTAAACTTGTCAGTCCTTTGAATTATGGCCAATAAGATATGATTTTTTGGTCAATACTGTCGATCAGGTTTTCAACGTAAGGCCTACAGGCGGTGGTTAGTACGTATATAATCTATAAAATACCGTTTTTAATAGTTAAAAAGTAAACGCAACAATTTGGAAAAGTTGATATTCTATTCTTGATTAAAATTTTTTTTTTGAACATCTTTGATAATTCTTAACAGTTACGAAATTTTGTTCAATAAATAAAATCTACGAGAGGAAATCGTATCTTTCTTCAGAACAAAGGAGAGTAATGAATGTCAGAAATAAATATTTTTGTTCCAAGCTATAAATTATCCATCAATTCTAAAAGTGTTTGTACATGACAAGCCTAATAGCACCTTTTGACCTTTCAAAAAAAAAAAAAAAAAAACTGATAATTACTATCAAATAAGATCTATATATGGTGGTGGGTAAGGATTCAGAAACTACCAAAAGGATGATTATATATATATATATATATATATATATATATATATATTATATATATATATATATATATATATAAAATGCACGTATTGTATATATACACACTGTAAGTGGCTATAGATTGTATTGAAATAAATCTTATAACTAATTTATAGCATTATTAATATATAAAACAACCAATTCTAACTTTTTTTTTTACTTTAATTAACCAACTAAACCTACGGTACAGACAGTGCTTATCAACAGCACAAAACCAGATTTAATTTACATAAATTGGACAAATATTAAAATTTCTCGAATAAAATAGTATTTTTCTATACAACGGAAAATTTGCTATAAAGATTAAGCGATAATTATCTAAAACAGTTTGATTAAACTGCGTATAAAATTAAGAATAGTTTCCCTTTCCAATCCAATTTGAGAACAGAAAATGAAGAAATATCATGTTAAGTGGATTTCCTGTCTAAATTTTCAGCGCCTCAAGGAATTAGTTGAAATAATATAATTGTAATAATAATAATAATAATTTCATTTAATTATTATCCATAGGCCTAAACTTAAAAGTACCAAGCATTATATACAATTAATCAACATGTATATACAAAATGGATGCCATTATTTAATTCATGGAATGATATGTGATATTCAAGAATTAAAAACATATAAACTAATCATGAATAGAAAAGAAATTAAATGCTCCAAGAAATTGGATATTGAAAGTAGCATTTATTTCTGGGTTACTCCGTGTTCCGTGGTTAGTGGCTTCTTCGACAATGAAGTCAACCAAACAACCAACAGCGAATGGCATGACGCTCGTAAGGAGTCATCGGTGTAAATAATTTTTACGTGTATGGCAAACTAGCTGAAGCGAACAAAATTAGTTTTTATGTAAATATATTTATGTATTTCTCAATATTTGAATCACGTTCTAAAGTGGTTTGAAGAAAGTTCCTACATCACTCTGAATAGACCATCTTTTACGTAGCAATAAAGTAGAAAACTTGAAAGGGGGAATCGCGCCGAGGACGAAAAACAAAAAAAAACAAAAAAAAAAAAACTTATGTACAAAAGCAAATTGGTGTTGTGGTTTAATATACATTGTATATCTACATACGGGAATAAAGATAAAAATACAATTCGAATTACTACTTGCCCGCCCAATGAATAGTAAGAATTTATATGCCTTGGAAGCATATAAAAAAATCTTTTAAATATTTATGAAGAGAACTTCATTTGCTAATTCAATTCTTTCATCTTATTTAGAGTTCAAGCCGTGAACCCTTAATGGAACCTCCGAAGATCTCGAATATCCCGAGGTTAAATTAACAAAATTTCCCCAATAATGTACGAACCGCTTTTAATGGAACGGCATTTTATAAAATTTTTAAATAAAAGCGCAAACATGAACATCATTTTTCACTTACTCTAAGTTATATATTAAATCTGAGACCTAGGCTAATGAATTGTACTGACGCTTAACTAGATGATTTAAGGTTAGATTAACAACGATTTTAAGTTTTTAAAATAGACTTTTCACTGAGCCACAAACTTCAAAACAAAAATAAAGTAATATCCGAAAATACCTTTTTTGACTAGGTCCGCGTATGGCTAATTCAATCTAGAGTTTACACAGAAAAACCTAATGCAGAAATAGATTTTAATTTTCAATAAATGCGTCAACATTTTCTTTCTTAAACGAATTACGTACCAAGCTTGAATCATAAAACAACTTTTAATTAATAATAATAATAATTCAGCCAATACCTTCTTCGGTAAGTACCATCATTCCTCCGGTCATATTTCGCTATTCGTATCCTATCTGCCAGATGTATGATGTTACCGTGCCGAAGAAGACTGATGTCGAATATACACGACCGTTGGAATAGTTGCAATTTACGCAATTCACGTTACGTTTTGTTTTAAATAATCGTAATCCAAACATTTCAATCACAGAATAACAATCCTAATACACAGTCAAATATTGGCTGCAAATCAGTATTTGCTATTTTAATTCGTAGTTTTCGACCATGAAATAAAGATAATTCACGCCTCCTTTCGCGCAGCCTTCATAAAACTGAATGGCTTTTAGCTGGATTATGATTCAAAGTTCATTACTACTACTTTATATTATATATATATAATATATATATATATATATATATATATATATATATATATATATATATTTATATATACTTTCATCCCAGCATTCTAGTTGCATTAAAATAACTAAGAATGAGGCTGCAGTATAATGAAACTAACTTTCTCCAAGCATTGTGGCAAACACGTGTGTGTGTGTGTGTGTGTGTGTGTGTGTGTGTGTGTGTGTGTGTGTACGCGCGCGAATTGGTTTTTAAAGTTTAATTTTGCACTAAAATGCATTTCACAAATAAAAATGTGATGGAAATTGAATACATTGAGCAAATCATAAATACAAAATAAACGCAAAATGTGAAAAATTATGTACTAATAAAAGGACATTTCATACAATTATATATATATAATTTGGGGGGGAGGGGGAGGGGAGGTAACAAGGTTTCATAAAAATGTAACACCTTTCAAAGTTTATTACAAAATACTTCTAGAAACCTTTCGTAACAAATTAAGCTCATCAACTGTCTCTTAACTTTAAGGAATATTTATGATTTTAAAAAATATAATCTTTTATTTAAAATAGTAAATGGACTATTATAGTGTAGGCACCTATAGCAGTAATGAGTGAATGGTGAGACTGATTAAAGGTCTAGTCTATTGATCACTCTCCGCTCTCACTCGGAGGAGGAGGGGGTATTTCCTCTCCCGGGTGATTCTTCTTCATGTGAAGAACCAGTTTGTTCCTGCGAGTATACGACGACGGGCAGAAGGCGCACACGAATGACGACTGCGTCAGGTGTCCTTTGCGGTGCCGGATCATATCTGCCTTCCGCACGAAGAACTTTTCACAGACGTCGCAGCGGTGCGGTTTCTCACCCGTGTGGGAACGCATATGCATGTTGAGGCTACTCTGTGACACCAACCATTTGCTGCACACGCAGCATTGGACCCTCTTGGACCTCGCGCTGTCCAATTCGACTGAAATGGACTTTGATTGTGCTTCATGGTTCAGCAGATGCGCTTCGTAGTTCTTCTTCACTTTGAACTCCCTCGAGCAGATTTCGCAAACGTACAGAGTGCGTGCGGAGTGAATTTGCATGTGTGACTGAAGGTTGTAAAGTTTTTTAAAGGTGTGACCGCAGACGTTGCAAGAGAACTCCTTCGAGTCTTCCTCTTCATTGCGGATTAAGGTAGAAGACATAGTATGCTGAATCACGGGCAAGAGAGTGCCGTTGAAGGCATTCAAAGGCTGGTGGTGACCCTGAGACGCGAGGGCTAACTGATTATCGATTTCCTGCTTGAGATTCAATCCATACAAACTAAATAAAGAATTTAAATTCTTCTCAATCTCTTTAAAGTCTGTTTTCTTCGTTGTTGCTTTTCGATACTTCAGATGGACATTCATGTGCTTAATCATATGGTCTTTCCTAGCAAACCCTTTGCCGCACGTTTCACAACTGTAAGGCTTCTCGCCCGTATGGATTCTACGGTGAATATTGAGCTTATGGCCTTTAGTGAACACTTTATTGCAAAATTCACACGAATAAAGTCTAACATTTTTCAAACAAGGTTTGCTAGGCGCGCAAGTTGGTTCATTTTCTTCTTTCTTAATGGGAAGGCTAACGGGGCAGTCTTTCTCTGGACACTCCTGTTTACTTTCTTCTTTGGGTAACAAAAGAGGAGAACTACTCGGCTGAGGAGCTGCTGAGCTGCTTGTTTGAACTAAGGAGGGACTAATTTCAGGTACTGGAATCTGAACGTTTAACCCTTTCAAGATTTGGACTTGATCTTCGACATTAAGGGGTAAATTCAATTCTGACCTAATATTCGCGAGACTTAAAGGGGCGATTGGAGGTACAAAATTTGGACAAACTTTGCTCCCTTTATGCTTTTTGAGATGTTCTAACCTAGTGAATCTCATTCCACAGTCACACTTGTAAGGCTTATCCCCCGTGTGAGTGCGTATATGCCTATCGAGTTTATACTTTCCAACGAATTTAGATGGACAGAATGGGCATTGCAAACCATTAGTAGAAACCGTGGTTGTCGACGTCTTTCTAACCACGGAAGAGTCATCCTGCTTATCTTTCTGTCTAATCTCCTCTAGCAAGATATCTCTCTTACTGGGCTCCAAATCGTGACTGGCAGCGTGCATCTTCATGTGGTCGATGCGAGTGAACCGCCTACCGCAGAAGCAACTGTACGGCTTCTCGCCCGTGTGCATTCGCCGATGCGTTTTCAATTTGTCCGAGCGGGAGAACCTCTTCTGGCAGAATTCGCATTCGTACGGCTTTTCTCCGGTGTGAGTGCGCAAATGAGCTTTCATCTTGCGCTTGGAAATGATTTTGAAACAGTGCATACAAAGCTCTCCATTCGGAAGTTGAACAGAATCTGAAATGGTAAATGAATTTTCATTACACGAAACGCATTTAAATCAATGTTTCTCTCTCTTTTGGCTTTTGTATCTAAACGTGTATTTTTTTTTATAACGGGAAGGTCATAATGGAGACCTAAAACGTAACTAGCATTCCGACAGCCTCAAGCCAAGGAAGACAAGACGTATGTCTAAGTCGCTAAAATCTGAATATTCAGGGTCCGAGTCAGTCCTCGAACCTGACACCTTCAGATTTACATCCAATCTTCGTATTCACTCGGCAGCTCTGCCGGTTATAAAAGCATACACAACACAGATTCATGTCAACATGCATCTTTAAATTCGATGACATCCAAGCCTCATCCCGTTCTAAGAATGAACCAAACAACCTACATGAACACCCACCAACAAAAGGGTACAAAGAAGGTCCAGGAACCTCCTTTGAAGGTTCCACCTGCATCCCATTTTTAAAAGGGGGATAGATCGGAGTGACGGTTGTCTCGCACACAATCCCATTCACGATGTTCGATCCCGAATCCTCCAAATCTCTGTCGGGAGTGTCGAAATCATTTAGTCGGAGGGAAGAGGAATCCCCCTCGGCCATGTAAATGCTTAGGAACTGAGAGATGTCGGGAGGGTCCCCGTAAATGGACGCATCATTCGCATCTTCCGCCGAATCTACCTCCATCTTCGCGAGGGCCGCTTCTCTGCAACTGCTCGTCTCCATCTGCAAAAATGAGTCGTTCTTTGGGTCAAGGTTTTCCGTCTCTCTTAAAATGAATTAACACTCATCAGAGATGAGTTTGAAGTATTAATTCAGTCATAGTAATTAATTCTAAGAAGCCCACAGTTAAGTTCGACTGTGAAATTTAAATTACGGTTATTAACCATTTAGACGCGATGTTCGACCGTAGTAGAACGATTTTTTATTAGCGTAAAACGCGATAGTCGAATTCTCTCCATAACCTAGGAGGGGGGGGTCCCATTTACGGAACAGACCTTGGAAATAAAATCGCATCTAAAGGGTTAAGTTTAAAAAAAAAAAAAAATTCAATTTAAACTCTTAGAATGCAGTTAAAAGTACCAAAATTTTAAGTTCAATAAATTTCTTAGAGAGGTGTTTGCTCACATTATCAAGTTCATTTTTAAGTACAGTAACTGTTAGGGGCAGAATTACATTTTAATTTCCCTGAACAGATTTTGTGATGAAATAAAACTGATAACTAATATCAACCTTTAATTACTAAAACTTGAAAACTTCCCTAATTTTGAAGTAATAAATGGTTTATACTATATATATATATATATATATATATATATATATATATATATATATAACAACACACACAAGCAGAGCCTTTAGCTCCCTGCCCTAGGGGCAGGAATTGTGCTTCGCGAACTCGCCTACAGCGAGAGCACGTTAGGGTTACCGCTTTGGGGGGGGGGGGGGGGTCATTTTCCCTCCCCCCTTTGTTTTGTTGGTTGAAGCATTGTGGGTCAGTCATTTTTTTTTAAACAGGAAATTGAGGTGGTTTTTTAATAGTTTAAGGATATATATTTATATATATACACACACGATGTTTCATAACATGTGGGACGCACTTTCAGGATGGACTCAGGACCTGAAAACAATGAAAAAAGTTTATATAAACATATGCCCGAAATCGCTTTGTTTCCGAGTTACAGCCCGTTTTGTGTTCCAGCAATTCTTTCCGCAAACTGCTTACAAACACTGCTTGCGTGTGTGTACGAGACTTATTTCACGATATGGCCTTGCCAATTGTAATGTTTCGTACACTCTGACATGTTTCAATATCGTCGAGTGTAAAGCCATCAGTAAGAGGTGCATCGTGGTGTTTCACTGTTCGTATTCATAACTTCTTACCGTGAATAAGTGCAGTACAGTGAAAAAAAAGAAAAACTTAGAAGTTTTTGTGCTATTCAGTGATAGTGTGCATTTGAAGTGAGAATGGAGGCTTATTCAAACAGAGAAATGGCAGACATGCATCTCATGTATGGACTTGCCGAGTGTAATGCGGCAGCAGCAAGACGTCTAATATGCGAAAAGGTTTCCGGATCGCCATCTGCCAGATAAGAAGACCTTTCAGAGAATAGACGAGCGTCTTGGTGATAGAGGATCATTCAACAAGCGAGTTTCAGGTGGTGGTGGTAGACCAATCAGCGCCACAACTGTTGAGTTGAAGGAGCGGGGCCTGAATCGCGTGGAGGAACATCCTGGTGTCAGCACCCGAAGGATAACATCAGTAGAGGGTGTAAGATACACAACTGTGTGGAGAATTTTACGGGAACAACAGCTTCACCCATATCACATTCAGAGAGTACAAGGTCTTACTGAAGCTGATTTTCCACCACGAGAGGCTTTTTGTACTTAGTTCCTTCAACAGTGTGCTCGCGATCATCTTTTTCTATCCTTCGTATTGTTTTCTGATCAGGCTGCCTTCACAAGAAATGGCGTGATCAATTTTCACAACACTCATCACTGGGCCGAAGAGAATCCGCATGCCATCATCCAGTCAAGGCACCAACAACAATTTAGTATCAATGTATTTTTTTTTTTTTTTTTTTGTATTGGGGCGTTTACCGCCATTTCCCGCTATATGGTAGCGGATATCATGGCGAGGCGGAATACGAGAAAGAGAAACGGAGACGGAGAAAAGGCACTAGAAAAGGGAGAACAGCGGACTACAGGTGAGAAGCCACCTAAAGCTCAGATAGGATGCGAGATTGGGAGAGGAAGAGGAAAAGACGGTCAAGCGAGAAGAGAGGGCTCTCAGCGAGCATAAGGCGTAAACGTTCGGGGAGGGGGAAATCAGAAAGGAACGGAAAAGCGCGACGACGTACTGACGACAGGGTGGGGCATTCCACAAGGATGTGAGAGACGGTGAGGGGCGACTGGCAGGAGGCGCAACGAGGAGCCTCCTGCCGGAACATAAGATAGCCGTGCGTGAGGCGCGTATGGCCGATGCGAAGCCGCGCAAGGACGACCTCTTTGTGTCTGGAGCGGTGGAAAGAGGACACCCAATATGACAGACGGGGGCGGATGGACCAGAGTTTATTTCCGGTGGCATCGTCCCAGGACTGTTGCCACATGCGATCGTACAAGGAACGAAAGACCTGCACATAGTCTGAGAAGGGGAGCGGGCGGGGGAGGGGAGGCAGCGAGGCGGCGGACCGGGCTAAGCGGTCCGCCGCCTCATTACCGGAAACACCAACATGGGCGGGAACCCAGCAGAAGGTGACCCGGATCCGGTGAATGGTGTGCAGGACATGATACTCCTGTTGAATAAGGCGTACGAGGGGGTCCGGGGAATCATAGCGCTCGAGCGCCTGAAGGGCGCTCAGCGAGTCCGAAAAAATGGTACAGGAGGACCGCGAACAACCCGATACCAGACGGAGGGCTTCCAGAAGGGCAAAGAGCTCCGCGGAAAAGATGGAGACCTGAACCGGCAGGGGGATACCCCGGGAGGTAGGTGACAATGACGGAGAGAAGACGGCGGCCGCGACACCTGCAGGGGAGCGCGAGCCGTCGGTGTAGACGGGAACGTCGTCCGAATGGACGGGAAGATGGGCCAGAAAAGAAGCCCGGAGGACGGCAGGAAGAGACTCCTTACGCAGGCCACGGAGCGCCTGGCAACGGCAGATAGGGGTGGTCCGCCAGGGGGGCGACAGATCGAAGGAGAACGGCAGAATAGAGAGTGGGGGGATCCCCAGGGACGAGAAAATCTCGGCCAGAGGGGCAGCGAAATGCCACGTGTCAGGCCGGGGTAGCGCCTGGGAGATCGCGGAGAAGAGTAGGGACTTCGGGAGGCGGCAGATGCGAAGGTAACACTTCGCCATGAGAAGGCCCCGGCGAAGGGGCAGGGGGGGGGTGTCCACAGTCCACCTGAAGACTAGCGACAGGGGACGAGCGGAAGGCACCCGACGCCAGGCGAAGGCCACGGTGGAGAAGAGGATCCAGCATACGGAGTGCCGGAGAGGAGGCGGAACTGTAGACCACACAGCCGTAGTCGACACGGGATTGCACCAGGGAGGTGTACAGGCGCAGCAGAGTACGCCTGTCCGCCCCCCAGGTCGTGTGGGACAGATGACCCAAAAGGGAGAGGGTGCGGCGAGATGTTTGCCGCAACCGCCTAAGGTGTGGAACCCAACCGAAAAATCCGTCGAGGGTCATACCCAGGAATCTAACGGATGGGACGAGGGAAGAGGAGTGCCGGCAAGGGTAAGAGCGAAGGTATGCGACAGACGGAGGCGCCGAGGACGGAAAAGCATACTGGAAGACTTAGAGGGTGAGAAAGCATAGCCAACCGAGGACGCCCAGCGAACCACCGCATTGATGGCTAGCTGGAGCCGACGTTCAGCCAAAGACGGGAGGCGGCCAGAGCAATAGATAGCCAGGTCATCGGCATAGAGGGAGCTACGAACGGATGTAGGCAGGACCGTAGCGACTGTGTTCATCACGAGTGAGAAACACAAGACGCTAAGGACACTACCCTGAGGGACACCCTCCTCCAACGGAAAGCGGTCAGAGAGGGCAGAACCGATGCGGACGCGGAAAGAACGGGCGGACAAGAAGTTATAAATAAAGGAAGGGAGAAAGCCTACGAAACCCAGGGAGCGTAAGCAGTCGAAGACCGCGCTCCGCCGGGTAGTATCGTAGGCCTTCTGGAGGTCGAAAAAGACGGCGAGTACAAATTGACGCCGGGAGAAAGCCTCCTGCACGTCATGGCTAAGGAGAAGGAGGGGGTCGGTGGTAGACCGGAAGCGCCGGAAACCAGCCTGGGTAGCAGGGTACTGGTCACTCGCCTCCAAGGTAAAGGACAGCCGCGAGGCGACCATCGCCTCCATCACCTTGCAGGCACAGCATGTTAGGGAAATGGGGCGATAGTTCGACGGGAGTGAGGGGTCTTTATCGGGCTTCGGGATGGGGACGACGATGGACTCACGCCATCGGTCCGGAAATGAACCCTCCAACCAAATCCGGTTATAGAGGTCCAGTAGAAAGCTGAGAGCAGAGGGGTGGAGATGCCGTAAAAGGTCATAGGGGATATTATCGGGGCGGGGGCGGAGGGCCTCCCGAAGCTCTGTCATGTGGAAGAGGTGATTATAGGGGTCATTCCTATGAGGTGGAAATTCCGGTGGGTCGCGGCGGGAGTGGGGGGAATCGGAACTGGAGATGGCTGCAAAGTGCGCCGCGAGTGCGTTCGCGACGGCCTCCGGATCGGACACGAACTCGTCGTCCCCGACCCGAAGCACCGGGGGTCGAGGGGGGACACGGGTCCCCTCAAAGCTACGCACCTTGCGCCAAACAGTCAAGGGGCAGTCGAGGAGGAGATCCCGGACACGTAACTCCGCCAGGAGGTACGCCGGGCCAGTTTCAGGACCCGACGGGCCACTGCCTTCAGGCGCTGAAATTCTATCTTGTGCTCCAGCTGGCGGGTCCGGTAGAAGCGGCGGCCGGCACGGCGCCGCTCCTGAACGGCATGGGAGCACTCTGGGGTCCACCATGGGACGCTTCGCGGTCTGGGGGAGCCAGAGGTACGGGGGATGCAACTGGCGGCAGCCGAGAGGATCTTACTCTCGAGGAAGGCGAGGGCCTCATTGACGGAGGGAAAGGCAGGAATTGATGGCGAGATCGCCGTGCCCCTCGCGTATGAGGCCCAGTCTGCTCGGGCGGACAGAGGTGGGGGGAGGAGACGGGTCGGGGGTAAGACACACTGGGAAATGGTCACTGCCGGAAGAATCCGGCAGGACCTCCCAGGTGAACTCCGTCACGATTTCGAGGGAAACCAGGGAAAGGTCGATACAGGTGAAACTGTCATGGGCCGAGTGAAGGCAGGTTGGGAGCCATCGTTCAGAAAGGTGAACTCGAGCTCGTCCATAAGGGAGAGAAGGGTCCCGGAGAGAAAGGTGGAGCAAACGTCCCCCCAGGCCGGGTCCCGACTGTTGAAGTCCCCGAGAATCAGAAAAGGGCGGGGAAGCTGGAGAATTAGGTCACGGAGAGAATCGGGTGGAGGGCGTACGTTAGGGGAGAGGTAAAGAGAGCAGACCGTGAGCTGGCGCCCCAAGAAAAGGCGCACGGCCACAGCTTGCAGGACTGTACGGAGCGGAAAGGGACGGAGCGGTGCACGAAGACCGCGGCGCCCCCCCTCCCCGCCCCATCGAGAGGCGGGGAAGGGAGCCCGCAGTAACCGGACACTCGAGGGAGGGAACGGGATCCCAGAATCGTCTCCTGAAGGCAGAAACACGCCGGACACCTGGAGGCCAGGAGAGAGGAGAGACTCTCGAGGCCTACCAGGAGCCCGCGGATGTTCCACTGCAGGAGCGAGGTATAGGGAGGGGTAGGAAGGTCAGCGTAAAGGATGATTATGGGGTGGGTGGGCCGATCGGGCGGCCCGAGATTAAAGAGGGAATCGGAAAGCCCCGGAGTTCAGTGAGGGACGCCGAACGAGGGCGAAGGCGAGGGTCCCCCGACGAGGGGGCGATGTGGAACCAGACGCCGGCAAGTCCTCCAGAGGAGGAGTCTCCCGGACGTCCGGGGGAGAGCGATGCAGAGAAGGGGATGTGAGAGGTATCCAGAATGCCCCTCCCTTCACCGTAGGTGCGGGGGAGGCAGGACTACGAGGGGGAGTGGAAAATAATACCTCACCCAGAGGCATTGGCAGGTCGAGGAGAGAGATGGGGCGGGTCAAACGCGGGGGCGTGCACGTCCCACCCACGCCGACCAGGCGGGCGAGTTCCCCCTCCAGTGGGTCCATCGACCGGGCCGGAGAGGGGTGTATCTCAGCCTCCACCACGAGGGCCGACGGGGACACCAGGGGGGAGCGTGCATAACGGTTGCGCAGTGGGGACGGTGAGGACACCGGGGCGGTAGGGCGAAGGGGGCGTTTGTGTTTAGGAGAGGAAGGTGATGCGAGGCTTATGGCTTTGAACCTTTCGGGGTCACCACTGGCGCGGCGCTTGCGGCCCCTATCCCTCCGTCGTGCGGCCCGCGTGGGTGACGGCGGGTCACGATCCGGAATGGGGGTGGCCGAAGGCGCCGGTGGAGAGGGCGTAGAAGGGGCAGGGGGGGTTGCCGACGAAGCATCGGCGTTCGCGGAGGGAGCACGTGGGGACGCGCTGGTGGTACGGGGAGCCGCGGTAGGAGTCCGCTGGGCGGCAGAGGATGGACTGGGAGTAGCGGACACGGTGGGTGGAGGCGCGTTGGGAACCGCCGGTGAGGACGGGGTCCGGGAACGGAGAGCCTCGGCGTACGAGGCACCACGCCGGGCCTCGCCGCCACGCAACCGCTCCCGCGCCTCCCGAGCGCTGAGAAACTCTGATGAACAGAGGGCCCGAACCTCCCTTTCAAAGAGGAAGGACGGGCAAGAGCGGGATGAAGCAGGGTGTGGTCCATGGCAGTTGGTGCAGGAAGGCGGAACAGTACAGGGCAAGGGGTGGGGAGGGCCGCCGCAGCGGACACACAACGGGGCCGGCTGACGGCAGGAGCTGCTCACGTGGCCAAACCTATTACACTGAAAACAGCGCGTAGGATCTGGCACGTATGGTCGTACTGAGAATTCGCACGCTCGTCTCTCACCAAAGCCCCAGAATACCGAAACGGGGGGCACCAGTGAGTCGAAAGTGAGGAGCAGGCGAGGAGAAGGGGCAGTTGGGGACCGCGATCTGTCGGGAAAGCGGTACACCCTCACAACACCCTGGGAGGCGAGGTCAATCTGGAGGTCTTCCACCGGGATGGGTAGAAGACGAGCAGCGTAAATTGTGCCCTGGCACTGATTGAGGCGGGGGTGGGAGTCACCGTGATCCCGCAGCCCAGGACATCGGGGATAGCGAGCAGAGAGGAGGTTTCGGCAGAGGAACGCGACCTTATCAAAATGGAGCCATCCCTCTGAGGCCGAAGGTCAAAACGCGCCGTCCCCGTCTTCCCATGGATCGCTCGAAAGAGACGTTCGTGGTTAGTGGGGAGGGGCTTGGAGGAGGAGGGGCGGAGGACGAGGAACTTGTCCATCGTCCTAAGGCCGAGTGAAGCCGTCTGGCCAAACACCACCGGAACTTCGAGGGGGCGAGAAGACGAGAAAGGCGGACGGCGACGTCGGGTCCCACGTCCCCCAGGGGCCGAGGGGGCCGGGGGCGATGAGGCCCGACCGGAGTGGGAGGCGACCGGGGCCGCGGGCCTCCCACCTGAGGGCGAAAAAGCAGGTGGGTCCCTATCGGGACGTGGAATATGGGGGATCCAGGGGTCGGGGGGTCCACTGCAGGTCCATCCGCTACTGGCGGGGGTCGGGCAGCGGCGCCACGAGCCTGGGGAAGAGAGGGAGAGGAGGCGTTGGCAAGAAGAGCAGACGGGGTGGGCGAGGGCTGCCGACTGCCCTTACCAGACCCACGGTCCAAAGAGGTAGTCAGAGGGAGGTCAGATGCACAAGCCGGGTCGTCAACGAGGTCCATTAGAGTTGTAAGTGTTTCCATAGAAAATTTTTATTGTAGTTTCGCGCCCGGGGCCGCGGGGAACCGATTACCCGGGGCCCAAGGGGACCAAGCGCACGCCGGCGGGGGGTGGGTGCCTCGTCCCATGCAGGTACCCCGTTTCAAAAGGGGCCCTTGCAGCGTCGAGAGTTCTCCCCCGCCGGCAGCAAAGACCAAGGCCCCCCAGGGTCCCAGGCCTGGGCACCCTACCAGCCAACTTAGTCCGGCCCCGGCCATGGGGGCGAGACCCCCAGCGACCAGCCCCGGCAGCCCACGGGGCGCGCGAAGTGAACAGAGAAAGCAGAAAAAACAGAGGGGGCAAGGAAGAGGGTAAAGAGGGGAAGACAGGAAAGGGGGGCTGTAGGATAGCAGGGTATGCTAAAAGTCCACTTCGCAACCGGGCGGGGACCCGGCAGGGCCCCCAGCCGCGGCTGACCCCCCTCGCCACATGTAGGCAGGAGCCCGCGGGCGATCCACCCCAGAAAGACCGCCCGCGGGGAGGGGGAGTATCAATGTATGGGTAGGACTTATTGCCGACAACTTAATCAGTCCTTTTGTTTTGCCTGGAAGATTAACAGGAGAATCCTATTCCAATTTTTTAAGGAATGATTTAAGCGATTCACTAGATGATGTTCCTCTTTGTGTCCGACGTCGTATGTGGTTTATGCATGACGGCACTCCGCCTCATTTCAGTCGAGTAGCCAGAGACTATTTGGATGACCATTTCTCCGATAAATGGATAAGCCGTGGAGGACCCATTGCGTGGCCTGCTCGCTCCCCAGACCTGAATCCACTCGATTTTTACCTGTGGAGTCATCTGAAATCCATCGTTTACATGACACCCATTGACAACGTTGAAATGCTTCGCCAACGTGTATAACAAAGATGCCAGAAAATCCGAGCAATACCTGGAATGTTTGAACGCGTCAGCCAGTCTACGTCGAGGCGTGTTCAGGCTTGTATTCAAGCGCAAGGCGGTCAGTTTGAGCACTTCCTTTAAAGGTAAGGCGGATACTTGCTGGAACACACAATGGGCTGTAACTCAGAAACAAAGCGATTTCGGGCATATGTTTACATAAACTTTTTTCTTTGTTTTCAGGTCCTGAATTCATCCTGAAAGTGCGTTCCACATGTTATGAAACACCCTGTATATCCTAAGCATTGAGAGAAAATATATAAAAACATGGTAAAATCCATAAATCACCGAGTTGCTACAGTGGATGGAACTACACAAATGAACGAAATAGCTGAAGGATATAATGAATAGCTGTGGTTAAAAGCTTTGCATCAACCTTGAACCCTTTGGAATGAGATGGGTTTTAACAGAAATTACCTATGAACATCAATTACATCTTTTAAATACTGATAATGTAGTAACACTCGTCAAAACTTGACAACGGCTTCCATCAAACAACTGAATTTTTTTTATAAACTATGTTAGTCATTATACTAGATTTAAGGTCCTTTCTTGTATGGGTGTGCAAAACGTGGAGTAAGGAAAAGACAACTGTACATTGTAATCATATAAAGAATAGAGGGGAAAACATTACAAAATACAATAAAAAGATTTTATGAATTTTGCTAAAAAAAAAAAAAAAAAAAAAAAAAATGTGGGAGGATATTTTGTCAGCTGAACAGGCTGACTAAGCGGACTACCGACTAATAGCCACATGAAAGAGGAAATATCCGAGTTTTATAAGATCACCGCGAGAGGGCTCCAAAGTCACACCGTGGCCTAGCCTAGCAACAAACATCCAGTGTGAAAATGGCATCCACACAGCAGAAGGCGTTTTGTGTGTTGCAGTTTTCGAGCTGTAAATCGGTAGTCACAGTGCAGCGTGAGTTTCGTCGACGTTACAGAACAGATCCACCGGATGCTCTGAGCACCCGGTGGAGCTGTTCTGTAACGTCGACGAAACTCACGCTGCACTGTGACTACCGATTTACAGCTCGAAAACTGCAACACACAAAACGCCTTCTGCTGTGCGGACGCCATTTTCACACTGTTTGTTGCTAGGCTAGGCCACGGCGTGACTTTGGAGCCCTCTCGCGGTGATCTTGTAAAACTCGGAGATTTCCTCTTTCATGTGGTGTATGCCCAGTTGATGCACGGTTGATAGGTACGGAAGTATTCTCAGTTGAAATCGGATGAATCATTTTGAATAGCCCTGTACATACTATAACGCACAACTGGAAAGTAATTTATTAAAGTAGAGAGGTTTGAAAATGCAATTTAACAGAATTCAAGCCATTCAATCCGATGTACAATTTCTGGGAAAAAAATTCCATAGAAACAAACATTCTAAAAGGCATAAGAAATTTCTAACGATCAATATTTTTTTCTATTGATACTTTAGTCTTTTTATCAACAGCAATAAAAATTAAAAAAGCAAACCCCAGTCCATAACTGATTAGTAATTTTTTTATGCTTTTTTAGAAACTTTCTAGGAGAACTTTTTACCAAAACTGTACTGATAGACCAATGAAATATATGCAAAATAAATAGCTACGACAGAAAAAATATAGGGCCTACCACATATACACCAGGCAGCAGTGTAAATAAATTATGGAATGAAGACTAGAGAATTTGCCACTTTGATGAAAAATATGAACACTTGAATTATACACGAAAACAATTTAGAAGAGAAAGCATCCTGAGCATGAGTATGGCTCGAAACATGAACCAAGAATGGTTAATATCATATACAGGATATTCTCATCTTTGGTTAGAGACTTGAATAATAAATGCAAAGATGGATAGTTGGGATTAACCACAGATACGAGGTTTTTTCACAGCAGTTATAGAGAATACTGTATTCAGTGTGGTTTGTATGTGGTCAAAAGACAACAAAAGGGCGGTGTTAAGTGCTATTATTAGTAGTAGTAGTATTATCCCAATGGGTTGAACCATACCCTACTATTAAGTTCTTTACCAAGTGTTTAAATAAACTTCTAATAAACTGACTCCTGAACTTAATTAGACACGCAACATGGCCTAAATCTAACAACCTACAGCATTAAAGGTGAAGTTTTTACTTAAAATTTAACTTGGGGAAGAGAGAGGAACTAGGTTGTACTTTAAACACATCTTGTTAAGTTGTTTCTGTTGTGACCTGACCACGGGAGAGCCATGTAAAAATATAATGACAATTTCCATTTTTAATTAACAATCCAGCGATAATCCTTCCTGGTTGAATTCTCTAACTAACTAGCTCACTGTTCTAAAGCATCATCGAAATGAAACTGCCAGAGGTAATGTTAGTGTAAGACTGACAACATCCCTTTCTTTTGGTCAGCTGAATATTTGTGTGACCTATTCTACCTTCCAAGCTATTTTGGCCCACTTAAATAGAAATATATACGTGAACACTCTGCCAACATAGGCTGTCATCAACATTTTATCAGTGATGAGAACTGTTGGTTCTAGAACAAGAGTATTTCTGAAAAAAAACAACCTTAATTAAATCTTACAGAAATAATCTCATACTGTTTAACCTATAGTAAAAATTCAGCTTTCTAATCTTGACTCTTTGATGGTCATGTCCATAAATTTATGGTGTTAAATCTCCCAAAAATGTTTCGGCAAACCTTCAAAAACTCAATACATACCATACTATATTGCATAACTCCGCTGCTTAAGGGTTAAACCTTGACAGATGCTTTCAGGGAATAATCATTATATATCATGTCACCATAAACCCACACAAAGCCCACAGACTTATATGTAGCCACATTTTGAGAACATTCCTTCAATGCACAGGGTGTAAGATATAATAGTGTCTGGAACTGTTTAATCTCCTCTACAACAGCAAGGTTGTGTAATGGAGTGGACTTGTAGTTTTACATGGAATCTCAACCATAGGTTACTACATCATATAACTTCACTGATCTCACAGGAAATGGTGTTGCAATGTGGCCATGATGTAGTAACTGTTAGCGTTAGAGTGGCAAGTTCATTGAAGAATTGTTACCTGTGTCTCTGACGATGTTCCAGATCTTTCAGAAGGAACAAAGTCACTATATTCTTTCACAGATACCTCATCTTGTTCATCTTTTATTTGAGCATTCTGCAAAGGAAAATTATTAATCAGTTCCATTAATTTTGTTTAATAAAATCTAAATGGTTATATATATATATATATATATATATATATATATATATATAGATATAATATATATTTATTTCAAACAACGCTGGAAAATAGGAAAGGCAGAATTCATAAACCAAATCTTGTAAAAATTTTAAGCTATGCTTAAAGGTAGAGGGCCCAAATAAAGCATACAACAGGCATAATTGTCCTTTTTTTTCAAATAGGCCTACCCATTTATGACTAGTGAGAAAAGAAAATCTTAAAAATAGCTGGAGTTTTTGCATCTCAAGGATCTAAGAATAATTTAAGGTATTAAAGGAATAAAAGGTCCAGTGCTAGTGTCTCCGAGCAACTGATACAATGAGAAAATGGATATAAACACAAAATGAAATGAATGCACACACTTTCAGCCTGAACTAAGGTCTTCACATTAGGTGAAGGTGAAGAGGAACAGAGGGTTAATTTATGTGGAAAATGACAAGGGAAATTAAAAAAATTAGTCCCTTTCCTTATAAATTAACCAAAACCTTGTGCTCCTAATAGACCTATTTCTTATTGTGGGGATTCTCTGTACAGTTATCATATTATGGAGTAAAACATTTTAGTATAGGCCTATTTGGTCTTATTTTGGACAGACATGATAAATCAAAGCCACCAGGTTATCCCTAAGTGTGTGTTTCTCTTTAGAACTTAATTTTAGCAGCAAATTTTTAAATCAGTTTTCTGTTAGTAGGTATAGTAGTATTTCATACCATATAGATCCATCTGCTTATTATCTATCTAAAATGAAAAGTCAATAGGCCAAGTCTTTCTTTCGACACATACCTTTCTAAGAAAATCAAAGTTCTCTCCTTGATATTCACAATATTCATTTCCTTTATTCTCCTTTTTAATTTTTACTTCATCTCCCATGATGCAGAGGCCTAAGTTTTAACCAGTCTTATCTTTTAACCTTTGGTGCTATCATGATTATTGCTGTACTTCTCTTTGGACTGAAATGGAAATGCAACAATATTTATTATTTTATTTAAAATGTTACCTTACTTTAATTAAGAACTGGAAGAAAAAAAGTTGATTATTATATATTTATTTATCAGGGTCAGTACAAAAGTAATGCCTCATTCTTCAGTTTATATTTACTTTATTTATATACCTATATATTTATACCATATGTACCAGTACAGTGCAGTCACGAAATTTCAAAACTATGATCGATTGAAATCTCAAAGTTTCAAAATTACAATCACATGAAATTCAGCCAGACACAGCATGACTCTCATTCACTCTCTCTCACACACACACACTTCATAATGTTAATTTTAGGTAATTTTCCATATTTATAAATTTAGAATAAGTTTAATGCACCTCAGTGGTGTAGTGGTTAGTGTTGCTGACTACAAATCCATCAGCCCCAGGTTTGAGACCCAGTGATGGCAGTGCGCAGCAAAATACAGCTGTTCATCCTTCCACAATATAAAGAAAGTGGTTGGTAGATAAATGGGTACCCTGGGTAGCCTAGTAGTTAAGACGCTGGGATGCTGGTGGGGCATGGTTCAGATTCCACGTTAAACCGTAGGTCTAAGGTGGAGTGAAAAGCTTGACCTTCATCAGAATGAACATTTCTGGTGGAAGCTAACCAAAGGTCAAAGGTTAATGTTCTTATTGTATGGCCTTAGGAATTGTTTCTTAATAAAAGCAATCGTTTTAATATGGTGTTCATTAAAGTAAATTAGCACAACATTGATAGTACAAGAAACCACAAAAGAGAAAGTAGCCAAACACTAAAGTAAGCCTAAATAAAACATCAATATTATGATACTAGATACTTAACAACATTGAAGAATGAACATAACCATGATTAAAAATATAGCAAGCATTTTTCAACTAATTTTTCTTTTCTATCAGTTATAAAGGTTTGGAGGTGGGAGGCCTCATTCATCCTTTATATTTGATATGATTAGGCATTTTTTCAAATTTTTCATCATCTATCCGCTTAACCACACTCCTAATGTCTCTCATTTGTTCATTTTTGAGTTTAGCAACCATGAAAACATATGAAAAGACATATTACATGTGAATGGTGGTAGTTTTTTTTATCATTAAAACAAAAAATTGAATTTTTTGGCAACCATTTTGAAAAAACCCACTGAACCAGGTCAAAAATTAATTTTAAGTACAAAACTAGCCAGATTCATAGTCAGCAGCCAAACTGGCCATAGAAACCACTCATCCTAAAAAAAAAAATATTAGCTATATTATTAGGGGTGGGGGTATCTAATACTTTTTCAAGAGTAGGCTACTGTTTTTTATAGAAATAAATTATAAGAAAGTTATTACGAGATATAATATCTTGTTGCTATTCATTCATTGCATTTTGCTATGATTTTGCAGGTGATGACATTTCTTTAAGATTTACTCAAAGCAGTTATTTGTAATATTTTTGTTAGTTTTAATGAAACCATCATGATTTAATCTAACCAACTGTCAAGGGCATACAGTTGACCTAACTGGGTATTCAATAATTTTCCCATAGGTCTTGATTAATAAAATTAATCAAAACCCTACAGGAAAATTAGTGAATGCCCAGTTAGGTCAAGTAGTGATATTTTCATTAAAACTAATAAAAATATTATGAATAACTGCCTCAGAGCTACAGTGGAAATACATGCCACATGATTAGTCGAGCATATGAATGAATAGCAATGAGATATTATATTTCATAACTTTTTTATAACATATTTACACGAAAAATGGTACTCTTGGAAAAAAAAGTGTTAGCTACATTGTTATGTAGATGTCAGGTGATGACATCTTAAAATTTACCCCCAATTGTAAGCCTCATGCAATATAAAAAATTTTTATACATAATATTTCAAAAGGTAATTATTGAATGTTTCACCAACACTGAAATTAATATCCAAAATACATTTTTCTAATGTATTTTGGTGTGTTCTGTTCAAATATGACCTTCATATCTTGCGCAAATGAACTGAAACAAAGTTATGAAACATTAAAGTTTTCCTATGTTTTGGTTCATTTTTGCTAGAAATGAAGGTCATATATGGTTTAATATGTTTCTGGTCACATGACCTGAACTTTTTGTCAAAAATACATTTTTCTGGGTTAATATTACCCACTCTTTTCAAATCTGTTAGTTATTTTTTTGTGCAAACTATTGTAGAAAATAATATGAATAATAATAATAATAATATAAATAGTATTATTGCAGTTCCTTACAACCACAGAATCTTAGGAATTTTGTTTTTACAATTGGTAGTTTTGACAATTCTAAGACAATTTTCTTCTATGGCAAATTTGTCACAAATGAATATTAAGAAAGTTACAGCTACCTACTTAAATATTTCAGTACCATTTTGCATCTACCAGCGTTGCATAGGTAGTTTTTAGTGCCAGTGTATTGTGAATCATATCATGTGAAGGTCCAGTGTATTGTGAATCATGTGTGTGAAGGTTGTAAGATTAAACACACATTTGAAAAAAGGAGCTAAAACTACACTAAAAACAAAAAAACAGAAGTGGGGGTCACTAGTTGGTGCTAAATGACAATTTTACCTATTTATTTGTTGCCTGCTTAGACCTAGTTTAGTTTGAATATTATTGTTGTAGTGTGAGCATGTGATAATGCAGTGCTGTGATCTATCTACTTGCGAGTTGCCCCGAGTTAATTGAATGTCAGGTTGGGTCAAATAAATGCCCTTGATAATTGGTTAGGTTAAGTCATGATATTTTCCTTAGTTTTAACAAAAATATCTGGTAAACTTTAAAAAGCTGTAGCTTTTTTAATATTCATTTGTGACAAATTCACCATGGAAGAAAAGTGTCTTAGAATTGTCAAAACTACCTACTGTAAAGACAAAATTCCTAAGATTTCAAGGTTGTACAAAACTGTAAATTTACCTAGGTAAGTTATGTTAGGTTATGCTTTATTGTATAAAATGTAGTCAATACATTTTTCAAGTGTATTTTGGTGTGCTCTGTTCAAATATGACCTTCATTTCTTGTGCAAATGAACAAAAATACAGTTGTGATTGCATGGTCCAAACGCATATTTCTGTTTATTTGCACAAGAAATGAAGGTCATATTTGAACAGAGCACACCAAAATACACTTGAAAAATGTATTTTTGACCAAAAGTTCAGGTCATATGGTCAGCAATCTAATTACCCATATATGAACCAAACACCAAAATACATTAGAAAAATGTATTTCCGATATTAACAAAAACCTAACCTAACAGCGCCTAACCTATTTACTTTTTTTTCTGTTTAATTCGTCACATACAATAGAAAATGTTTTGATCCATGCAAAAATAATCTAAGGTCACTGTTAGTAAAATATTCAATAATCACCTTTCAAAGTATTGCACTACCTATGCTTTAGAAAGAAAGTTCTTAATTAATTTTAGTTAAAACTTTAAAGGTAACATCCTTTTTAGTACACATTGGTATTTTTTGATAAAAATATTTTTCTAGTAAATTTTTAGTTGTTTTGCACGAACCTGACATCCATTTCCTGTGCAAATATGTAATTTTTAAGATATCTTCACTTGAAAAATATCTAGTTTCTATTTAGTAATTTCACTATTTTTTTTTTTTTTCACTCCTCATTGAGTAGCCATATATTTGCAGTATGTTGATTTTTTTCACTCTTCATTTAGTTATTAGTCATACGTATTCACGATATATTGTGCCCTTCCTGTGATCTTGATTAGGTTATTCATTAGGGAAAAATAAAAATATTTTTTTGGTAAATTTTTAGTAATTTTACACAAATCTGACTGATATCAGTTTTCTATACAAATACGTAACTTTTGCAATATCTTCAAGTAAAGATATCTCACAAACTAACATTTGCATAAGAAACACATCAGATTCATGTAAAATGACTAAAAATTGACGATAAAAATCTGTTTTTGTCAAAAACTACTCTGCTAACGTGAATATTTACCAACTTTAATTTAAACTTTCATCCTACATGTCAAGCTCAAATAATGAGTTAAAACTTCACCTGATGCATCAGGCATGAGTTTATTATGGAAAAATCTTTATATAACATTAGTGAAAAATGTGAGTAGATTCTGCAATCTGGATAAGAACTAACAGTTCTTTTGCATTATCCTCCCAACACTAATTTTTTTATATAATGTTGGTTTGGTTTTAGTTATGTACTTTATTTTCCTTCCATTATAAAAAAAATTAGTGTTGGGATTAGGTTAGGTTGTTTGGTTAGGTTAGGTTAAAAACAGCCCACTGCAGGCATTAGCCGTAGTTAGCCAGCTTCAAGTTAGGTTAGGTTAAGAATATTTATTCATATAACTAATGATGTAATTTCAGAATATTTTGCTCCTAACACTTATATCATTTTCCTTTTTTTATTTCAGAATTTATAAAAAAATTAGTGTTAAGAGGATAATGCAAAAGTACCGAACTAACTTCACTTCCATACATTGGAATGCCTCATCAGTGGTGACCACCAAGGCCTCAACCCTCTCAACATTACTCTGTTACAAGAGTACATTATAGGCTTTTGAGGAATTTTCGAATTTTAGGTTAGGTTATATATTAAAACTATGTTTTCCAATTATTTTTGATATTGTTTGAATGGAATTAACCTTCGTTCAAACTGCATCAAACACCATCAGAAAAATATACTTTTGATTTACAAAGCCTGTAATGTACACTTGTAAAAATTTACCGTAATTTTCTAAGACATTAGGATAATTTTGATAAGTTCCATACTCATCAATATTTCCATGGCAAAACACACACTTCCTACTACAAAAGGTAAAATCCACCATAAAATCCCCTTCTTATGTCCACCACAATTTGGGTAAAGTTTCCAGTATGGTCACTTTTACATTTTTGTAGAAGATACAATTTAATCAACCCAGTCACTTCCCAACCTCTTTAGAATCTGAACATCACTTCGAACAAACCAAATTTTCAATTTGGGTCTAGACTCGACTAACTAGCCGATCATACCCTCAGCCTAATCCTGGCTCGTTAGCCTAGTTGTAAAAGAGGTCAACTTACAACTACTAGCTACCGTTAGCTAGACTAAAATTCATAATGTAGCCTTGGTTCAAGCTTTTCTTATACTAGTATGACCAGGTAACCTAACATAGAGGTATACTGCCTAAAACAGCGAAATTATCCTAAATCAACTCCAATTAAACCCTTAATCCCTAATTAAGATAGAATACTAGGCTAGGATTATAATAAACATCTCTAAGGTTTACTAAGACAGTGTATAATTAGAGCCTAATTTAAGATCTAAGCGTACTACCTAGTACCCTAAAGTTTAACGTCAGCATTTAAACTTATGGGAACCTAAACTCCAGCGCCTACCCTAATTTTCAACAGACGCCATTGTAAACAAAGTTGAACTATCAGATGACGATGACGTTCAAGTAGTTTCTTTGAAGAAAAGTTGTGATTCAGTTTCAGTTATATACAGTGTTTTAGCAAAGTATATCAAAATCTTTGGTATATCTATACAGTATAGAGTTTGTAAATAGTGTAAATAATGTATATTTTTGCTCAAATAAGCGGGCTACTTCATTAGCTTTGTAAGCAGTTTAAGGACGATTAACTGCCTTGAAAGTGATATTTTGAACTTTGATAATAAAATATAGGTTTAGATCATTCATCTAGCTTGAATAACCTCGATCGGCCCGAGGTGGCTTCATGTTTTGGAAATGTAATGTTATTACTCGTATATTATGTAATCTTCGTATCTGGAACCTAAATATAATCAAAACCTACCGTTATCTAGTCAGAGTACACCTGTACAAAATTCATCAGGTATGTTAAATCAGGAAAAATCCAGTCGATCAATAAATTTACAAAATAACAGCCATTGGACGTCCGCAAGGTGGGGGAGAAGGGGATTTCCAAAAGGAAACTTGAAAACTTACAAAAATCATGGTATGATATGCCATCTTAATATGTATTCATATTAAATATCATATTATTCATATAACACAGAGCATTTTTTAAACTTTTCCCACTGGGCGACAAATGCAGATCGGGAAGTGGAGGGAGGTATTAGGGCAAAGGTGTGCTGCCAACTTCTTAACAACCGGTTCTTATACAGATAGGGGTGTAAATCGGCGAGCGCCAATGGCGCGAGTCATTAAGCTAGGGGGTCTGGGATGAGCGGTACCTCCCCTAGCGGGGTCCGTCGCGGAGCCCTCGAAGCCAACGCATTTTAGCTTTTCCAAACAGCATTTTGTAACATTTTGGTAGAAATTATTTATCATATTCTTTATACTCACTAATGACATAATTATCTAAAAATAAACTAATTTTTCATCAAAAAATAAATAAATATTGAAACGACCACTGCTTGTGATACTATCTATATTTTTCTATAAAATCCTGAAAAAATGAAAACAAATTTAGATATAAATAAATTTCTACTGACTGTTAAATATTTGTCAAAAACAAACAAACGGTTCGGTGATCCAATCAAAATTTAACAACCGGTTCGGGCGAACCGGACCGAACTGGTCCCAGCACACACCTGGATTAATTAAGGATACTATGGTTCCGGATGTTCCTTAATCAGGCCACCATCCCCGTGTGGTCTGAAATAACCCTAGCATTATCTATATATAAATATTCAATGTAAATTTCATATTTACATTTAGGATAAACAGTTCTAATTGTGGCATATGTGTATGTATTATATGTATTTATATGGCTTCCAAGACAATTTTTGAAAATTTCTTGTCGCCCAGTACCCTAAAATTTCATTTACTGGCGACACATTTTCTTCACTGGGTGACATTCATGTCGCCACTCACTAGATTAAAAAAAATGCTCTTATATAACATGATATGGCATTTAAATAGTATTAAAAAAATAATACTCTTAAAATGTCAATACTTTAATGAAAAAAAATGACAGAATTAGCTGCCTGCTTGCCAGTTTCGTTCCCATTGAGATTGGTAGTATCCTTGTAAGACGAATTTCGTTTCATAAAGAATTTCCTAATGTCCATGTTGTTTTTGTCCTGAAAAAAAAGATGTAATTGAGTAATGAGATTCAAGATGCCACAGAATAGTGTTTACAGGTATTTAATTTTCGAACATTTCTGGGGGAAACTCCTCAACAGAAAACGACGCTCCCCGGGTTCGCAGGTTGTAGTCTTGCCTCTCCCGGCTGGAAAAAATCCTGCGGATGCTCATGCACATTGCACAGCCATAAATATTTTGAACTTCACATCTAAACCTCATGGAATATCGGGGTCAGTCATAAATTTGGTATTGCATTGGTTAGAAGACAGGTGTGAAAAACTATATAGGGCTGTGGGTTGATTGCCTGATACCCTCATCCGTTGGAAATTTCAAGCAGATTACAGTGGAGAGTTAACGACAAAAGCCCTACGTTTTTTCGTTAGAGAGTTATGTATGTGTAGGTCTTCAAAGGACCTCTTTATGTTTATTTGCCTTCGGTATTTTCGCTGTTTAATGGTAAAGAAAGAAATTGCCTTACTTTATTATTTCGTTGAGCCTCGCTTCTGTTCGTAGGACGCGACGATGCTTTTTGATGTACGGCCGCGGTACGATGGAGTTACACAACGAGTTGCTTTGATGTAATTAATATAGGCAGTCACTACACTTAAATACCTGAAGGAATAGGCCTATCATTTTTGCGTTATTAGGTTTATATCACATGTTATTCACTCAGAACTTATAGTAAGATAAAGGACATCTTCCTTGCTTAAAGCATTGCTGTAACATAAGCAGCTCATTCAAAGTTCGTTGACGCTTCTCTTGATGTAATTTTCATGAGTCAGCAATGAAAAATGTTGAATACGAAATAATAAATTTGGTTTGCTTGTTGTCATGCAGGGCCCAAGGCCTACATATGGGGTTTCTATGTATGGTAATTAATTTCATTCCCAATAGGCTATGTCGCCAATCCCGAGGCAATTTTGAAGTTATTTAATTCAATAAATTAATAATTTGTATTTAATTATGAAATAAAGGTATCACAATATCACATACGATACCATATTGTAAACATGTATAGTTTTCTCATAACAGGGAGCAGAGAATATATTTAAATGGTCATGAGTCAGGGTGGTAGAAAGTGAAAAATGGGGTACCACAAGGCTCAGTGTCAGTGTTAGAAAATCTAGAAGAGGAAGAACCATTGTTGTCCCAAGGCGATATGATGACTAAGCTGATTGATGCAGCATTGCTTGTATATATTAAGTTAAGGTGTATATATATCCATCTCATAATTGTAAGGTTAGTGAAAAATTCACTTAATAAGAGCTAGCATTTTTTGGCTCTTGTGGCATCAGTGTTTGGGACGCTGGTGGCATCATTTTGGGGCGCTGCGCGTCTTTTCTACTCGTTTGTGGGATGTCGTACGTACAGGGTGTGGTCTTGTAGAGAGCTCTCTTGCAATTCAGTTTGATTGTTTAGATACAAGATTGTTGCACCGTGCAATAGTCCAGGTTGCGTTGTTGTTGCAAGGTTGAGAAAGAAGACCATAAATAGTACCCTTTTTGTTTACATTAAAATTCATGTAACAAAGGTCTAAAGTAGGCCCGCATCGAGTCAGCAACCCTGAGGTTACCCTGAGGTAGGACCTAATAGGATCTCAAATCCGTAAGTTTTAATTTAGCTTAACTTGGGCTTTAGGTAGAACTGGCCCTTTAGAATTTGGCCGTTCACGGCTCAGCTGGGATTTTGAACCCGACAAATAAATAAAATAACATGGTCCTTCAGAACCGGATTCTACCCCAAGACTGAGTCAGTGACTATTTTTCGGCAAAGTTCTGATTGTGCAAATTGTAGCCCAAGTTAGGCCTAGACGGGTTGAGTATTATTGAATTAAGGTCCCAGGGTAAAAAGTTTGGTCGCCCAATTGCGAAACTTGGCCAGTCGTCTGTCGTTGTTTTGGCCTACATTTTACCGGTTTGGTTAATTTTGGGAGTATTATTGAATTAAGGTCCCAGGGTAAAAAGTTTGGTAGCCCAATTGCGAAACTTGGCCAGTCGTCTGTCGTTGGTTTGGCCTACATTTTACCGGTTTGGTTAATTTTGGGTTATTATTGAATTAAGGTCCCAGGGTAGAAAGTTTGGTTGCCCAATTGCGAAACTTGGCCAGTCGTCTGTCGTTGTTTTGGCCTACATTTTACCGGTTTGGTTAATTTTGGGTTATTACTGAATTAAGGTCTCAGGGTAGAAAGTTTGGTTGCCTAATTGCGAAACTTGGCCACTTGTCTGTCGTTGTTTTTGGCCTACATTTACCAGTTTGGTTAATTTGGTTTATTATTCGTAGTCGAAGGTTGCAGACCAGTGCGCCAGTTACTTGGGTGGAAAATTTGGTATTCCATACTGGTGTTGGTTAATACCCCACCTAGCAATTCAGTTTATTTGAAAGTAAAATTTGCGTTTGATCAGTTTGGTTAAGTATTTCTGCCAATTCAGCTCATTTGGTATTGAGCCTAATTGTTGTTTGCATTGAAGATGAGTGCATCTGAATTGAACAAATTTATAAAAAGGAGAAGCGCCTACAAAGGTCTAATTACAAAGGTCATTGCCACTATAGATTCTGCCATAGAGCAAGAGGATTTACGCTTAGTGACTGCGCAGCTTTCCATATTAGAAACTAAAAAGGTTGCTCTAAGTGAGGTAAATGTTAAAATTGAGGCTCTTATAGAAGAGGATGAAATAGAAAATAACATAATTTACTTTGAAGAGATTATTGATGATATAATTAACGTAGGCCTCCGAGCAAAAGAGTTTAGTAGCTCAGTACAGTTAAAGACCAGGTCTGATAATGAAACACAACACTCAACAAATGAGGTTTGTGAAGTTAAGGTTAACAGATCTGTAGTTCAATTACCGAGGCTTGTACTCAAAACATTTTCTGGGAGTATTCAGGAATGGCAAGGATGGGCAGACAGTTTTCAATCAGCAGTTCATTCTAGTCAAGTGTTAAGTGCCGTGGAGAAGTTTAATTATTTGCGGTCCCTCTTGGAAGGGGAGGCAGCAAAGACTATAGCAGGATTAGCATTAACAGAGGCTAATTATAATGTGGCTTGGGAAATATTAAAGAAACGGTTTGGTAAGCCAGAGATCTTAATTAAAAGCCACCTCCGTGCACTTTTAGCTATACCTCCTGTTAATAATCCTAATAGTGTCAAGGAGTTACGGCAGTTATATGATGAATTTGAAATTAGAACTAGGTCCCTGGACAACTTCGGTGTAGGAATGGAAAAGTATGGTATAATGTTGGTTCCTACACTGGAGTCTAAATTGCCTAGCTCAATTTTGCTTGAATTAAGTAGGGGACACTCTGCAGAACATTTGTACATCCCCCTTCAGCAGATGTTAAGTCTTTTAGGCACAGAATTAGCAAAACGAGAGGGAGTTGAGTTTGCACAGTGGGATGGTAAACAAGGGGACAAAGGCAGGCACAGCACCAAAGTTTCCACAAAAAGGAATAGCCCAGGTACAGTGTCAGCTCTACATGCCTCCTCTGAGAATAAATTAAAGGGAATCAAGGAATGCATATTTTGCGAAGGCAACCACAAGTCATATAAATGTGAGGTGGCTGAGGCCTTACCCTTTGAGGAGAGAAAGGACAGGGTAACTAAGTCCACAGCATGTTTTAAATGTTTTTTGAAAGGTCATAGAGCAAGGTTTTGTAAGTTTAAAATTTTGCGCAAAAAATGTCATGGTAGGCATCAGCCATTATTGTGTGAAAACACTCTTACTAGGCCTACCCCAGAAGTAGAGACATCAGTGGCACATGCCACTGCTATGCAAGGGAGTAAAAGTGAAGGGGGATTATTGCAAACAACTGCAGCCTTATTAATTGGGAATGAGGGAGAAGCTACTGTAAGAGTGTTGTTTGATAGTGGTAGCCAGTGTAGTTTTATTAAGACCAGAATTTCCAGAAAATTGAAGTTTAAAGAACTTAAGAGGGAAAATTTAAGAATTTCTGGGTTTGGGGGTTCCGTTCAAAACCAAACCAAATTTAAGAAGGTAGAAGTTCTGGTTAAAGGGTTGTTACCGCAAAGTCCCACTATCAAGGTCCAAGCTGTAGAGATTGAGGAACTTTGTACTCCAGTCACTACTTGTTTAGATATGGCATGTGTCCAAGAATTGCAAGTTAAAGGAATTAATTTGGGCAATAATAAGTTTGAGGGAACAGAAGATATTAGTCTTTTGATTGGAGCTGACTATTATTGGGACTTCATCACTGGTAATATTGTCCGTACATTTCAAGGCCCGGTAGCTATTGAAAGTAAGCTAGGCTGGATGCTACATGGTAGTTATTGCAATGAAATGGAAGTTATGGAAAATTTGGGAGTACCGAAATGGAAGACCCACCTAATCTTGGATAAGCCATATTGACATTAAAATAAATAATAATAATAAAAAATAACTCAGAAGGAGAACATGAACTCTTGCTGAGAAAAATTAAAAAGACACCAACGAAAAAACAAATATGGGATGAAAAGAAAAAAAGATCCCATGGCTAGAAATAGCAACACGGTTTTAAGAAGAAGAAGAAAAAGATCGGGATAAGCAGAATAACAGGGCGAGAAGCTGAATAAGCATAAGCTGATTAAGCATAACAGC
Source organism: Bathynomus jamesi (assembly GCA_023014485.1). NCBI lineage: Eukaryota > Metazoa > Arthropoda > Malacostraca > Isopoda > Cirolanidae > Bathynomus > Bathynomus jamesi. The sequence continues at coordinate 119,647 of JAJOZX010004265.1, forward strand.
AGCGACGGAAAAAGCCGGAATAAAAATGTTTTAGTGGTGTCAAGAGATAAAATTCATAACAGTTTCAAGGTAAGAAGTTCATAAATTTCCCTTCGGTTATTAAATTTAGGTTAAATAAGCTGACATTTCAGCTGTAATTGTTTAACAAAAGAGTATGGAAGTCCTGTTTATGGACAAATAGTTAGGCTGGTTCATCTTTGGCCTAGGTCTTCCATCTTCAACATAGCCTAGGTTGTGTTTAGGCTACTCAGGTTGGAGCAGGACCTATTTTTTCCATATCTATAATGGTGGCCCGTGTGGGGAAGGGTTATTTGCTGTGAAAACCTTAACCTTGAATAAAATAAAATAAAATAAATTAAAACAAAAAAATAATAAAATTACACCTTATCAAACATTTTGACATCTGAACAGAATTTATTCCATGTTTGGTTTTTCAAATACTTACTACATATAAATAATTAAATTACGAAGCCCTAACTAAAAATAAAATAAGAAATAATTCAAATGCTTCAAAACTTATCATTTGGTCATAAATGTGGTAAAATTCTAGAATAAGGGTAATCAGAAGCCTAGCCTATTTAATCCAAAATAAAGCTTATTTATAGAGTTGAAAGGGTTTTAGGATTTTGGGGACTTAATTTTGGAAAATAAAATAAATAAAGTATGGCTGAATGTGAAGCAATTGAGGCAACGATTAAATCATTAAAAAGGAAGAGATCAGCAAGGAGGGAGTCATTACCAGGCTTTTAACTACCTTTAATAGCAAAGAAAATCCAAATAAAAGGGATTATGATACTATTTTGGGTGGTTTAAATAGAATTAAACAGGAAATAATAATTATAGATGAGGAAATTGTTACAGAAACTGATGCGTTAAATGTTGGTGAAGAGACATATACAGCACTTTTGTGTGAACAAGAACAGAATATTTTTGAAATAGATTCTCACATAAATGAATTATATGCTGCTTTAGATAATCTACCAAATAATTTAGAGGCTACAAATCAAAGTTTGATTGAGGCCTTCAGAAATGTATCCATTTCAATAAACAACTAAAAGCCAAGTTACCAACATTACAAGTACCAATATTTGAAGGTGATCGAACAAAATTTCAGTCTTTTCTAGAAAAATTTGATAGTTTAATTGGCAACAAAGATTATATCTCTGATGTTGACAAATTCAGTTATCTCCTTAATTATTTAAAGGGCCCAGCCCTAAAACTGGTTGATGCCTTACCGGCAATTGGCAGTTCATATAAAATAGCTCTCAAATTACTAAAAGAAATTTCCTAAATAAAAAAGAAATAGTAAATGATTTGGCAATAAAATTAAAAAATATAAAACCAGCCAAGGATAACCATCAGGATCTGTACAATTTCTATTGTGAAATTGAATGCATGTTAGGTCATCTACAAAAATGATATAGATCTAGAGAAATCAGCATGGTTTATCCAAGCCATAATATTTGATTGTTTACCTACCCAAATTAGGGATATTTTCCAAAGAATAACGGGAAATACATACCCTACCCTTGATGAAATAAGGAATGAATTTCCAAATGTTTTGTCAATGTACAAATCTTCAAAGATAGATTCACAAACAAAGATTGATTCACAAACAAAGATTGATTCACAAACAAAGAGAATACAAACAAAACCACAACCACAACAAAAAGACAAATCAGAACAAAAAGTGATAGGTCTAACTCCTACACTACGAAATTTTAATGTTACGACAGAATTTGTACGTAAGTGTAAATTTTGTTCGGCTGATGATCACTATAGCACACGATGTACTAAATATGTAGACTTAGAATCCCGGATAAATAGGTGTTCTCAGTTAAACCTTTGTACTAAATGCACAGGTGCAGGACATACTAACAAAGACTGCAAAACAAAAATAAGATTCAAATGTGTTAATTGTGGAAGTTTAAATCATGTCTCTTGTCTTTGTGATTCATTTAAAAATTCAAATAAACAAAACCTAAAGAAAAATGAAAAAACATTTAATGGACATATATCAATAAATAATGTCAATAAAAATTCTAGTGTACTCCTACCTACAATAACCTTGGATTTAAAAAATAAAGAAGGTGGGACAACTCCTATAAGATATCTAATAGATTCTTGTTCCCAACAAACATTTGTAGATCAATCATTAGTTAATCAATTAGGCCTACAAACTCATAAAATGAACAAGAATTGTGTATAACATCATTTGTCAAAGAAAATGAACAGAAAGAAAAATATAATACAGTCAATTTAGATCTGGATATACCCACAGAGAATAAAACAACAAACATAGAAGTAGTAGTCATTGAACAAGTTGGTCAACAAAAATTTAAAATACCAAATTTAAAAGAAGTAATACAACAACTTAAAAAGCAATATAAAATTGCAGATAGAAATTTAAATGATGATATAATAGATAATGTTCAAATGTTAATTGGAGCTGATTATATTCACTTAATTCAGAAGGGCATAGTCAGAATAGGAGATGGGATTGCTCTAGATACTCACTGGGGTATAGCTCCACTGGGACACATAGATAAATATAAAATAACAATGAAAAATAAAAATATATGACTAACAAACTTGCCCTATTATGACAAGGTCTTACACAACTCAAATAATGACATAAATACTGAAATATTAAATAAATCATTAACAACTGAAGAATTAGATAAAGGTGTACAACAGCTCTGGCTATTAGAGTCAGTGGGGGTGCAAGATGGTGATCATACAGATGAAAATCAATTAATGGCTGAAAATTTTGAAAACACCATCATGTATGAAAATGGCCATTATTCAATTGAACTACCTTGGAAGATCAATAGTCCAAAATTAAATGATAATCTAAAGGTAGCTAAAGGTCATCTCTATAATTTGATGAAAGATTAAAAAATGACAAGAGAATTAAAATGTATGATGATGTTTTCAAGGACCAGTTGAAAAAGGCTTCATTGAAGAAGTTAAAGATCACCCCTTTAAAAAAGACAACTGCCATTATCTTACTCACACAGGAGTCTATAGAAAGGATGCACCCACAACAAAACTTAGAGTTGTGTATAACTGTAGTCTTAAAGATGGCAATAAGCATAGCTTGAATGACTGTCTCATAGAGGGGCCTAATCTTATTTCAGACCTTGTAAAAATCCTTCTAAGATTTAGATTAGATGACTATGCAGTTCAAAGTGATATAAGCAAAGCTTTTTTGAGAATTCATCTGAAAAATAACTATGACAAAGATCAACTAAGATTCTTGTGGTTTAATGATCCATATGACTTAAATAAAGGGTTTAAAACATTTAAATTTAATGTGGTTTTGTTTGGAGCAAATGCAAGTCCTAGTTTACTGGCTTTAACCATCAAACATCACTTAAATTTGTATGATGAAAATGATTTAACTGTTCAGTTCTTGAAAGATCACTTCTATGTAGATAACCTTGTAGGATCAACCAAAACAGAGTCAGAATTAAATGAAGTTTACATAAAAGCAGATAAAATAATGAAAGAAGGTAATTTTGAATTAAGAGAGTGGATCACAAATAATGAGAGACTAAATCAAAAAATAAAATCAGAAGACAAAGGATTAACAGAACCAACAAACAGGGTGAAAACATTAGGCATGATCTGGGATTTGAACTCAGATTCTAAAGTTCATGATTCACTCTGCACAAAAGGCTACACCTTAGATACAACAGCTAACACAAAAAGAAAGATCTTATCCGAAAGTTCAAAAATATTTGATCCTATGGGTTTACTCCTTCCTTCTACTATCAGATCCAGGGTTCTTTTACAAGAATTTTGGAAACAGAAAGTAGACTGGGATGATCCTATAACCAATAAACAACAAGATAGCTGGAAAAGGTTAGCTAAAGATCTCAATAAATTACAAAACATAAATATTCCCAGAGTTTGTGGACACAGAGATACACCTCAAACCTTGCATGTATTTGGTGATGCCAGTGAAAAGGTGTATGGCTGTTGCGCTTACCTTGTAGGTGAGGATGGCAGCCATTTGATCTATGCCAAGGGGAAAGTAACACCCTTAAAACAAAAGAAAACTATTCCTCAGCTTGAACTACTTGCGGGTTATCTAGCTGTAAAAATAACAGTATTTCTCCATGAAGTCTATTATGATGTAAACATCACAACTACATATATTTGGCTTGACAGTCAAATCTGCTTGGCATGGATCAACTCTGATGAGTTAAACTCAAAAAACATCTTTGTCCGTAACAGATTAAGAGACATTAAAGAAGCTAGACAAAATTTGGACATAACCTTCAGATACATTCCAACAAAACAAAATCCTGCAGACTTTCTCACAAGAGGATTATCCTGTAAATTACTAAAATCCAACAAAAATTGGTTTCATGGACCTGAATTCATTCAGGATGAAACAATGTGGCCAGCAGAACAAATTAATGTAAAACTTAACATGATAACCACAAATAAAGTTGAGCCACTATTAGATTATAACAGTTATTCTGACTTTGGCAAACTTGTAAGGGTAACATCTTACTGTCTCAGATTCATTCACAACTGTTTAAAGAAAATAAATAAACAAAGAAATAATGATAATGAAATGTATACAAGTCTAGCTACCAAATATTGGATTAACCACATACAACAAACAGAATACAAAAATGAAATAGATTTTTTAACAATTGGTAAACAAAGGAACAAAGTACCCTCTGTGGTAATAAACTTGAATCTTTACATTGACAAAGATGGCTTATTAAGATGTAAGGGTAGATTAAACAAATCACAAATCACATATAACAGTAAACAACCCCTTCTTCTTCCTAGGTTCCATCACATTACAACCCTAATTATTAGAGAGAAACACAATGAACTTTATCACATGGGCGTTCCACAAACATTAAATGCCATTAGAAAGTTGTATTGGATACCCAAAGGCAGAATGACTGTAAAGACAGTTTTGAATAACTGTGTCACCTGCAAAAGGATTCATTCCAGATCTTTCAGGAAGACCAATCCTCCTGATTTGCCAACAGAGAGAGTCACCTTTAATAGGCCTTTTGAAACAGTTGGCATAGACTATACAGGAAGTTTGACTGTTGGTCTGGGAACAACAGAACAAAAAATGTACATCATACTTTACACATGTTCATCTTCTAGAGCAGTCAGCTTAGACGTAGTGAGTGATCTCTCCGCAGAATCATTTGTCTATAGCTTTAGAAGATTTTGTGCTAAGCATTCTGTACCCAAAATTGTTTGGACAGATAATGCAACCTATTTCAAGGCTGGTGAAAATCAAATAAATGACATATTACAAAATTCACATACCATAACATATCTACAAAATAACAAAATAAAATGGAAATACATCCCTGTTGCCTCACCATGGTATGGAGCAATCTGGGAAAGGAATATCCAAACAATAAAGAATTGCCTAAAGAAATCAATAGGTAAAAAACAAATTGAATTCTTTGAACTTCTCACTCTCATTAGTGAAATTGAGAATGTTGTCAATAACAGACCTCTTACTTATGTAGGGGATAATATTAATGATGTAGAGCCTCTCACCCCAAATCATTTGATTAAGGGAGAAGTCATTAACCTTCTACCTGATTACAATATCTCCTTGGATGATCCACCTTGGAGTGATAATAATCATGATTTGCAAAATAGATTATCACAAATAACAAATATAAAAACAAAATTTAAAAAGCAATGGAGTGATGAATACCTTGTTGGGTTGAGAGAAAGACATAAATATATACAAAACAAAGACTGGGTTAATAAAATTAGGGTAGGAGATGTAGTTCTAATTAGACAAAATACACCAAGACAGTGTTGGCCATTAGGTAGAGTTTTAGAACTAAAAACTGGGGAAGATGGATTAACCAGGGTTGTAAAACTTAAAACTGCTTCAGGTGAAACTATAAGAGATGTATCACTCTTATACCCCCTAGAAGTAGGACCAACTACTGTTAACAAAAATGATCAAGATGATGAATCTATAATAGATTCTGATGATGATCAAAATTTGACCCAAACTATACCAAACCTAACCTGTTCAATAAATGATGTAACTAGTCCTACTACTACAATAACCTATACCACAAATAGTAGACCACAACGTTCAACTGCTCTACGAGCTAGGCAGATGTTACAACAAAAGATAAGGGCTGGAGTATTGTAATATTTCCTATGGAAAATAAACTAAAATGCAACACCCTTTCATTTTGAAAAGGGTGAGGACTTTATAAAATGCTACACTTTTTATATAAAAAGTGAGGAAAAACAAAAATGGAATAACAAATAAAACATAAAATATAGGTAATCTAAGATGGGTTAACAAATATTAAAGAAAAAATTGGGTTTCACATGCAATTTTTCCTTTCTGGCTGGCCCCAATGTATGGAAAATTTGGGAGTACCGAAATGGAAGACCCACCTAATCTTGGATAAGCCATATTGACATTAAAATAAATAATATATAAAAAATAACTCAGAAGGAGAACATGAACTCTTGCTGAGAAAAATTAAAAAGACACCAACGAAAAAAACAAATATGGGATGAAAAGAAAAAAAGATCCCATGGCTAGAAATAGCAACACGGTTTTAAGAAGAAGAAGAAAAAGATCGGATAAGCAGAATAACAGGGCGAGAAGCTGAATAAGCATAAGCTGATTAAGCATAACAGCGACGGAAAAAGCCGGAATAAAAATGTTTTAGTGGTGTCAAGAGATAAAATTCATAACAGTTTCAAGGTAAGAAGTTCATACATTTCCCTTCGGTTATTAAATTTAGGTTAAATAAGCTGACATTTCAGCTGTAATTGTTTAACAAAAGAGTATGGAAGTCCTGTTTATGGACAAATAGTTAGGCTGGTTCATCTTTGGCCTAGGTCTTCCATCTTCAACATAGCCTAGGTTGTGTTTAGGCTACTCAGGTTGGAGCAGGACCTATTTTTTCCATAGAAGTTAAGGCTCTTTTTGTTAAGATTGAGGAGAACAGCCATGGCCTGGAAAGGCATTTGAAAGCGTTTTGGGAACTTGAATCTATTGGCATAAAGGACAACCAGGCAAGTACAGTGAACAATGATGTTTTAGAGCAATTTGAAAAAGGGATTGGGTTTAGAGATGGTTGCTATGAAGTTGGCCTACCATGGAAGGATTCTTGCAAACCCGGTTCAAACCTTCAGCTAGCTAATCGGAGGTTGGAGACTTCATTGTACAGGCTAAGAAAAATGAGTTGTTAATTGAATACGATGAGGCCATCCTAAGTTATGTAAGGGAGGGCTATGCTGAAAGGGTGCAAGGTGAGCTGGTGAGCCAGGAGGCACATTATCTGCCACACCATGCAGTGGTACGGCGAGACAAAACTACCACCAAACTGAGGGTAGTTTTTGATGGCTCAGCCAAGGACAAAGGTGGTGTGTCCTTGAATGACTGTTTGGATGCTGGGCCAAATTTAAATGCAGATTTATTTTCCTTGTTACTGAGATTCAGGTTTGGTAGAGTAGCATTGACTGCAGATGTGAAGCAAGCCTTTTTGCGGATAAAGTTAAAACCAGAGGACAGAGATGCAGTAAGGTATCTGTGGGTGGATACGAAAGACTTGTTGGAAAATGAACCTAAGGTTCAAGCATATAGAATGAAGTCAGTGTTGTTTGGCCTCAGCTCTAGTCCATTTCTGTTGGCAGCTACTATGCAGTACCATTTTAAGAAATATTCTGAAGTCTATCCTAACACTATTGAACACATAAGGAAAAATTTTTATGTTGATGATTTGCTGTGTTCCGTGGATAATACAGAAATGGCTAAACAGATATTCATGAGGCTAGAGCTATAATGAGGGAGCTGGCATGGAGCTTAGAAAATGGCAGACCAATCATTCGCAATTACAAGAGTTTATGAGTCATTTGTGTAGTACCTGATGCAGCAGAAAATATTGAGGATTCTGGTATTAAGGAGTTGTGGGCAATAGACGCAAAGGTGCTAGCATTGTTTGGCAGCAAGATGATGATTGTGTTTACTTTCAATGGGAAATCTTAGTAGAGCTGGCTGAGAATGAGACAAGGTGGACAAACCGTACAGCTCTTATTTGGCTTCAAAGGTCTTGATCCTCTTGGATTCCTGGCTCCATTTGTGATAAAGTCAAAAAATTTGGTTTCAGAGCCTCTGGGAAATGTGGACTTGGTTGGGACCAAGAGTTATATGATCATTGGTGGTAAGGTGGAATATTGGTTCAAAGAATTGGCACATCTGGAGACATTGAAATCCCAAGATGGTACTTTGGAGAGTTGAACAATAGTCCAGACAATTTGGAGCTGCAACATCTTTTGATGATGCAAGTTTGGAAGCCTATGCAACTTGTTTATTATAAGAGGCGCATTGCAAGGGAGGAAGTAAGTTGCAGGTTGGTTGCTGCAAAGAGTAGAGTAGCACCTTTGAAAAGGCTTTCTGTTCCAAGGTTGGAATTGTGGGTGCCATTATTGCTAGTCGGCTTGCAATTCCTGCGAAAGTCTTTGCCCTCTCTGAAATTAAGCTATTATTGACAGACTCCACTATAGTTTGGCACTGGTTAAGAAGCCAGGCAAGAAATGGAAACCATTTGTTGCCAATAGGGTGGAGGGAAATTCAAGCGCACACAGATCCCAAGCAATGGAAGCATTGTCCAGGCATCCAAAACCCCGCTGATTTTACCAACACGAGGAAATTTCAGTGAAAGATCTTTCACAGTCAAGTTTGTGGTGGAATGGGCCAGAGTGGCTAAAACTTGGAAGTGAAAACTGGCCTTCTAATCAGCCTATTGTAGGAGAATGCCAGGCTGAAGAAGCATGGGTGAGTGAGGTGAGAAAATGCGCTGTGAACAGTTGTCAAGTTATGCAGCAGGACCCCATATTGAGGCTTGAGGACATTAGCAGTCTGAAAAGATTGTTAAGAGTGACAGTATGGGTATATAGATTTACCAACAACATTAAGGGAGAAACAAGAAGGGAAGGAATTCTGAACAGTAATGAGATTCAGCAAGCCAGGAAATACTGGGTGGTATATATGCAGAAGGAAAAATTTGGTGAAGAGAGAGAATTGCTCACCAGCCATCCATTACAGGTTCTACCAACACATTCTGCGCTCAAGGGTTTGGATGTGTTTTTGGATCAGGATTTATTGAGAGTAGGAGGTAGACTACAGTTTTCTGGGCTTCCAGAGGAGAAAAGACATCCAATTTTGCTACCTTCTGGGGGGCACTTTGTGGGCCTTTTGATCCTGGATACTCATCATAAGCTGTTACATGCGGAGTTAGAGAAGTGATAATAGAGATTAGACAACAATTTTGGATTCCCAAAATTAGACAAGTAGTAAAAAAGGTCTTGCATAAATGTGTGGTTTGCAAGCGTTGGAGTGCAAAGCCTTATTATGAAAAGGTGGCTCCACTTCCAAGAGAACGGTGTGTCTATACTGCCCCATTTGATGTAGTGGGAGTAGACTTTGCAGGGCCAGTCTATGTGTATGAGCGAGGGGAGTCTAACAAAGGTTATATGTCTTTTCACCTGTGCTACCACCAGAGCAATCCATTTGGAGTTGGTAAGCAACTTAAGTAGTGATGTATTTCTTTTGGCCTTTAAAAGGTTTGTGAACAGAAGGGGTTTCCCAAATAAAATCATATCGGATAATGCAAAAACCTTCAAAAAGGCTGCAAAGGAACTCCAAGAAGTTTGGTCCTTGCTAAAAGAGGAAGGATTCCAATCCTACTTTTCACACCAAGGGGTACAGTGGGAGTTTATTGTTGAGAGAGCACCATGGTGGGGAGGATTTTGGGAAAGGCTAGTGAGAAGTGTAAAGTGTCCATTAAAGAAACTTTTAGCTAATGCTCATTTGAGCAAAGAAGAATTCTGCACTGTTTTATGTGAAGTAGAAGCAATGGTGAACAGTAGGCCTATCACTTTTGTTTACTGCAGGATGCAGAGCCATTGACACCAAATCATTTTCTTTGTGGTAAACGATTAACATCAAGCCCCAGTGTGCCAGAAGACTTGCAGCCTATTCAGAGCACTCAAGGAGAGTTAACCAGACGGTTCAGGTACCTTGAAGAGCTACAAGATCAGTTATGGAAGAGGTGGCAGATGGAATACTTGCCAGAACTCAATTATTACCCATCAGGCAAGGTAAAGGGCTCCAATGCAAATTGTATCAAGGTGGGAGACGTGGTAATGATTGGGGATGAAAGACCAAGGCAATGCTGGAAGCTTGGCATAATTGAAGAGTTGTTTGTTGGCAAAGACAATTTAGTTAGGTCTGCACTGGTAAAGACTTCAGGAGGAAAGTTAAAGAGACCTATACAAAAACTCTATGCTTTAGAAATCAGCAAAAACACAGATAGTCAAGATGAAACATTTGAGTTACAGCCTCATGGAGAAGGCTTGGCTAACCTTGCGGAAGGTAACGACAACAATGCCTCTTCGGTGGGGAGTGTTAGAAAATCTAGAAGAGGAAGAACCATTGTTGTCCCAAGGCGATATGATGACTAAGCTGATTGATGCAGCATTGCTTGTATATATTAAGTTAAGGTGTATATATATCCATCTCATAATTGTAAGGTTAGTGAAAAATTCACTTAATAAGAGCTAGCATTTTTTGGCTCTTGTGGCATCAGTGTTTGGGACGCTGGTGGCATCATTTTGGGGCGCTGCGCGTCTTTTCTACTCGTTTGTGGGATGTCGTACGTACAGGGTGTGGTCTTGTAGAGAGCTCTCTTGCAATTCAGTTTGATTGTTTAGATACAAGATTGTTGCACCGTGCAATAGTCCAGGTTGCGTTGTTGTTGCAAGGTTGAGAAAGAAGACCATAAATAGTACCCTTTTTGTTTACATTAAAGTTCATGTAACAAAGGTCTAAAGTAGGCCCGCATCGAGTCAGCAACCCTGAACCCTGAGGTAGGACCTAATAGGATCTCAAATCCGTAAGTTTTAATTTAGCTTAACTTGGGCTTTAGGTAGAACTGGCCCTTTAGAATTTGGCCGTTCACGACTCAGCTGGGATTTTGAACCCGACAAATAAATAAAATAACAGTCAGGTCAATTAAGCCTACTTGTTTATCTAAATGAGTTAAAGAGGGAAGTAGGTGACTTGAGATTGATATTTTGCAAAATTTTATTGTAAAATATAGTTTTAGATCGTTTATGACTTGAATAACTTCGGTAGACCTGAGTGGCCTCATGTTTTTCAAATATAATGTAATGTAGTGTAAACGTAGTTAAATATCTAAATTTGTAGATGATACAAAAGTAGTTACTCCAGTTACAAACTTGGCTAATTGTCATAAACTGCAAAAAAATCTTAATAGATTAGTTGCCTGGGCTTGTAATTGGCATATGAAATTCTATGTTTAAAAATGCAAAGTTCCTTTATTTTGGCAGGAATAATTAAAACTTTATTTTTGTACAAATTTTATGTGTATAGGCGAATTTCTTCCCAAAACTGTACCTTTCAACAGATTGCTTCATGGAAGGTACAACAGCTAGAATTCAGTGATTCCTTCTGCATAAAACTCTTAGGACATAATTCTTTCTTTAATATGTAGTGTAAACTAGAAGAATTAGTTAGGTGTTTTATAAGGCTAAAATATGTTAGTCCGAAAGATATTTACTTTTATTCTCTCTCTCTCTCTCTGTCATCGAGACAGGTTAGTTTTACCCTATAGTGTCTAAAATTGCAGCCGCGGTGACAGTAATCCTGCTCAGTACGAGAGGAACAGCAGAACCTCTGGTGCGGCACTCGGCCAATAGGTCGTTGCTGCGAAGCCATCGTTTGCGGGATTTATGCCTGAACGCCTCTGAAGGCAGAATCCTTTCTGGAGATGCCGTGGAACTCTATGGAATTCTTCAGTTATGTTAATAGTAGAAAGCCCATTAAAAAATGATAGGCCCGTTAAAGAACCCCAGTGGCGCGCTGCGGACCTCCGACGTGGACATCGCTAATGTGCTGAATTAGTACTTTGCGGGAGTGTTCACCAGGGAGGACACCCGCGTTATCCCCGAGCCAGGCGTCAGGCACGAAGTTGCTGGTCTGGAGAGTGTTCGGTGTACCGCGACAGACGTTGCCGATAGAATAAACAAACTGAACGCGTTTAAGGCTCCTGGGCCAGACCAGTTCCTTCCCAGAGTCTTGCGGGAAGTGTACGCACGACCAGGTGGCTCCCCACTTGGCTACAGTCTTCAACAAATCATTGGAGACGGGCCAGGTACCTGGTGACTGGAGGAAAGCCAACGTGACTCCTATCTTTAAGAAAGGGGATCACGAAAGTTCAGGGAACTATCGTCCCATTAGTCTCACTTCGGTCGTAGGTAAATTATTTGAGGGGATAATAGCGGATAGGATCGTTAATCATTTGGACTCCTACAAGCTGCTTGGGGACTCCCAACATGGGTTTAGATGGCATAGGTCGTGTCTCACCAACCTGCTCGAGTTTTTCCACGTCATGTGGAGTGAGTATGATAAGAGTAGGGCGATTGATATACTTTATCTCGACTTTCAGAAAGCTTTTGATAAGGTTCCTCACAGCCGGCTAATGGCCAAAGTCCGCGCACTGGGTATCGATGGAGAAGTAGGTAGCTGGATTGGAAACTGGCTGAAGAATAGGCGGCAGAGGGTTATAATTAAAGGGGCTAGCTCGGGTTGGGCCTCGGTCACTAGCGGGGTTGCTCAGGGTTTCGTTTTGGGTTATTGTTGTTTATCATTTACATAAATGATATCAACGCTGGCATCGTCCGTAGGATCGCCAAATTCGCTGATGACACCTGCATGAGGGCAATGTTGGGACGCTTGAAGCGATCGAGCAACTGCGTGTGGACCTACGTAGGATAGGAGAGTGGTCCGAAAAATGGCAAATGTCGTTTAACTTGGGTAAATGCAAGGTGATGCACATTGGCTACGCCAATCTCAAGTCGGACTACTCGATGTTGGAGAGTAATATCGAGGCGACTGATTTGGAAAAGGACTTGGGTGTGTTAATTAGCAGCGACCTTAAGTTTACCAAACAGTGCGTAGAGGTGGAAAAGAAAGCCCAGAAGCTGTTGGGTTATATTATGAGGAGACAATTTCGATTTCGAAACAAGGAGATTGTGCCCTCTCTGTACAATTCCCTGGTTCAGCCGCAATTGGATTACGCTGTGTAGTTCTGGTCGCCCACCCTCAGGAAAGATATTGACAGGCTGGAGCGAGTCCAGGCGAGGGCCACAAAGTTAATTCTTTCCGTTAGGCATATGGGCTACAATCGAGGCTTACACGCCCTGAATTTGTTTTCGCTGGAAACTCGGAGGCTGCGCGGTCAACTCATCGAAGTTGTCAAGCTCTTACACGGGTTCGACGATGTCGATTTTAGAAGTATGTTTAGTTTAAATGATAACTCAACTCGCAACAATGGTTGGAAGTTGGATTTGAAACGGTTTAGCACTAGTGTGTGTGTGGGAATTACTTTATCTATAAGATCTGTGACACGTAGAACAGGCTACCTTCAGAAGTTGTCAACACTTCCTCTGTGGATCATTCAAGAAAAGGTTAGGCCGAATCTTGCACACTATTTGAGGATGTGTGTTACTGTCTTCTGGGGTGGCTGTTCGAGAAGCTAGCTATGACAATGTATGGGAATTTTTCCCTGGCACCCGTTGCCATTGGTACCTCCTCGGTATGGGCCGCAAGGCCTTTTGAAGTAGTTCTCGTCCTTGTAACTCCTTGTAACTCTCTCTCTCTCTATCTCTCTCTCTCTCTCTCTCTCTCTCTTAAATTAAATACATATTAAAATATTAAAAATATATAACTTCGCTGGCATATCGTGATATGCTTTTTTTTTGTTTCCATTAATAAACTGTACATAATGCTTTCTATATTTATTAATTCAGTAAGACCTTTATGGACACGTTTAGAATTGCCTTTCATACAATACAAAATAATTTTTCTATAGTATTTTAGTAAGGAGTAATTTGTTTGCGTAAATGTTTATAGTTTTAATACGACGTAATATCAGCTTTTACCAATGTTTTCATAACTGATTTTTGCATAAGATGGGCTTTTATGCTTCAACGACAACAACAACAACGATCCACCTAATAGATGAATTAGAACTATGAAGTTGATGTGAGCGAGTGGCGGCTCCAGAAAATTCGACCCTTGGCTATGCTGAACGCACTCAAACGAAGCTAGTGTTTCCTAACCTGTGTGGGACGTCTTCACAAATATTTCTAAATATTTCTACAGTTTTTGTACACTTAAGTACAGTAGAATACACTGATTATGCGGGGTTACGTTCAGAGAGACCCCAGTAAAGACCTTCAATCTTTCAAACTCAGTGTCCAAGCATCTCGAAAACCTTGGACCTTGATTTTGGCTCTCTTCTTCCTCTATGGCGGGTTGGGGGGGGGGGGTTGTTGGCATTTATTCTTGGCCCCTCCTTGCTGCATAAAATATATATACATAGGGTGTCCATAAATTATTCACCCCATTATAAGCCTTAATAAATTCGTTATTATAGGAGCTATCTTAAAACGGTTTGCGGCAATTAATAACACAACTCAAGAAATTTTTGTTTTAATTCAGTAAACCTTCACGTGAGCCCCATTGGTAGCACGCAGAACATCAAGGCGATAGATGATTTCGTTCCAAACATTAAGAAGCATGTCTTGCGTGATGGAAGCTAGTCTCTTCAATCCGGTGTCTTAATTCTGTGATGTTATTAACCTTCTTTGAATACACTCTGTCCTTTGTGTAGCCCCATAAAAAGAAATCCAGAGGCGTGATATCCGGGGAACGAGGAGGCCATGGAATAGGGCCATCTCGCCCGATCCAACGAGAAGGGAACTTTTCATTGAGGAACCTCCGCACTTCTAATCCCCAGTGTGGCGGTGCCCCATCTTGCTGAAAGAACACACGGGGCTGCATATCCTCAAGCCGAGGTGCAGCATACCATTCAAGCATATCTAGGTAATTTGTAGCCTTCACAATGTTCTCATGGAAGAAAAATGGTCCAATCACACGGTTATAGGAGAGAGCACACCAAACGTTTATCTTGGGACTGTTGCGTTCGTGTTCAATAAATTCATGCGGATTTTCTGATCCCCATATACGGCAATTGTGTCTGTTGACTTTACCAGACAGATAGAATGTCGCTTCATCACTGAAAACGACATTGTTCAAAAAATGCTCATCTTCATCAATACGGTCAAGAATGTCAACAGCAAACTGTACCCGTTTGGGTTTGTCATTTGGTAGAAGTTTCTGCAAGGTTTGCAATTTGTAGGCATAAAGTTTCAACCTCTTGTGAACCACTTTATGCACTGTTGAACGCGGTATTTGCAGTTCTCGGCTTGCTCGGCGGATGGATTTTGTAGGACTTCGGATAAACGCCTCCTGAATTTCTGCTATCTTATCTTCAGACACACTAGGCCTACCAGCTTCTTTCTGATGTAGCACACTGCCAGTTTCTTGAAAATGTTTCAGCCATCGCTTGAGTGATTGCTTTGTTGGTGGAGTTTTCTGATATTCCTCCCGAAAACGTCTCTGTACAGTAATTGGAGATTTGGTTTCCCACATCCACAGCACACACATTGCTTTCTCCTTCACTGTCGCCATTGCGCCCCTAGTGGATGTTCTGCGAAATAAAGAAAAAAATTCTTGAGTTGTGTTATTAATTGCCGCAAACCGTTTTAAGATAGCTCCTATAATAACGAATTTATTAAGGCTTATAATGGGGTGAATAATTTATGGACACCCTGTATATATATAATACCTTACCTCACAAACTTACTCGTGTTCCATGTGGCGATTTCTCACTTTGTGGAGATCAGGCTTTTTGCCCCGCCTCTTGAATTGGCCTGATGAAGGAGGGAGTTGGTTTCTTGAGCCCTCCATTTCACATAGCCAGGTACATCGGCTCATCTGAGAGTGCCCTAAGCCTCTGGTGTCTAATTTCTTTTGAAGGCTTCCACAGCGACACCATTCGTGTTCCGAAGTTTCTTGGACAAATAGTTGAACGGTCTTGGCTCTCTGAAAACAAAATTATTTTCCTTCAGGGTTGGGAATGTTTCGTGTCTAGCCTTTAATTTGGGAAAACAAACTATTCTTACTTTCTTATTTGCCACAGTTGTTTGAATGGTTATAAGGTTCAAAATGAGATTAAGGATTAGTTTTTATTGTTTTCCATATGTTAGTAATGGTGTACGTCTTTTTTTTTCTTCTTTAATATTTACACTTTAAATCTTGATTCATTTGGGAAAACAGATAAATCAAAGTTCCAGCAGTTTGCGTCAGGAGGACGGATCTGGTATGGAGAATCTGTAGCAATATGTTCGATCCCTAGCCGGTGCAACCCAATATGAAATTCAGTGATTGTGCTGTTAGGGTGTGGGCGGGCATTTGGTACTTTGAAAAACTGACCTGTGTTCGTGGAGGGACGTCTTAATTCACAAAATTACATATCCATCTTAGATAAGAACTTCCTGCATTTGTTTCGGAATGGAAACTTCGCTTGGAGGGCATCATGTTTTAAGAGGATGGTGCAATATGTTCATTCCGTTGCTTTAGGAAGGTGTTCATTTTATTCTGGCAATGAGGCGCTGTATACAGTGTATAAAATGGTGTAATTAGGCATATATATTATACACACGCGGGTATAATTTAAAAAAAATCGCGACCAATTACTAAATAACACGTTTTCATTTATATTATTGTATTGAGAATCTGGGCGTCTTGAATCTATCATTTTATACAACCATGCAGTGTTTATACTCGTACGCACAAATTTAGTAAGCAAAACATTCTGACAATAATGGTTGGTGAGTGCCTTATCCCAAGAGAGAAAAACCTGTATTACTAATTCTTATTACAGTATTAACAGTGATATGTGAGAATTTATTTATCGTATATCAATTAACAGCTGCGTTCATTATCTGTGTTCAGCAAAGTTTTCGAAAAAATTGTAAAAAGTAGAATGCAGCGATATTTAGAATCTTACAATTTATTATCTCCAAATCAATATGGCTTCCGTAATAATAGAACAACGGAAATGGCTATTTTAAATCTTATGGAAAATGTAAATATAGCTAAGGAGAACAAAGAAATAATGATGTCAATATTTATGGATTTGAGTAAGGCGTTTGATGTAATAGACCATAATATTCTACTTAATAAATTGTATTGTTACGGCTTTAGAGGGGCAATCAGTGATTGGTTTAAAAGTTATTTGTCCGATAGATATAATTTTGTATCAGTAAATAAGGTTTGCTCCACTAAAGCGCTTGTCAAACATGGTGTGCCACAGGGCTCAGTGCTGGGTCCACTGCTATTTTTATTATATATAAATGACCTTCCACGTTCATCTGATATACTGAACTTCATAATGTTTGCAGATGATACAACTCTCTCTTTTTCTTGCAAAGATGTTAATACAGCTAAGAATATATTTCATTCAGAATTCATCAGTAATGAAATGGTTGACCACCAATAAACTCTTCCTAAATACCAGTAAAACAATTTCATGATATTTACTAATAAAAGAAATGTATATCTTGATGAACTCAATGTTAATGAAATCACCATAAAGGAGTGTACTGTAACAAATTTCTTGGTGTAATGCTAGATAAGAATTTGCAATGGAGTGATCATGTAAATTATATCGCGAAAAAGATTTCAAGGAGCGTTGCTATAATGTTTAAACTTAGAAATGTAGTCCCTAAACAAGTTTTATTGACTCTTTATCATACTCTTGTTCTTCCTTATATAAAATACTGCACCCTTGTTTGGGGAAACTCCGCTAACAACGCATTAAATGGTATCTTTGTCATCCAAAAACGAGCAATAAGGTTATTATCTGATGCTGATTTCCTTGATCACTCTAGTGCATTATTTAAAGAGCTAAACCTACTAAAGCTCAATGATATAACCAAACTGGCACATTTTATTTTTATTTACAAGTGTAAGAGCAAAATCATTAATTTGCAATGGGTAAATAGATATTTTGTAACTCATCAAGAAATCCACCCGTATCAGACCAGAAATAGATCAAAGCTTGTTATACCTCAATTTAGATTGTCTTCATCTCAAAAACTACCCATTTTCATTGGATTGAATCTATGGAATGACTTGCATGCCGATATAAAAAATATTGCGAATGTAAATTTGTTTAAAACCAAGTTAAAATCCCGATTAATAATGGGATACTAACAAAAATCTTGGATTAATGTCCACTAATAATGTTTAATATTGTCCATTAATATTGTTTAATATTGAAATACAGGCTTTAACTATTAATAATACTTATTTACTTATTTATTTATTTTATTATTATTAATTTATAACGGCTAGCTGCTTATTTTTAATAAGAGCCCAGTAAAGCCTAAAGCTTAAGGGCCAAAAAAAAAAAATAATAAAAAATAAATAGTCGAGCTTCACAATTATTTATGTCATTGTAAAAATTGTAACTTGTAAAAAGACTACTGTATTTATTTTATTATTAATAAAGGTTATTCTATATTCTATATTCTATTAATAGTAAGGTGTGAGAACGTGAAATATTGCAATGAACTTTGATCTCCATATTGATATTAATTCTTGCATATTGATTTTTATAAGTGATAATTGTACAATACCTAAAACTGTACTTGAGTTATCTTTTAATATTTGTTTTTAGAATTAGTTTAGAATTATTGTTAAAATTTCAAATTAAACGGAATTATTTTCCATTTGCCATTTTTATTAGGATCGTAAAATTTGTGGTTAATACTCTCGCAATTATTTCGTACTTGAGGAAGAAATGTCAAATTTTAAATTTTGTTCTGTATTTTACGAGAAGCGTAACATTACGAACAAGTGAGACGATCAAGAGGAAGATGAAATGACAGTTAAAGATATTAGTGAAAATTTATTTTTATGTAAAGGATTTTAGTTAAATTTTCAAGTCATGTACGTGTTTTAGGACTATTGATCGTCTATATTTTTTATTACAAAACGATGATCTTAAATCAGTTTTAAGTTTTGTAAGGCTTTTATTGTATGCCTGGCTGTGTTCGTACTGCATTTGTATACGTCAAATTTGGTGTCAGATCTTCTGAACCTTTCTAGATTGACACATTACATCATCTGAATGAGGAGAAGGCCAGTCACGACGCATCATCATATCTTCGCTCCATCCTCTCCTTCGACTTCATCTTCCTACTTTTTTTTTCTTTTCTTCTCCTCTCTTTACTTGCATGTCTGTAGTTTGCATGGTATGACAGTGTTTGAGCTAAGACTGTGTTTGCGTGGTTTATAAGCGTTCTTATTTTACTTCTTTTCATCTTTCACCCCTTTCCTATTCTCTTCGACTATTTTTCCGACTTGTTGGCAGTGGCCGGCGGATGATGATGGTGAGTCTTTCTTTCTCTTTTTTCTGAATGAATGGTAGCCCACGAATGATAGGTTTTGCTATTTGCTTAACCCCTTATTCTCTTCTTTTAACTCCCTATTCACTTCTTTTAACTCCCTAGTCTCTTCTTTCTCTCGGGCTAACCTTTGAGTGGATCTTAGGGTCTTTGTTAGCCTTAGCTTCTGTAGATCTGCCGCCATGTCAACAGCTGCCTCCTGAAGTATTTGATGCTACTTTACAAAGTGCTTCAGACCAAGGACTGGGACCTCGTGTGTGCATCCCAACAAGCCCAAACGCTAGTCAGCCTTCTGCAGAAGTGACAAGATGCAGCTTTTTACACCATGTGGTATCTCCAGATTATGCAGCGACCCGTGTTCGGATTCCACGTAAAACTAACTGTAGGTGCCTTCCTTCTGTTATATGACTTTAGATGTTAAGAAAGAGGTTAAACAACCATATCAGAACATAAACGCTTGAGAACATAAAAGCTTGAGACTAACCATTCATACTGAAGTTTTTTATATTTAAAATTATAAAAGAGTATGATTTTGAATTTTGGATGGAATCAAGAGAGAAATAGTTTGGAAATATTTGTACGAAGGCTGTGATCTCTCACTTTTCTATGACGAACCAACATAATATCTCATCTTTCTTCTTTTGGCTATGAACATTCGCAAATATACAGGGTGTTTCAGGAAGAAAGGTCAATACTTCGGGAGGTGATAGTATCGGTCATTGTGAGAAAAAAAGTTCATATGAACATGTGTCTAATTCTGAATGGTTACGGAGAGAGAGCTGTTTGAATCTGATGCACGCGCAGCTCTTCCTCTCCCTTCCCTCCCCTATAACCTTGAACCATGTAAGCTGTAATGTAAGCATGTAACATAAGCCAATCGACAGCTGACTGTTGTGAGTGACATTGTTTGGTGTTTGAAGCAGTGTTAAGAATGCCACACACCTTCACACTTGCCGAATATGCAGAGATAGTGTATGTCTACGGTTTTTGCGATGGAAGTGCAACAGCTGCTGTTGCAGAATACCGTCGACGGTTTCCGAACCGCAGAATTCCGGATCGAAGAGTGTTTACCAGGGTTTTCAACACATTGCGTGAGATTGGTACACTTCCCAGTGCTCATGTTTCATCTGAACGTGAAGGTCAACAAGATGTGGATGAAGTTGAAAACATTCTTCAGTTGGTAGAGCGTAGTTCTACTACTAGCTCACGAAGAATTTCTACCCGTCTCGGTGTACCACACACAAGAGTATGGCGAACATTACGTGAGGAAGGCTTGCATCCATATCATGTACAGCGTGTACAGCACCTTCAACCAGGAGACGCTACCATGCGACTGGAATTTTGTCATTGGGTAAATGCTAATCGCCGATTGCTTCGATTAATACTGTTCACCGATAAAGCTACTTTCACCCGTGACATATCAACAACACTCGTAACTCTCATCGGTGGGGTGGTCAGACGAAAATCCAAATGACACTGTGGAAGCAAATTTTCAACATCGCTTCTCTGCCAATGTGTTGTGCAGTATCATCGATGATCAGCTGATTGGCTCTGTTACTTTAGAGAATCGTTTTACGGGACAAAGTTATCTAGAATTTCTGCAAAATGAATTGCCAGGACTATTGGAGGATGTTCCTTTGGCTACACGCGCTGGTATGTACTTTCAGCATGACGGAGCTGCTCCACATTCTACCCCCACATTCTACCTAAATCAAACTTTCCCTGGTCGATGGATCGGCCGCGGTGGTCCCATTCAATGGCCACCAAGGTCTCCAGACCTCTCTCCGTTAGATTATTGTTTTTGGGGGTGGATGAAAAGTCAAGTTTACAAAAGAAAGGTGGATACACGAGACGAATTGTTCGCGCGCATTTTGGATGCTGCTGCCCGCATAAAGGAACGTCAAGATCAACTC
Source organism: Bathynomus jamesi (assembly GCA_023014485.1). Lineage (NCBI taxonomy): Eukaryota > Metazoa > Arthropoda > Malacostraca > Isopoda > Cirolanidae > Bathynomus > Bathynomus jamesi. The sequence goes on from JAJOZX010004265.1 coordinate 140,946, forward strand.
AGACGAACAACACACGATCTTCGCACACGAGTTGTAAAGTGCACTGAGGTTGCTGGTGGGATTTTCGAAAACGTATTGTAAACTGTAACAAATTTGTCATTTCTGTATCTGATACCATTCAAAATGCCAATGTTTAAACATTAAGTGTTAGAAACAGTAATTGGTTTCTCTTTCTTGATTACCATTAACAATGCTATAAAAAATATTGCGAATGTAAATTTGTTCAAAACCAAGTTGAAATCCCGATTAATAATGGGATACTAACAAAAATCTTGGATTAATGTCCACTAATAATGTTTAATATTGTCCATTAATATTGTTTAAGATTGAAATACAGGTTTTAACTATTAATAATACTTATTTACTTATTTATTTATTTATTATTATTAATTTATAACAGCTAGCTGCTTATTTTTAATAAGAGCCCAGTAAAGCCTAAAGCTTAGGGGGCAAATTAAATAAAAAAATTAAATAGTCGAGCTTCACAATTATTCATGTCATTGTAAAAATTGTAAAGTGTAAAAAGACTACTGTATTTATTTTATATTAATAAAGGTTATTCAATTCAATTCAATTCAATGCTTTTGTATTTGTAGATTCAAACAGCTCTATCTCCGTAACCATTCAGAATTAGACACATGTTCATATGAACTTTTTTCTCACAATGACCGATACTATCACCTCCCGAAGTATTGACCTTTCCTCCTGAAACACCCTGTGTGTGTGTGTATATATATATATATATATATATATATATATATATATATATATATACCTTTAATAACTGCTTGAAAACTCTTGAAAGGCACCCTCTAAAATTGATGGATCCTTTTATAGAATTTGAGACGCGTCCGCAAATCAGTAAATAATACTATTTCCCTATAAAGGGAATGAAGACATTGAGGTGGGTGGTTCAATTCCCGATGATGCTGATAATAATGATACAGAAGTTAAAACAATGGGGGTGCATTTGTTAGCCTGAGCGCTGTCCCAGTTCCTGGGTTTCCGCGCTGATTAATTATTATCGGTATGTATCTTTTAGTACATTACATTTTTACCATCAATATTTTTCCCTAAAACATTTAATATAAAATAAAAATAATAATTCTATAATGAGCAATTTCCTTAATTTTTTTTTTTTTTTTTAGAATTTTCGAATAATGTCAAAACCATCCTTGATAACTTTCATAATACATGCGATAAAAGTTTATGAAAAAATATACGATACCGCGAAATGTTTCACTCTCAGATCAAAACTTTGAAAGTATGTCGACCAGAAGTGTTTCTTTTTATATATTATTTCTCAAGATGGAATAATTCAAATTTTAATAGCGTTCAGCACTTTTTAAGGTTTACATTGTTTGTAAATAATGAAATATAAAGTTATTTTTAAAAGGAGAAATTACTAAATGTTAAGTTTTAGAATTTTAATTATCAATGGAGCGAATGTTTAAGAGTATTTGTCCAGCGCGAATTTGCTTATACACGGAAAATAATTGCGAACAATTATTTGCCGAAAGCGGAAAATTTGATTATACACGGTCCGCCAAACACGCTCTAATACAGTAGTACTGTACGCGCGTCAATGCGCGCTCTAGTGTTTTCTCCTACACTCTCCAACACTCCCGCATCTCCCTCCCTCTCGCGTCACCCCTCGCATCACCCTTTGTCTCAGTCCCACTACCGCGTTAAGTTCAGTGAAGTTGTGTTGGATTGTTTTTGTCGTATTTTGCCGTTGTTTTGCTATTACCCTTAGACAGTAGTATGGTACCAAAACGTAAAGCATCCGCGAGTGATAGGGAAGAGAAGAAAAGTCGTAAGGTTATGACATTAGCCGAAAAATAAAGATTCTAGATAAGTTGCGTGATAGTATGAGCGTAACATCACTTGACCGCGAGTATCACGTGAATGAGTCTACCATACGCACCATCCGAAAGAGTGAAGAAAAGATACGTGCTATTTTCATTTAATATATTTTTATTTATCATATGTAAATATCATTATGTTTATGATTTTATTATGTTCTTATTTCCTATACAATATAGGTAGGGAAATTCATTTGTGTGTGAATAAAAAATCTACGTATCTAAGTTTTAATGGGAGACTTTACGCGGCCGCGTTCACATATCCCCATTTATCCCATAAGGTATTAAGTTTGTCGAACGTGGATTTACCTGACGCGCCGTTCTCGAGGAACCTAACCCCCGCGTTGGACGAGGGTTTACTAAACTTATATGCGAAGAGATAAAATTTATAAAGGAAAGATGAGGAAGGCGATTTAATTCGCGTACATAACCTAATGAATTCCTAATTTACACAAGCTATAAACGGGCAGAAAAATGGAAATTTTCCCAAATAAGGAAGACCAGGTGGAAATACTTATAAAAACAGGTGCTATAGTCAAAGGGAGGTTGCTTACTGCTGCAGTTATCTCAATCAACAATATGCAAGATCAAAACAAGGGTTTTCGAGGATGGAGAACACAGTCCAAAAAGAAGATCTGGTAATGGGATCGTAAGGAAGGCAAATGTCAACCCTTTCATCAACGATGCCCAAATGCCGCAGAAGGCACTCACTTTTCAGATCAGTAGAAGAACCATTGAATGAAGGCTTTAGTGGGCCGGCCAAAAATTGAAAAGTCCTCTAGAAAAAAATTTAACGTCGTTTTTGTTAATAGCAGGCACCCACCTTAGATAAGTAGTATTGAGGATGCCAAACAAGATGTGGGTGGATGCCACTCTCAGTTTTGGGTTTGAAGGTCCCATACAAGGTTACAAAAGTCAAATTCTGAAAAATTCCGAATTTTTGCATTTCAGTGGTGGCTCTATGTAACAACGTGTTTAAAAGTGTATCATTAGCACATAAAGCATATTTTTGTGATTTTATGGATAATAATTGAATGTAACTATGACTCTGGATGTCTTTATTTCCATTAAAACTACAATGGTATCATCGGCATCACAAAGAATGACCAAGCACGAGACAAGTTCTGCATCACATGGTCAGAGCGGTCACGCATCTCTCAAGACACAAGATGCCTCTTCAATCTTCAAGATGATGATGGGGAAGCCACTTTCACTCGGGTTGACAGTCTACCGTCTCGCACTAGGCGTGACGCTCATGATGTCATGAAGCTAGTTCGGCAGTTGAAGCAGTTTGACGTCTTCAGAGTTCACGTGAGTGAAGCAGGAGATACAGATGCCGCCACTAACATCCCACTTGTTTCACTAGCAACCAAAGACACTGCACCCACAGATGTTGTGGAGAACCTGCTGACAGCTCAGGATCGAGGAAAGCAGCATGTAATCGGCTTCATGAAGGAGAGACTGATTGAACAGATCTACAGACCTACAGAAGCTAAGGCTAACAAAGACCCTAAGATCCACTGTAAGGTTAGCCCGAGAGAAAGGAAAGAGTAGGGTGTTAAAAGAGGAGAATAAGGGGTTAAGTAAGTATCAAAACCTATCATTCGTGTGTTAACATTCATTCAGAAAAAGAGAAAGAAAGACTCACCATCATCATCCGCCGGCCACTGCCAACAAGTCGGAAAAATAATCGAGAAGAATAGGAAAGGGGTGAAAGCTGAAAAGAAGTAAAATAAGAACGCTTACAAACCATGCAAACACAGTCTTAACTCAAACACTGTCATACCATGCAAACTGCAGACATGCAAGTAAAGAGAGGATAAGAAAAGGAAAAAAAAAAGTAGGAAGAGTATAACAAAACGGGGGTTAGTTTACGCTACGAGCTACATCTAAGTTCGTGTTAGTCTAATTTTTTTTAATAATTTTATTGTTGGCATATAACAAGTTGGCATGTCACAAGCTGGCATTAATCGTTAACAGACTCATCCTCGACCACCACCCCCAGAGCTCCTGTTGCTAATTGTTTTATTATTTTAAACAACGTTAATATTTTAAAATGCCTATCTAAACAGTTTTTAAACATATTAACGCTGGTAGAGTTCACGATGGACCTGGGGAAATTATTCCATTTATCAATTACTTTAAACGTAAAAAAGTTTTTAGCGATATTAGTAATGAAACGTCTGCCACGCAACTTAAATCCGTTATTACGAGTATTGCTATTATCGAAAGTGAACAGTTTGTCAAAATTTACGTTATCGATTTTATTTATGATTTTGAAAACTTCAATAAGCTCCCTGCTTAATCTCCTAGTTACGAGTGAATGCAAGTCTAACTCTTTAATCCTATCTTCGTAAGACTTGTTGTGCAATTGTAAGAGTCAGATTTATTATTACAGACCTTTACAAGTTTACGTAGATAATTAACTAAATGCCAGGGTCACCAGCGCCCAAATACTAGATTGGCATCCAGCACTGCGGCGCAAAATTAATTTAATAAAAGAAGGGAAGGACTGATTATAAAATCATCAATATGAATTTTGTATTTTATTGACAACAATTAATAAATTATATGCAACAATTATTTATAAATGCAAAGGGGATTTTTACCCGTAACAACTTTGACATATAATGGAGAATTAAACAATGGCACCGTTTAGCTAATATATAACAGTCTGCAACTAATACTGATAAACAACTAATGGAACTAATATTAATATACAAATAATTATCGTGCAAATAATATACAAATAATATTAATATATAAATAATGTAACACTAATAATAACACTAATAATAGCCACAATGACAACCTTGTCTGCAAAGAGAGAGACAAGAATACTGTAAGTAATATTCTAGAGAAAAAGAATAATAAAAATGGCAAAAATTAATAATTAATATACATATGCTATATAGGCCCAGTAACCTGTGGATGATAAATTACAGTTGATTCTCATTATGGGATTGTGTTAAGTTGAATGGGAAAACTAAGGAAGTATGTAGGCCACCTGCTAAGAAAATACACGAAACATAATAGGCTTATATTATAAAGTAAAATATACTAAGAAAATTAATAGGCAGGCCTATGCCTCTTCAATATAATAGAGCTGAGGTTAATCTAAAACAAAGGCTACGGTAGGCCTCAGCTAGGCTAGAGTTACAATTTGGCTTTTGCCTAGATAGACCTAACTTAGCCTAAGGTAATTTATTGTATGAATTGCACAGTAATATTTATAGTATGAATCTTACGGCACTAATCACAAACACTATAAGGCTTGTTAATCTCTGCAGTATGCGGTATTGCATACAGATATGCAATAGTAAAGAATATAAATATTATAAATAGGAACTTACCACGAAGAACCTTTGCTTGCTGGCGCCGTGTTTTCAAATAAATAAAATGTGTGAACGGCGTCCTTTGTGTTGTTGTACATAAGCTTGTTTTTACTATACAATTTTACCAACAAGCCAAAATAATCCTTAAAAGCCAATTCATGTCTAGTCACACCACACTGAATGCTTAAGAATTAAATTTGATCACTGGACATGTTTAACTTGTATTTATTTATTTATTTAGATTTAAATATTTCACTCATGCCAATTTGTGGCAGTTTTCACTAATAAAAAATAATCTTATGGTGCAAGGCACTACAAGTACTGCCCCCCCAAAAACATGGTTGTCAGGGGTAAAAAAAAAAACCCACTTAAATGTCAAAGCGCACTGGCTTACGAATGACTCTTCCAGAACGAGTCATTGTTTGCTTTTGGACGGCAATATCCTGCAGCACTGGTTCTGAAGGCATGGATGGTGCTACAGGTGCAGTAAGGACATTGGGGGAAGGGGATTCTTGGTGCCTGTGCAATGGGGCCACTGGCTGGTTCAAAGACAGTTGGTTGCGATAATGAAGGAGAATTGGAAGAGGGATGATAGATTGTTGTACCCTCGGATGAGGTGGTGGTACATAGGATTTAGGAAGGGTAGATTGCTGTACCTGTATATGAGATGAAGGTACAGAAGATTGAGGAGGGATAGGTTGCTGTACCTGTATTTGAGGTGGAGGTACAGAAGATTGAGGGAGGATAGGATCTTTTGTTGGAGAAAAATCAAGGTATGCTGGTTTCAAGCGGTCCACAGAAACGGTTTCACGCTTGCCCACCTTGTCAATGATGAAAGTTTTGGGTCTACGGTCTAGCACAAGGAAGGGATCATCATAAGGACAGTGAAGAGGGTAGCGGTGAGCATCATGTCTCAAGAAAACATGCGTGCAAGTTTGTTAATCATGGGAAACGAAGGTAGTTTGTGAAGTGGAAGTTCTAGGTGCTGTGGGACGAATTTGCTTATAACAGAGCGTAATGTCTTGACATACGAAGCAGGATCACATGTGGGGTTAATGGGTGTAGGTGTGAAAAATTCTCCGGGTAACCGGAGTGTGGTACCGTAAACTAATTCTGCTGCAGAGCATGCAAGATCAGTCTTCAGAGCAGTACGAATTCCGAGTAGGATTAGGGGTAGCCTGTCCACCCATGTAGTAGATGGATCAGTGGCTCGCAAGGAACTTTTAAGTTGACGATGGAAGCGTTCTACCACCCCATTGGATTGCGGGTGATAGCTTGTTGTTCTGATGCGCTCAGTCCCAAGAAGGAGCATGAGTTCCTTCCATAAGGCCGATTCAAACTGGGCACCTCTGTCTGTGCAAATGGTTGCAGGTATTCCAAAACGGGAAACCCAACATGAAACAAAGGCATGAGCTACTGCAGAAGCAGTACAAGAAGTCAAAGGAACAGCTTCTGGCCATCTTGTGAACCTATCAATGACAGTGAGAAGATAGGTATAACCTCGAGAAGAATAGAGGGGGCCGACTATGTCTAGATGTATGGCCTCAAAACGAGCCTTCGGCAAAGGAAAGGTACCAATTTCTGACTTTGTGTGTCGGTGAACTTTGGCACGCTGACATTGAAGGCAAGATCGAGTCCAATTGCGGATATCTTTGTTCATACTTGGCCATACAAACCTAGCTGCAATTAATTTTTGGGTGGCCTTAATTCCGGGTGAGAAAGGGAATGGAGTTTAGCAAAAACAGCTCTCGCAGCCCTTGTGGGACCAACGGTCGAATATGCTCAGTCGAGACGTCACACAAAATTTGTAAGTCTGACTTGGGTTCAACTGGTAAAGAGCGGACTTGCAACGAAGTGGGTGAATTAATAAGAGCTTGGAGGTCTGTATCCGTGGACTGAGCCTTAGCCATCTCTGAAAGGTTGATGTGAGAGTGTCCAGGGTCAGAAATTGCTGAGATGCGAGACAGCGCATCCGGCACAACATTCAAAGAACCTGAAATGTGTCGAATGTCTGAAGTAAATTGAAGAATAAAATCAAGGTATCTTCTCTCAGTAGGAGCATGAGAGTCTGATTGAGAATGGAGAGCAAATATTAACGGACGATGATCCGTAAAAATGCTAAAGTCACGTCCTTCCAGGAATGACCTGAAATGACGGATGGAGAGGTATATCGCCAGCAACTCTCGACCGAAAGTGCTGTACCTCATTTGTGAAGGTGAGAGCTTGCGTGAAAAGAATGCGAGAGGTTCCCAAACGCCTGAAACAAGCTGCTGGAGCACTCCTGACACGGCAACGTCAGAGGCATCAGTGGCTAAGTTCAGAGGAGCGTCTGGTTGAGGGTGAACAAGGCATGTAGCTTGTGCTATAGCCTCTTTTGCTTGTGAAAAAGCATTGGTCACTCCGGGGTCAGCAATTGTAAGAGTCAGATTTATTATTACAGACCTTTACAAGTTTACGTAGATAATTAACTAAATGCCAGGGTCACCAGCGCCCAAATACTAGATTGGCATCCAGCACTGCGGCGCAAAATTAATTTTAATAAAAGAAGGGAAGGACTGATTATAAAATCATCAATATGAATTTTGTATTTTATTGACAACAATTAATAAATTATATGCAACAATTATTTATAAATGCAAAGGGGATTTTTACCCGTAACAACTTTGACATATAATGGAGAATTAAACAATGGCACCGTTTAGCTAATATATAACAGTCTGCAACTAATACTGATAAACAACTAATGGAACTAATATTAATATACAAATAATTATCGTGCAAATAATATACAAATAATATTAATATATAAATAATGTAACACTAATAATAACACTAATAATAGCCACAATGACAACCTTGTCTGCAAAGAGAGAGACAAGAATACTGTAAGTAATATTCTAGAGAAAAAGAATAAAAAATGGCAAAAATTAATAATTAATATACATATGCTATATAGGCCCAGTAACCTGTGGATGATAAATTACAGTTGATTCTCATTATGGGATTGTGTTAAGTTGAATGGGAAAACTAAGGAAGTATGTAGGCCACCTGCTAAGAAAATACACGAAACATAATAGGCTTATATTATAAAGTAAAATATACTAAGAAAATTAATAGGCAGGCCTATGCCTCTTCAATATAATAGAGCTGAGGTTAATCTAAAACAAAGGCTACGGTAGGCCTCAGCTAGGCTAGAGTTACAATTTGGCTTTTGCCTAGATAGACCTAACTTAGCCTAAGGTAATTTATTGTATGAATTGCACAGTAATATTTATAGTATGAATCTTACGGCACTAATCACAAACACTATAAGGCTTGTTAATCTCTGCAGTATGCGGTATTGCATACAGATATGCAATAGTAAAGAATATAAATATTATAAATAGGAACTTACCACGAAGAACCTTTGCTTGCTGGCGCCGTGTTTTCAAATAAATAAAATGTGTGAACGGCGTCCTTTGTGTTGTTGTACATAAGCTTGTTTTTACTATACAATTTTACCAACAAGCCAAAATAATCCTTAAAAGCCAATTCATGTCTAGTCACACCACACTGAATGCTTAAGAATTAAATTTGATCACTGGACATGTTTAACTTGTATTTATTTATTTATTTAGATTTAAATATTTCACTCATGCCAATTTGTGGCAGTTTTCTAATAAAAAATAATCTTGTGGTGCAAGGCACTACACAATGACGGAATTAGTTTCGTGGCGCGACGCTGAACACTTTCCAAAACTGAACGGCATATTCTAAATGAGGCCTGACTAGGGACTTGTAAAGGGGCAATATAAATTCTTCGATTTAAATTCGAAATTACGCGCTATGAAGCCTAACATCCTATTAGCTTTTGCGCAAGACTCCAGGCACTGGTTCCTAACTTTTAAATCCTTAGATACGCGTACGCCTAAATCTACTTCCTCGTCAACGCTCGCTAACTGTCTATCGTCCATCGTGTACGTGTAATTATTGTTACGAGAACCTTTATGCAAAACTTTACATTTGTCTATGTTAAATTGCATCTGCCACTTATCCGTCCACTCCATAATCCTATTTACATCGTCTTGGAGCCTATTTCTATTGTCCACGTTAACAACTTTACCGCCTATTTTAGTATCGTCCGTGAAATTTGACACGTTACTGGTCAAGCCAACATCTATGTCGTTAGTGTAGATTAAGAATAGCAATGAGCCTAACACTGAACCCTGTGGGACACCGCTACCTACATCCAACCACCCCGATTCACTACCATTAACAACGACCCTCTGTTTCCTAGCACGAAGCCATTCCTCTAACCAGTTAGCTACCTGACCGCGTATACCGTGCGCTTTAACCTTCGCAATTAATCTTCTATGCGGAACTGTATCGAACGCTTTTTTAAAGTCTAAATAAATAACGTCAGCCGCTCTATGCCTATCGTATTCGCGCACTATTTCGTTATAAACTCTAGCAAATTAGTTAAACAAGATTTATGGCGTCGAAACCCATGCTGACTACTATTAATCAAATCGCGACTTTCTAAGTGATCGACGATACGATCCCTAACTACCAATTCCAAAAGTTTACCGACAATTGACGTTAAGCTAATAGGCCTATAATTGCTAGCTACTGTGCAATCGCCTTTTTTAAAAATGGGCGTAACGTTGACTAATTTAAAGTCTTCAGGAATAATCCTCGCTTCCAGTGACTTATTGAAAATTGTTGTTAAGGGGCCTACGATAATGTCTTTCAAATCTTTCAAATGTCTAGGATAAAGCGCGTCAGGGCCTGGAGCCTTGCTCACTTTTAGTTATTGATATAATGCGCAATCTAACCATCGTAAACAGTTATTTCATTCAAAATAGTCTCGCTACGAAATGGAACCATATCGTCCACGTTGGGGACATTATTTACGTCTTCTACAGTAAAAACTGTCACAAAAAGTTGTTAAAAATACCCGCCATCTTGTCCGCAAAACTATCAAAATTAGCCCTTTGAAAATCGGGGACTTCTATTACGTTACTATCCTTACAGTTTTCTATCAATAGCTTAAACCTAATAATATGGTGATCGCTTCATCCCAAACTCTCGCCTACTTCTAAACCTTCGACTATATTATCGTCGTTCGTCATCACCACGTCTAAGATATTGTCACCGCAAGTTGGTTCGGTAACCATCTGTCGTAAAATATTATCTTCCATGAACTCAATCAGTCTCAAACCCTTATCATTACCAGTAAAAGTCTTGTAATTAACATTAGGGCAGTTAAAGTCTCCGACAATTATATTATTCCGATATTAATAAAGTTACCAAGAAGCGAGTAAAATCTAATATCGGTATCGAGGGGTTGAACGGGAGGTCTATAAAAAACAACAAAATTAAAGCTAATACTACGCGCCCTAACTTCAACGCATATCGCATTAATTGCTGCTGGAAAATCTATCTTAACCTCGATAGCCCTAAGGGAATTACGAATGTACAGCAAAACGCCGCCACCAATCCTATGTACCTATCATTAGTAAAAAGTTTAAAACCCGCTATATCAAGTTCCCCCAACAAGTCCTGAGTCACGGTATTTAACCGCGTTTCGGTTATAGCAACTATATCGTAGTTCCCGGAATAAAATATCACCTTAAATTCGTTCAATTTTTTTCTAATACTACGCGCGAAATAGTAGGCTTCCATGAAACGATGAAGAAACATCGGTTGAAAACCTTCGCTGATGTGTACAAAGCTACAATTTCCATCAAGCAGAACATGCAGAATACCATCAAAGCTGACAGAAAGCTACTACAGCAGCTCCTGAATGCCGCGACCGCAGGTCGCATGGTGGAGATGGCCAACGTCTTGAAGCATGAACTGTCCCCAGTCCCATTTAGTCTGGCGAAGGCAGGAGGAGAGATGAATTCGACATCGAAGTCTGAGCTGATGAACATCCTGATGGCTCAGCAAACCATAAGCTCAGAGGTTCCAACTTCTGATCTGAAGACCGTGTGATGATAGATGGACATGCACTCATCCAAGCTCTTGGCAAGCCTGGCAGCTGTCGGACATTCGGCGACTATGCTGAAGTATTCTTCAAGGCCGTGACGAGTTATTTCAAACACACAACAAGAGTTGATGTCACTTTGATCGGTACGCAGGGGAAGGATCGATCAAAGCAGTTACCAGGACAAAGGATGCAAGCAAGAAGAAACCGATTCGGAAAGTCATTGATGGCCCACAAGTTCCACTGCCTGAAGTGTGGAAAAACTTCATGGCCCTGGATACAAACAAGGCTGACCTAGCCTTGTTTCTGTCTAACGTCATCACTGAGAAGGGCAGATATTTTCAAGAAAGATGTCAGCTGGTGACAGGGGGTGGTTTCTCTGAAGCCATTGAAGTGCGGTCAACCAGGCGACATGACGTTCCACTGCATAACAACCATGAAGAGGCGGACACCAGGCTCATCCTTCACTCATGTGATGCAGTGTCCCAGGGCTATGAACGAATACTGGTATTGTGCAGAGATACTGATTCACTTCGTTTGCACCAAGGTCGCTGAAGTATGGATTCTGTGCGGAACGGCCAAGAACCGAAAATGCTACCCTGTGCACGATGTATTCAAGAGTTTGTCGCCCCCAATCAGGGACAACTTGGTCAGCTTCCACGCTTTGACCAGGTGTGACACAGTCTCGTCCTTCAATGGTCATGTGTGTTCAGTAACCACCCACTCCTGCTGCACGCCATTGGTCGAGATAGAGATATCGCAGATGTTGAGAAGTTTGTGTGTCATTTGTATGGCACCCCGGAACAACACACAGTTGATGACGCCAGAATTCTTCTTTTTGGGAAGGCCAAGAAGACTGGAAATGCTCCCACCGACAAAGGATGCCCTGGAGCTCCACGCCAAGCGGGCAAACTATCAGGTCAAAATATGGCTTCAGGCTGACAAAGAGCACGTAGATGTTGAAGATCCGGTGGACACTTCAGCCTGGAAGTTGGAAGATGGGAGCCTCCTACCAGTGTGGACAAGACTTCCTCCAATCCATGAAGCCTGCCTGGAGCTTGTTGCTTGTGGTTGCAAGAAAAAGTGCAAGACAACTAGATGCAATTGCTTCAGGAAAAGGATGAAGTGTACGACAGCTTGTGGTTGTGACGACAGCGGTTGCTGTAACCCAGCTGGACAGTAGATCTATGTCTCTCTTCCGGGCTGAAATCGAGAGAAGCTGGAATGTGCTGTAAGGAACTAATAACTCTGTTCTTAAGTAATTGCAATCCACACAATTGTGACTGTCAGTGCAGCATTTCGGTGATGTTCATCAAGAAACGTGAACTTGTAGATGTTACTAGTGGGTAAACTGTATAGTTATGGGGCTATACTTACTGCTTTGTGATTTAACTGTGATAATTCTGTTACTGTGAGTACTTAATTCATGCCATCAAACTTATTAGGCACTAATCATGTTAAAATAAATTGTTTTGACAAAGAGACTTGCTCAATGTTTTTTGCGTCAATTAAAATAAAAAATCACAAATTTTTAGCACAATTTCGGTCGTGATTAACTTGAATTTGACCTTGAATTGGTAATTCGGATGGAATAAGCGTGTCATCATACTTCTTTATCACTAAGTGTGGAAAAATGAAACATTTGGTCAAACCAATTGGCTCAGAATATTTTTTTAAAATTAAAATTAGAAAATATAATTTTTTGCACAGTTTGACCTCGAAAATTACCTTCAAATCCAAAAGCGAGAGTGGCATCCACCTGCATTTTATTCCTCACCCACAGGTACATTGATTCAGCATGGGTGCCAGCTATTAACAAAAACCGCCGTTCAAGGTCGATTTTTTAATTTTGGCCGGTCCGCTACTTCAAAATCACAAAGTAATTTAGCCACAAGAAAAATCTGACCATTCTCGTGTCTATTTAAACGTTCTCAAACACCATAATTTGAGAACTATGTAATAGGGTGGACACACAAAGTATTAAATAATTTTGTAAATAAATGTACGAAAACTTTTGCATTTTAATTTTTTTTATTTTCCTCAAATTCTTTGATGTTTTACATTATATGTTGGAGTTAAACTAATTTCTTCATTTGCTAAATTTTCCCAAACGAACGGTAAACTTTTCATTACAAACAAACAAACAAACAATACAACAAACAAACAAAACAGCTTTAATGGCTTTATTGCGGATCATTCACAATCCATAGCCACTTAACCTAACATACAAATACAATCTTACGTATACACTGAACTTAATACAAAAATAAGGCCAACATAGCCACTTAACCTAGCATATTGGTATACTGTTTGATTAATTATCTGACAATTTTATGTATATTGTTATTACATGAGACACCTTATAACACTTATTTTAACATAGCCACTTAGCCACTTAACATGGCCACTTAACTATCCTATGCATGGTACAAAAGATAAGGACGACTATAACTGAAGTATTGCTTTGTAGGAATATTTATGAACGCCATTGTAAATGACTACACATCAATCACCCTTTGAAGAATTCTTATAACCAAACATTCTTATTGCAATAATAGTCAGTAAGGAAGGCCAGAAACAGGTACATAGCTCAGGCCAGACGAATTCGGTCCACTACAGTAATTCCTGGATTATGATTAATCAGTTCCATAATGGGACTCGAACCTTGACCTCAGTGTCTTCATTTCGTTTATAGGGAAATGGTGTATACCCACTGAGCTACGGGCGCTGATTAGGTAAACTGTAAAGAACAAAGAAAAACGCAGAATGTTTATAACAAATCCTACTAAATCCCATTAAACTAAATCCCATTAAAGCCTAAATTTTAAGGACTAAATTAAATAAAAATAAATAAACAGCTCAATTAACAATCGTATATTTAACGTTAAAATTACTCTAACAATGTTAACATCGTAATGTTAATTTTTATCATTAAAGAGACATCTATCTATCTATCTATCTATCATTATACCCCATTTCATCCCAAACTATTTTTGTCTCTTAATGAATCCATAGATACTTTTCTGAAACACTTATATTAAGTACTGAATTAGCAAATTAGACCTTGGCCCCTCATTCCCGCATAAAAAATAGAGACAATACTCGAAATCAGAATACCAAAACTTTTCAAAAGTGGACTCTACACTCTACAGTAGCTCTTCGATGTGTATGTGTGTGTGTGTCCGCCAGTAAGTCGAACAAAGAAAAATCCATTTTGTTTCTAAAAAGTAAATGGATGGGAGAGCCTTAAATATTTAAAGAATTTAACTTATTTATTTTATTTTATCGCGCTTTTCAAACTAAATTTTTGATGATTCAACCTAATTCTGACAATTTGATTTGAAAGTTACATAAAATCCTATAAAATAATATAAAAAAATCTATATTTTATATTTTCGGAGTTTTTTTTTTTTTGTAAAAATTCTCTAACGATTCTATATCAAATTTAATTTTGACGCAAATTTAAGAGTAATGATTATATTACCAAAATGTAATTAAATATTGCCAGTTTGACATTAAAAAATAAGCAATTTATAACCCCCCTAAAAAATGTAGCATACTGTTCACATAGTCCACTAAGAGATGAACCCCAAAGCCCCCACCCCCCCAAAAAAAATTGACCCAAAATCCTAAAATCCCTAAATAGTGCCTAAATAGTACCAATTACTATAACTCCTTCGCTAGAACTGCCAAAATAGGTACCAATAGTATTACTAGGTATGTTTGACTTATTTGATTAAATATTTTGATGAATTACAAATTATGTTGAATTTACTAGTTTCTTTTGCTCAACAGAGAGTTTGTATATATATATATATATATATATATATGCGTCTCGGTGGTGTAGTAGTTAGCGTCGCTGACTACGAATCCATCGGCCCCAGGATCGAGATCCAGTGACGACAGGAGGCGCGCAGCAAAACCCGGCTGTTCATCTTCCACACAATAAAAAAATTGGTTCGTAGATAAATGGGTAGCCTGGATAGCCTAGTGGTTAAGACGCTGAGCTGCTGGTAGGGCGTGGTTCGGATTCCACGTTAAACTGTAGGAGTGACAAGTTTGACCTTCGTCAGAATGAACAATTCGCGCGGAAGCAAAACCAAGGTTAACCAAGGTGTGATATATTATATATGAACTTTGTTATCTATTGTCACTGTAGATCTAGTTTACGAAGACTCTTAACATTGTTTCACGGGCGACTAGTCGTCCGCGATTGGCGTTCTGGGTACCCTTGCTGGCTATCTAAATCATTTTCCAAACAGATGCCCAAATGTTGTAATTGTATAACTACTTCCTGTTAAAAATTTAAAAAATTCCGTTATAAGTTCAACACAATGAAGTATTTTACAATTTTTGTGGTTTTATAATTTCACGATTGTGGAATTTATAATTTTATATGAGAGTTTCATACTTTGTAGGTGTCAAAATTTTGAAATTTTAGTGTAAATTTAAGTTTTATTACTAGGGGCACTCAATATATTTTGCCCCACCATTTTTTCTTAGCTAAATAATAGGCCATGGGGCTGAAATGTCTTTTGAGTCGTAAGCTTGAACTTTCTGCGCTTCACATAACCGGATTGTTCGAGTTTGAACCTCCCCGCCTTGTATAAAACCGTTTTTAAACGCCCTTGTATAAAACCGATGGTTAACGCAGTTTCGAAAATGGCGTCTGACAGTGATGTGCGTCGTAAAAAGAGAGCTGTTATCGAGTTCTTAACTGCAGAGAAGGAAACAGTTGGAAATATTCACAAACGTCTACAAAACGTTTACGGAGATGCTGTTGTTGATCGAAGCGCAGTTGGACGATGGTTTAAACATGTGAGATCATCGGAGAGAGGGAGAGCCAGCCTCGATGATGAGCCACGCAGCGGTCGCCCGGCATCGGTCATGACATCTCACACTGTGCAACGTGCTAACAGCATCATTCGATCAAATCGGCGCGTCACATACAAGGAGCTATCACTAGAGCTAGGAGTTAGTGAAGGAAGTGTGAATACGATAATTCAGCAACTCACAAAGCCCAAAGAAAAGAAATTGCTTCTGAGTCGTTGGTTCGATACGAGACAGAAGGGGATAACTTCCTTTCACGAACTGTGACTGGGGATGAGACTTGGGTACACCACTTTGAACCTGAAACAAAACGCCAATCTATGGAGTGGCATCACGCAGACTCCCCACTCAATAAAAGCTCAAAATGGCTCCCTCTGCAGGAAAGGTTATGGCCACCATCTTCTGGGACATGAAAGGGGTGATTCTGGTGGACATTATGAAGAAAGGACAAACAATCAACTCAGAGGCATATATTGCTACCCTACAGAGACTCCAGAGACGTATAAAGCGAGTTCGACCGGAGAGAAAACTGGAATACGTCCTTCTTTTGCACGATAATGCAAGACCACACAACAGTTTGCAAACAAGAGAGGCCATCACAAAAATGCGCTTGACTGTGTTACCCCACCCTCCATACAGCCCGGATCTGGCACCTTCAGACTTCCATTTGTTTGGTCCAATGAAGGATGCTATTCGTGGAAGAAAGTTTCAGAGTGACGATGAGGTTGTTGAGGAGGTTAAGAGGTGGCTCCAGCGGAACCCAGCGAACTTTTACCAGCAAGGAATAAAGGCCTTTATTTCGAGGCGGAGGAAAGCCGTGGAAAAGGATGGAGACTATGTGGAAAACTAAAAACTTGTGAAAAAGGTATGTAACTACTTGTGTACAAAATTTCTGGAACTTACAAGGAAACTTGACAGAAAAAAAAAGGTGGGGCAAAATATATTGAGTGGCCCTTGTTTGTATATATATATATATATATATATATTATTATATATATATTATTATATATATATGTGGGATCAATTTCACTATTAACACGTGAAATGAATGAATGGTGCAAATCCACAAGGAAAAAGAACAAATTATTCCAAAGTCTTTCGTGTATTCAGCAGTACACCTCGTCAGAGAATGTCATTCCCTGATGTGTACTGCTGAATACACGAAAGGCCTTGGAATAATTTTTTCTTTTTCTTGGTTTGCATTATATATATATATATATATATATATAATAATTATATATATATAATAATATAATAATTTTTCTTTTTCTTGGTTTGCATTATATATATATATATATATATATATATATATATATATACACACCAGACCTAAATTAACTTCAAGTAGAATATATGTCTGGAATCTGCCATTGTTTGTGCCGCTTTACATGTTACGTTCCTAAGCGTTTCTTTCCATTAAAGTTACATAATGTTTCATTATTCTTTTTAGAATATTCGATGAAC
Organism: Bathynomus jamesi; assembly: GCA_023014485.1. NCBI lineage: Eukaryota > Metazoa > Arthropoda > Malacostraca > Isopoda > Cirolanidae > Bathynomus > Bathynomus jamesi. The sequence continues at coordinate 158,408 of JAJOZX010004265.1, forward strand.
GTTGCTAATTATTCGTTTTATAACGTATATTAACGTTTTACTGGATGGAATTTATAAGTATTTATTGAGTTTGGAGACTTTTGTTGTGAACCGTCGAAAGTATTTTCAAATTCTGCGAATCCCAGTAAGATCGGGGCACCGAGCATGAGGCAACTAGGCCCATGCTTTAAGACGGTAGAGTCGATAATCGATGATTCAGATATGGCAAATGTACTGGCACAAATTCTGACCATTCATAACTATGGATAGATGGATTATAAAAAGCCAGACTTGAAGAAAAGTTAAATGCCACGGATAAATGGAGAGTTTCAAGCATTTTAAACTATACAAGTTAGTTTGACAAGGTAATGTTTTTTTGTCCTTTGTGTCGTCTTACTTTAATCTCGAACTTATTTGGTAAAAGTCCATACTGGCATTTTCTTTCCCTCTACTTCGAGAACTTCCTACAGTATTAGTTCTCCCTTATGATGTGAAAGGAAAGTTAAAGTTATCGCAAATTAGAAAGCTGGGGTTGACAGTTTCATGTATTTGTGAGTTCCTAGTTTTTAAGAATCCTATAAACACTTCAAATAAATTTAAAGTTTGCTCTTGTATTAGGCCTTACAACACATCAGCCGTGGTATACTAGACTTGTGACCTACTGCTTCATCTACAGTTTTTTCTTTATCTTTTACGAAATATATATATATATATATATATATATATATATATGTTTAAGTTTCTATATGTCGTATGCATATAAATATTATAATGGATATTTAGAAGGCAAAATAAATAAACATATATTTATTTAAGCAATATTACATAAGTTTATTTAGTACTGGCTGTTATGCACCTCTAAATGTTTATTTAACTCATTATAAATTGAGAAGTTGCTTTGCTTTACAGAGATAAATAACATTTACACGTTTCAGTAACTTACAATATTTTTCCTTGTTGAATTGAAAATTAAATTTAAATACATTGTATAATATATGTATAAGCTTGTTATACTTTAGAGTATTCAAAGTTCAACTTTATAACCACTTTACAGTTATTAATGTTTAAAAGTTATCTGTCATGAGATTTTTGTCATTAAAGAAAACAATGACGTCATAATGTAAAGGTCAAGCTATCCCACAAATCGTAGAATTAGAAAATAGTAGACACCTATGCCAGAGATCCTACATGAATTTCTGATCTTTAACTTTGATGACAAACACTGATTAAACCTGTTGATATTAGTAACACTAACGTTAATAATAAAACCAAAGTAATAAAAAACTAAAAGCTATTCTGAAAAAAACACTTTACAATACGGTTAAAGAAAAGATTTGCATGGCTGAGATAATCTACCAATTTTTGTGATTCTAAAGATTTTTTCATAAGTATAAAGAAATAATGTAAAGAATATATATATATATATTCTACACTCAAGACTGTACTAAAAATATAAAAAAAAAAATTCCTATTGCTCCTACGAGCTTCTTTTTTCCAAAGAACTTAAGTTTAAAGTTACAAAATATAATACGTGTGTATAAATACAGAAATTATATGTATATTTGTATAAATTATACATACATACATATTATCGCAAGATGAATGGTTAATTAGCACTTGGAGTATTTGAAATAAATGTACATTTTAATATTTTAATTGTTTAACAAACAACTAAAATACGTTAAAATTAAATACACAAATAAAATGAGAAATAAATTTAATATTTTAGTTATATATTTATATATATTTACTCATTTATTATATTTAAATACTTCTTGTATATAAAATATACAAAATAAACAATTATTCTTAAACCTAAGTTACTTGCAGATTTCTTATATATATTTACTAAGAATAAATATTTATTTAAAAATATTTATAAATATATATATATTTTTTTAAAATATTTAATCTTAGTTGTCTTGAGGTTTAGCGGGTTTCTACATTGCAATAGGTCCACCAGCTGCATTACCTGTGTAGTAAATAAAGAGGATATGTTATATAATTATACATATTAAAAATATTGGAAATGTAATTGCAAGTAACTATTTTATAAGTATATTGGTTATACACACACACACACACACACACACACACACACGACAGAGAGAGAGAGAGAGAGAGACGAGAGAGAGGAGAGAGAGAGAGAGAGACGAGAGAGAGAGAGAGAGAGAGAGAGAGAGAGAGAGTTTTTAATCTCTTGTTTTGAAAAGGAACTAAATTGAAAAACTTAATCTTAGTGTCATCGAACCGAAGGTGACTTTGAAAAATGCCAAAATAATGAGGTACCAATTAATATATCTTAATCAAGCTTAATCTAACGTTAACGTGAGCTAACATAGCGTAGTCTAATCTTATCATATCTAACATATTCTTTTGCCGACAGTAAACATTTCTAGATCTTGTCAAATATAAATTTTTAATATTCCGAGGTACCAAAAGTGTTACCTCACTAAAATGAACTCTTTATATATACATATGAGCTATCACACACTCGCCCTCATTATACTCATTTGATGTTCGCACACACCCATACATGCGTGATATCCCAGGACAAAACTAATCTTTCCTTTTCATACCTGCCTCTTTAAAGGTAGTTTTCTCCTTCTTGCAGAAGGGCCAGATTCGGTTCTCTCCTTTCCCATCCTTGGAGGGAGTCTACAATAACGGGAGAAACGTAGGGGGGAATTTCTTCGGTCCTTAGGAGGCTGTCTCCTGCTTTAAGAGGGACTGCTCCAGTTCTTAGGGAGATTTCGCTCATTTCGCGGGGAAAAAGGAATTGGCTGATAGGGGACATTACGGAACGCTTACGGCGTCCACTGGAAAAACAAAAGGTAAAGTTGTGTTAAATTAAAGTCAAGAAGTCAGAATGATGAGAAGTTAAGGAGCATTAATAATTATATAATTATTAAACGTTAAATGCAATAACATATTAGAGTTTTATATTTGTCATGATATTTTTATTTTATTGAAGAAAATGATTACGTCATAATGTAACGGTCAAACTATCCGACAAATCGAAGAATTAGAAAATAGTAGACACTTGAATGTCTTAGGAATTTTGTTATTGATGGGATAAAGTATCGCGATTTACTCTTGGTTGACTGGTTTCCATTTACGTATAATCAACAGTCGATGTAGAAAGACTGAACATTGACATGTAATTGCCAATTTTAATGAAACGAGTTTGCCTACTTTGTTTCCGAATATTTGTTTATCATCCGTAAATGAGATTCAAATTATAGTAATGTAATTGAAATCAACAGTTTTTTTTTATATATATAAAATTCAAATTAAGGTTTCTTTTGTAATTTTATTACTGCATAGAATACATATAATGAAAATTATATGTCCGCACTTACTAATTGCTAATTACACACCGAAGTTACTAATTAAATTTTAAAAAGGGGCACGGTTTTGTTTTAGTTTTATTTCCGAGCTTCCGCGGTTCATTTTAGTCAGACACTGAAAATGTAATTGGATTTAATGGTAGAATTGTATCCCCAATGTTGTCGAATGTGATGTCAATACTATACATCACCAGAATGACATCACTCCCATACGTATCCCAAACACTGTGTTGTGCTTAGCAAGTAGTTTCTGAGAAATGTTTTACCAACTAAACAAGACTCGAATGGCAGCCATTTTAAAACTTACATTTTCTGAACATCGATGAGACCGAATCCAACGGGTAATGACATGTATTTGCGGTTCTTCATTTGAGCCAAGGCCAACAAGGTTTCAAGTTCGGCTAATCGCTGATCGCTGACACGTTTTTGCCTTAAAAAAAACAAAAAGGTAAAATTAAAATAAACTCTCTCTAAACTTCTCTAAACTCCTTCGCTCTTGTTCAACTCCATGTTCAACTTTGTTTTAAAGCGAAGACAAATATGTCCCTCCGCGTATGATAAAAATAGAATTTAGTTATTGGCGATTTGCGTTTACTGTAGACAAATGCCCATTGGGATATGATTTGCATTATGAAATATACAAAAAGAGGTCAGATAAGGTCAAATGAGACTTCAAATCTCAGAGTTTACCCAAAGGGTTAAGAACTAAATGTAACGTCAATTACAAAGTATCAGTAATTCAAAAGACATTCCAGGACACTCTCCTTTATTGAATTAAATATGATCAGAATATGACGAAAAGTAAGTGGCAGTTTATGTTTAGACAAATGTTTATTAGGATAGAATTTTTGTTATAAAATATGCATTAAAGTTTATTCAATGAATTGAGAACTAACTGTAACGTCAGTTATAAAATATTAACAATTCAAAAGACACTTCGGGATACTCTTTTGTACCGAATTCAATAAGATTAGAATAAAAAGGAAAAGTTTACCCATTAAATTTGTCGTAAGAAAACGAGGCTATAATGGTAAACTATATTATTCCTTTTCATAAATGGTGACATAATAATCTTAATATTGTATACTGATTCTCACGCTTATAATTACGTATTTATTTCTAATATCAGTAATGAATTTTACCTTTGATTAGACACTTGAGTCGGGGCTGAGAGGGTTCCAATAATTATGGCGAAAAGGATGAGAGCGAATACACCTCCTTTCATTTTTGCGAGAATCTGTAAAAGAAATGAAAATGAAATGAAAATTAAATGAAAATGAAGAAGAATAAGAAATAAATAAAATAAAAACATTGAAACAAAAATGAAACTAAAATGGAAGGCGAAGTGAATTTAAGATTTAAGTGACATTCAAGTAAAATGGAAACCATTTCCATTAATTTCTTTAAAGAAATTAATATATTGTATATAATTTACGATGTTTTGTATGCATCTGTGGCCTTTTTTGGCCTTATTCTGCACTTAATTATTGTTGGTGCATTCATCAACATGTGAGGGTGGATTGGTTGTTCTAATGTACAGTATGTTTTCCATCCACGGAGGGTCGTTCAGGCGGATCCTCAAGGTTTATTGACAGGCCATAATACTCAAAGGGGTAAAATAAAAACCCCTTCATGCGTCTGTATAATCCTGTCAGATCGAACCACCAACCAATGAATCACGGCAAACCAAAAGTTTAAAATGATTTTGACAGATAACCAATGACAGAAAAATGGGTTATGGTTTTGGTTGAAAATTTGGTACGTATTTGGTTATTATTTACTAAAATTGCGTAAAACTGCATCAAATGTGTAACGATTATTTGAAACCTCAAACGATAAATAATTATTTAAATTAAGCCGTAATTACACATCACTATTTGCGGTGGAGAGCGCAAGAAAGCAACTCACTCCTCCACCAAGCCAGGCCTAGAGGCGGGGCCACCAGCTTGACCTTCGTGTGAAGAGAGACCAACACACGGAACATCATCGAGGTTAACGAGGTGTTATATATATATATATATATATATATATACATTTTAACTGCAAACACGCAGTATAATTAACGTAAAGAACGACGCTTGTATAGGAGAATATTCCGCGCAAGATGAGGAGAGAGAACGAAACAAATCAAAAAATGAGGTAACCACCCGGGAATCGAACCCGGGATCTTCCGATTGCCGGTCAGATATGATAACCATTACCATTTTTCATTTGTTTCGTTCTCTCCTCTCTCCTCATCTTGCGCGGAATATTCTCCTATACAAGCGTCGTTTTTTACGTTATATATATATATATATATATATATATCACTTAGTAACAGCGTCGAATTTCATTTTGCATCTTGAAATATTAAATGAAAATGCTAATTGCTCATTATTATCTCATTTTGTGTAGTGTGTTTAGAATATTTTCATTGGCAGATGCGATGCTTTGGTAATGAAGAAAACTGTGTACAGTATATGTATCAAAGAGAGAGAGAGAGAGAGAGAGAGAGAGAGAGAGAGAGAGAGAGAGAGAGAGTATTTTGTGAGAAGAGTTATTAGTTATTAAATTTTGATCAGTATCGAATATACAAAAAGTGTTTTGAATGATTTGTTTTTCTACTCATAGTTATTTTACAGGTTCGGGGCATCAGGGAGTGGTGTTTGGGTCGGGGAAACTGCCCAATTGAAAATAGAATTGAAAAATAATTTAATGTTTTTGCAAATATTTGTAGATTGTAAATTTAACGAGTTTAAGCTGAAATGGTTCGTTCTGAAATGGCGGAATTGCGAAATTTCCTTATCAAATGGTTTATACTTTTGCAATTCAGTTTTAGTTACTGAAAATAATCTTGTCATTCCGGAATCAATTCCAAATCCAAACATTGTTCAGAGACCTCATTCAAGATATATGTAAACCACAATTATGAAAATTTAGGCTAACTTTTTAATGCAAAATGTAGATAAAAAAAATCTCTCCAACATTGATTAAAACTTAATTGAATTGCTTCGGTATCTCCGAGCTTTAAATTGTCTATAAAAGGAACATAATCAGGTTCTTTTTCCAGAGTGTGTAACTTCTTCTCGGAACTCTTTGTGAGCAAAGAAATGAAGTAACATTGCTATTAAGAGTAAAGTGCAACTTTGTTATTCTGCATTAACTCGTATTACGAAGAGCTTTTAAAGCTAATTTTGCTTGTTAATGTTTCAATCGCATGCAGATGCTAACTTCATAAACGAAATGAATTTTACTGTATTAATAGATTCAGTTCAAGATAGATAGCGGCAATTCAACGCTATAAATAAAATAACATATATTAATAAAAAGGGGATCAGCGTTGGCGTATTGAAAATCGTGGAACTGTAATTAATACCTTCAAAGTAATTGATTTGAAATAATAGATGAACGAAAATATCCTTTCTGTGCTATTAATCAAAGGCTATTTAAACGTTTTCTCGATGCTGCTAATTACCAGATGAACTCCGGTTGTAGGCTCAAATTTATAGTTACACTATTAACATTATATACATACGCGTTAACATAACTGTTTTTATATTTTGTATTTTTGTAATAAGAGATTGTCTTTATATTTTTACATATTGAAATATTTGCTTCTCCATAAATGAACTCATCTCTTATAGCTTCATAATATTTTTAGACCGTTCTCTGCGTCTAGACTATATGTAGCGACCCGTGATTCGGATCCCACGTAAATCTGTAGGTCCCCTCCGTCATATGACCTTAGATTTTGCGAAGGAGGTTAATTAATAGTGCTTTTAGTAAAATACCAATGAATCACTTTTCTTTAAAACATTATTGGAACTTGCATGCGATAAGTTAACCATATTTACACAATACTGTACTCAGAAATTGAAATATTTATTTGATGTTCGTTTTCTTTAAAATCTTGGTACTTAATTTAGGATAACTATAATAAAAATAATTATAAATAAATAAAATGTAATAAACTTAATGTGTTTTACGTTATTTATTTTAAATCTTAATTCGAGAGTATTCGTCAATATATGAATACTAAAACCCTTCCATAAGAGAGAATTTTATATGACAAGAATTAATTCCTTTCAAGAATTTTACCTTTATTGAATATTCCATTTTTTCAAATATAATTATTTATTGTTTTCTGCATAAAGGATACGAATACCCCATATTCATCACTAATATATATATATATATATATATTATATATATATATATATATATATATATATATATATATATATACACACGTGTATGTAAGTATGTGTACGTAATCGCGTTTGAAAACGTGTACACAGTTGAGAAGTTTCAAAATTTAAAAAAAAAATAGATCTGTCGACATACTTAAAAATAAAACCCATTAAAAATTTATATATTATTTCTTACTGCCAATCCCTAATATGAAAACATTTTCAATTTACAATCGCCAACCGTTCGTTCTCTCTCTCGCGAAGCATACCCTCAATAAGAATTCCCAAAAGGCTTGGAAAGGGGAATGGCATCCCTGATATAGACCCAAATCCAGTTTACAAAATCCACACACAAAGTATTAAATATATATATATATGTAAACATATACATTTCTTTGGAGGTTATTTTTTGCTATATGAAATTATTTACATATTAGTAAGGCGCATCTCTAAATATTTATATGTTTTGTAAAAAAGAAAATATTCCATATATTATGAACGAATCTCATGAATGAATTTTATTCTCGCTGACTGGAATTTACGTTCGCGCTTTGAAATACCTTTTGAAGTTGTACTTGTACATAGTGTTCGCATAGCATACAGTATATATATATATATATATATATACATTCAAAATTCAACATAACTAAAAGTCAAATTTATATAATACTAAAATTACTAAAATTAGTAATAAAACATTGAATCAAAATACTTGTGTCATTCTAAAACTTGTAAGCGAGTCTGAAACGTATTTGAACGGAAATGCAGAGAACTAAAATTCCCAAACATACGTTTCACATTAAAAATGAAACATTTTGACAATTAACACAAGAAAAGGTATTTTCCTGTTATCCCGGACCCCAGAATATCCTCACTTTTACGGTCCTAAATTCTAACTAATAATGTGACAGTCCTAAATTATGTAGAACCAAATTTTATATATATATATATATATATATATATATATATTGATGGTTGGTTAGGTTAAGTTGTAATATTTTCGCTAGTTTTAACAAAAAATATCACGACTAAACCTAACCAATTGTTAATTTAAGTCTGGGGTCCGGGATAACAGGAAAGTACCCAAGAAAATTTATGGTGCAGTTTAGTGTATACAGGATTTGTGTGTATACAAAAGTTCGGTAAATGATATCGCCTTGTAACAGTCTCATTTCCCAAGGATTTGGGTTACAGGAAGGGAAGAATTGGGTTGAGGACCCATCCTTCCTTTTTTCTTCCTCCCCACAAAAAGCAAGAATAGACTCGGACGCGGGCGCCGCGCCTGCGCAGGCCGCCCACGTAACTGCAGGTAGGCATGTGTAAGTGTGTGGAATGTAAAGGGGATGAATGATCAGCGAAAGAGAGCAGAAGTGGTGTAGGTGTTTAAAAGTGAAATATATCTAAACATTCTTCAATTATTTCAAATTAAAACTTAAAGCTGTTATGTTACCAATACACAAACTCTATTTTGAACCATAATGAATGTAAAGTAGCTCGAGTAATTAACTTTACTGCAGATCATTTGGACGAGTTAAAGTTTACGATTTTGGAAAAGAATCACATTCAACTGAACACTATCTATCGTAAATCGTGATTTTAATCTCCATTTTTTTTACCTTAAGTTTTATCAACTATTTTCTTTGTCGAAAACTGCAAAGATGAAATATAGAGAGTACTGTCGATTTTTTTAAATAGATTTTGTGTACTGACGCTTATTCTTTGAACTTTCAAGGAAATGAACCAGGATATCCATGAGTTTATCCATCGGAATGAATACCCTATAAAGTTTAAATAGGTCGGTTTTATTAATTTATATTAGTTAACCATTAATAAGGGAAATGATGTTGTTTTCTTTTATTTCACGAAGAAAATGAGTTTCGAGAGATAAACTGTTGAGGGAATAAAATATCGCATCAAAACGGATGGTTGTGAGAATAACAGAGCAAATGTGTCGTTTTTACTTATCAAGACGTTCTTTAATGGGACGAAACGTCAGGCAGACTATGAATTTGTAGAATTCTGTGAAGAGGTTGGCTGAAGCTTGTGAACATCCATTTGATAACGGTTAAAACTGCCTTTAAAAATGAAACGGTTACCAACTACGCATTATTGTATTTGTTAATTATATTTCTTAAGCAACTACAGGAATTAGAATCTATAATAGAGGGTTCGGGAAACTACTCTGACAGGTATTTAACTATTTTCTCAGCAGGTGTTTTTGCAACTAAAGAAACTACATAGAAACAATTATATTTTTTTACCATTTCAATTACTATTTTTAACTTTGTCAACAAACTAGCTAAATCCCCAACTCAGCAACACATCTGGTCTTCCTGAAATTGTATTGTTTGCTTCAATATATATATATATATATATATATATATATATATATATATACATAATGCAATGCAAATACTGTATGAGAAACAAAATAAAAATATCGAACCTGTGGCTGATGCACACAATCTATCTTGAATATATTTTGACACGCTGTCTGATTGATATTCATGGGCAAGCATTTATTTTCGATTAGTTTAAGCTCTTTTTCAGGGCACATCGCCCCTCGTTATCCCTCATAACATCGACTAATCCGACCTTGTGTTTCGCAATCGAAATTACTATTTAACCGTTCAGATGAAAGGATTACGCGGGAGGCAGTTATAATAAGAAGTGTAATTATTTTAAGGGTTGTAAATCTGTAATCATGGCCTCGTGGCGAAACTGCATATATATATATATATATATATATATATATATATATATATATATATATAGCTGAAACTACAAACTAGCAACCCAAGCACAAAAATTATCATGAAGTGGACCGCTCACTGGATTATGATAAAACATTGTTGCTTCCAGTTACGGAAGCCTCGTTAGTACGATGACCCTCTATGCACTTGGCAATGATGCTGCGAGCTGCTCTAACCCTGAATGGGTGTATGGGCGGATCGGTACTTTACTTTCTGTCTACGACTTAATATATAAATATTTTTTGTCCAAAATACTAATAAACATAAAAATGCATTCGTTTATATCTTTATTATGGGTTCAGCCCCCCCCCCCCCCCAAGAGGGGCCTGGTTAAAACTTCAAAATAAATATAGGCTGAATTTGAGGCCAAAAATGAATCTTTTTTTGTCAACAATTACTTCTGGAGGAATCTGCTAATGGAGACATTTTCGAATCGTACATTAATTTCTAAAGTTACTAAATAAGAGATTCTATGTTTCAGATTTAGGGCAAATTATATTATCACACACACACACACACACACACACAGCAAGAAACCAAACAATTGTACTAAATGTAACCGACCTAAATAATGAGGGAATAACCGAAGTGCAAACAGGCCATTATTGTCAATCCATATTGGAAATACTGTAAATACAGTATTTATTAACTGGCAGATGAATGATAAGTAGAGAATAAGAAGTTTATGAAGCCCTTTTCGACAGTCCCAAGTCTGTTTCAATGTTACACGAAGAATGTAAAAAGGATCAACCAACCAACCGCGTTTAACTGGTAATAATTTGCCAATGTTGTAATAATAACGTTGCTCTGCATAAATCCACGTGTGTGTGTTATATATATATATAGTGTGCGTAGGAATAATCTTAAGATATGCTGCAGCGAAACGCCCGTGGGAGGACCCAAGGGAAATAAAATACTTTGATATCACTTCCTGAAGTTAAGAGTCTAATTAATAGACTTAAAGACTGGTTCTGCTTCAGAGGTAGATGACCTATCGAATGAGCACTTAAAATATGCCAATGACGTGGTGTGTCTGCATATATCATTGCTCTTCTCAGCAATAGCTAGCTATATCCCTTCTCAGCTTATATTCCTGCAGAGTTTACGAGGGTATATATCTTGCCCCTGTCAAATAGATATGACAAGGGGATCCTTGGTCCAAGGCTCCTTGCTCTCTCCTCTGCTGTTTAATGTGTATATTGATGGATTAATTGCTTCACTTAATGAGGCAATAGTTGGATGTTGTGTATATATAACACGAAGATAAATAAATTAGTCTATGCCGATAATATGGTGTTAATAAGTCCTTCTATTAAAGGTCAGGATTGTCTGTTAAAAGTCTGCGAATTATGATATTCTTTTTAATGTTAAAAAAAATAAGGTTATGCAATTCCATCCTAAATGCTCTAATCAGCCAGTTGATATTAGTTTCAAAATGAGAGGTGAAGCAATAGAGGGAGCAGAGGTGAAGCAATAGAGAGAGTAGAGGTGAAGCAATAGAGGGAGCAGAGGTGAAGCAATAGAGAGAGTAGAGGTGAAGCAATAGAGGGAGTACAAGAATTTAAGTATTTGGGTCAAATTATCACCAGCTCCTTGAGTGATGACTCAGATATAAGAAAACAATATTGAATCATCTGTGCTAAAACGAATATAACTATAAGTGACTCCCGGTTCTGGACAAGTGAAGCTAAAGATACTCTCTTTCGTACCTTCTGCACTAATATTTTCGGACAACAACTCTGGGTGAATTATAAAATAGGTTCTGGCAGAACTCTAAATTTGCTGTACAACAGATCTTTCAAAATCCTATATAAATTACCCTCGAGATGCTCAGCTTCGCAAATGTTTGCTAACCACAATGTCTCGAACTTCCCAGAGGTAACAAGACGTGCTCAATACAGTCAAAGAATTAAAAAGTCAGCCAACTCGATTATCCAAGCTCTTCATCAGTCCTACCATATGTGTTTTGAGGTATGGAATTCATGGTATGGAAACGTTTGTCTGTAGCTTCACTTAACTTCGACATTGCTATTTTTCGTTGATTGTATTTCTATCCGTAGTATGTGAATTTTCATTGTATGCTATTGTCAATTTGTATTATTAATATCTGTCATATAGGGCTAATGATCTGCCAATAAACATTTTCATTTTCATATACCGGTATATATATATATATTAGTGATGTAGCGGATGTCATTTTTTTCACATCCGCGGATGCGGATGCGGATGAGGATGTTTGATTTCAACATCCACGGATGCGGATGCGGATGTCTACATTTTCGTTATTTTTTAGGATATATTCGAGATTTGTTGTGTTTAACGTATATAATAAGTTATTATATAGAGAGAGCTGTAGTTATAATGTAGTATAATTGATTAATTGTACAATAATTGCTGTACTTTTCTCTGAACATATAAAATAATATCAAGCATCTAACTAATATAGAAATCAATTAGTGAATTCGTCTGCAAATAAATTCGTTATATTTTGTTGAGTTTCAGCCACAATTAGAAACCATAATTGTGTTACCAGGATGCGGGACGTGAACCCAACTCAAATGCACCCCACCGACCTCTTTCCCCAACCTCCACCCTTATAGAAAGAGATCTTTAATTAGCTTGATAACTATTTATATTAAGTTTAAAGTTTTATTAGGCATATTTATAAATGAGTAATTAAAATAAAGTAAACTAAGATGTTCATCGTTTAATGTTCAAACTTAATTATAGGAAGGTTATGAACATTAATTTTTCTGCCTTTTCTGCTGCCAGTCTGTTTCTCTTTTCATCCAGCACTGCTAAATAATCTCTCGCTTGGTACGTTTGTTGGAGGACAGACTAAATGTTTCCTTGCAAGTTTACTCAAGTATGGATAGATATTCTGCGTATTTTTCCACCAACTAATAGGATTGTCACATGCAGCCAGGCGTTTTTCTTGGTGATAGCTCTCGATCATTTTTACTACATCTTTTGACATCGCGTAGGTCTCGTCATTGCTGCTTAACTCAAGAAACTGAAAGACAGATTCTGTGATAGATTTGCTTGTTGAAGGTGTTGGTTCTGTCACTGAAACTTTTATTCTTTTGGTGGGTGGCGAAGCGACAGATTCAAGAGATTGAAGCTCTTCAACTGCTTTGCCAAGTGATGATTTAACTCGTTCTAATGTACTAGGTGAAAATAACTTAGCTTTGTAACGTGGATCTAAGTAGGTTGCAAGAGAGTAACTTCATACAAGAACAGCCTCTCATCTTGTCGCGTGCATCACTTTTGCGCACAATGAACTAGTTCTATTAATATAGTAGAATTTGATAATTTCCGCTTATTAATGACGTTTTATCTCAACGGTCCACATCCGCACGACATCCGCAGTCCAAAGTGCGGATGCGGACGCGAGAAAATGTGCGGATGTTCCGCGGATGCGGATGTGACCTACATCACTAATATATATATATATATATATATATATATATACACAATTGTTTTTATTTGTATCAATTATTCTTCTTCAAATGTTTTTATGTGGCTTTTCACGAGTTTTGACACAAAACAAAATGGCTGACAATCAATTAGGAATGACGAATGCCGTTTTATCCTCCCAAGTTTATTTTTCTTTCCATAATTTATAGATTAACAGTGTATATATATATATATAATCATAGGCGTATGAGGCAGCGGGTCTGGGGGGGCTGCAACCCCCCCAGGACTAGGGAATTGAGCATTCTCAGGATAGATTTTTCCTGACATTCCTTTGTTTTTTTTTTTTACTTGTTGAGGTGAATTAATTACTTGCTACTCTACTTCTAGTTAATAATTAAAACGTAAGTTGAGGACTCACTCAATTCTATATCAACTGCAATGCCGTAGTTTTTTTTGCTTCTCATTTAGAAATGTTGTAGCAAAATTTTATCTAATTTTTGTAAATTGTAATTTTTTTTTATATCAAAAAGGCTTTAATATACGTTACTCATGCTCTAACCTTTGCGTTATTTTATGCTACGCATAGTGCTTATGTGGAAATCAGGGCACTCTGAATTTTTTTTAGGCAAATTTCACCCCCCCCCCCCCAGTAAAGTGCCATCCCATACGCCTATGTATATAATGAATCTGAAATTTATGGATAAATATTCAGAACGATTCGTTCGCAATCGCTAATGGGTATAAAAGTTATTGGTAGCTCTGGCTATATTGTAGGTTGTTGGTAGCTCTGTTTGTAGATCAAAACTTTAATTATCGACTGGTTTACCACTACGGATAGGATGATTTTGAACTAAATTTGAGTTTAATGTTTTCAATTCAACTTTAGATATAATGACGTCATTACAAGGTCGTCCAAAGAAGTTGAAAAACGTTGAAAAACATATTGAAAAATTACGAGTGTTCATAATTTGAATATGTGTGATTTTTATAAAATTAAAAAAAGATCGTTTCTAAGTACGGTTAAAATTATACTTCGTACAGGTAAGAGAGACTTATCGGAGGTAACCTCGAAAAGGCCGTAGTGTAAAATCTTTAAAAACGATTAAAAACATCTGTTTATAACCCAAAAGATTTAATCTATTCATTTCAAAAGTTTTATGTTTTTAATTAAAAATACGTTTTCACATCACACGCAGTCTGAAATTATATAAAAATGGAATTTTAAAAAAAATAACATCGACAGAATTTAGGTAGAAATATTAAATAAATTAATTACCCCCCTAAATCGAATGGTAAAAGAAAATATATAGTGTTTCGTTACTATAGTAACGGCGGTTGCCATAGTAATCATGTTTATCATAGTAATATGATAAGATATAAAACCATATTGCTGTATTCTTAATGCAAAATCATAAAATAAAAAAATAGAATCCCTCAAAATTGAGTTCCAAATTAAGAAAACGAGAAATAAAGTTTTAAAATTGCACTTCAAATAATCCAAAATGTCGTCCTATTTTTTGCAAAGTTCTTTGCAATCGGGGAATAAGGCGGATATTTATTTGCATATTCCTCCCCGCCACTCTGCTGCGGGGACCTCAAAGAGGGCGCTCAGGGCGGAAGATTCCCCCAAGCACCTCCGAAGTGAACATCAGTTTTTAAGTTCTGTGATTTTCATATATTACTTTAACCTCGTTAAAAATTGTATTCATATATCTCTCTCTCTCTCCTCTCTCTCTCTCTCTCTCTCTCTCTCATTATCAGTTAGTGCGCCTGTCAAACATATTCAAATATCTTTCCTAACTAATAATCAGCATTTTTGTTCAAAATGAAATTGAATTTTCGCCTAACCAATTTCTAAAATATATTTTCATCTAAATTTGGTGTAATTTTATAACACACACACACCACACACACACACACACATATGATATGTATAATCTTATGTTATAACTTGGTCTTAGTTATAATTTTTTGAAAACTTTTTAAAGTCACTTTTACAAAATCGGATATTATTTTTTAAAATATATTTTGAGGAAATTTTAAATGATTTACTTTTAGTTAAAAATTAAAATAAGAAAACAGTTCAAACTTTGCATCTTAAACTAGATTTAAAAACTTCAATTACTTTATCTGAACAAACATTATACATACACAGTGTATATATATATATATGTGAATAATATTCTAGCCCAGTGGTTCCCAAACTTTTTTTATTACCCAAAACCCCAATTCTAATCTAGCTCCATTATCCAATCATTAGATATTCCAGTTGGGTAATTTACCCCTAGATTGGGAACCACTGTTCTAGCCAGTAAATTTAATCTTGAAATGAACAGTGGGATAAATTTCGAGTATAAAAAATATTGAAGGTAGGCTTAAATGATTGTGAGGCTGAAAGAATTGACAGGTGCCTGAATTTGCATTTGTCTGTCCAGAAGGAACTTGAAGAGAGAATCCCAATTATCGAGACATCTGTATCCGCAAAACAAATGAAGGTTTTCTTCCGTTCCCGCATAATCATTGTCAGTGGTTGAGGGAACGGGAAACAAATGACTTACGGAGAATGATCAACATGAAAAAATTGACATCAATCGTCCTTGTCTAAATTAGAAGTTTATCTACATGAATAATAAAAAGTTACGCACATATGCGTACGATCTACACACACACACATACACACACACACACACACACACACACTGTGTAAACATTCTTAGGTGGGAAAGAGGTTGTTTGTTTCTTGGAATTTCAAATTGATCAGAAATCGTTGCATTTTGATAAGAATTCAAGAAATGTCGAAATGCAAATAAGAATTTTTCAAGATTTTTTTTTTGTTTTTCTTTTTGTTTCATTCTTCATGAAAAAATCATTGAAAATAATAATTCATTTTTCATTCGCGTTAAACGAATAAATAAATGAATGAATAACATTATTTGGTTGAAATATAGACACTTCCCAGAGAGAGATAGAGAGAGAGAGAGATAGAGAGAGAGAGTTAATGAATGAATAACTGCTATTTTCTTTAATTAAGCTAGTCAAGACCATTTCATCCCTTCAACGTGTGTATATATATATATATATATATATATATATATATATATATATATATATATATATATATATATATAAATTAAGGTTACAGTTTAGCGTATTGGGTCGAAGAAATTTATATATAAATTTTGGCGAATTAAAAAAAAAAGGTATTTTTTAGCTAATTACTGTGTGCATATTTACAGTTCTGAACTGTAAGGTAAGAGTAACAATTGTGTGAATAACTCCTCAGTTAACCCTTTAAGCCCGGAATATTTTGTAGGGTTAAATTGTGAATGCATTAAATTATGAAACGCTACCAATTTGTACCAGTCGTCCTTAAAGGGTTAATTATAGTTCAGTATAAAGATGGAAGATAAGTCTTTGGAGTAGTATGGGTGTTGGCGTTTATCTTTTGTTCAAAACAAACTTAAATTCTTCGTTTGGGAAATTATCGTAAAGAGTCTTTGTTTAGAGGTGAGTGCTGGGAATAGAGTCATTAAGGGAACCCCGGGCATGGGTTGTCCAGGGTCAATTTGAAAAATGGGGATGAGTGGTCAGTGACGAGCTCGCTGCGAGTAATGCATTTGGTTCGACCTAATATGTACTACTTTTATAGTGGGTTAATGAATTTATTTTCTAACTTAGGGAGATCTTTATTAGTATCGAACTAGGAGCAGAACCAAGTAAGTTATCTCTCAATCCCTCACTCCCTCAATCCCTAAATCACCCATTTTTTGTTGCATTGAAATTGTGAAATGATTTAAAGGTTGACCTTAAAAAATATTTCATATGTAGCTTCGTTTAAACATAAATTGAAATATCTTTTAATAAGTAGGCCTACTGATGTGTCTTCGTACGAATGTTATTTATGATTCAATGTCTAAATTCTATTGTTGGTTTCAATTATTACATTTCTATATTAAATCTAATTTGCATCTTTTGAACTAATTATTCAGTCATGCTTCAATTCCTTATAATATGTTATGCGTTACCTTTTAATTAACACGAGAGCCCAGTAAAGCCTAAACCAAAAGGCAAATTGTAGTAAAATAAATTATCTAAAATAAATTATCTAAAAAAAAAACACTGTTTCTGTATTACTGTAAAAGAACCCCCCCCCCCACACACACACAAATGTTCCCTGCCTGACTTCTTATATTTCAAACACTGGACCCCATTTTTCCATACCTGTTTATAAAAATTGCTTGTTGCTTCTGAGCACCTTCTAATTCCACGAGTGATTACCTTCTGTGTCCTTTCTCTATCTTTACCGCTTTATTACCCTCGGCTGCCGATATATGCAAAGAGGTTGATTTTAGCAATTAGTTCGGATGAGAGCATTCCTGATCCAATTGACACAAAATGCTCAGTTTTAACGCGATTTGCTCACGCGGATGGCCACGAGTGCATGCCAGAGAAGAATGCACGTTCATAGGAAACTAAAATGTATATATATACATATATATATACACTCGTATGTACGAATGAAGTACTCGTTGTAGTCACATTCCCGGCTTTCGAAGTGAGTACAACTCTCATTTTTACACTTCCTTCGCTAAGAGTGAATTATAATCTCTCGAAACAAGAATGGTTCCTGAAGATTCGCTCAAATAGAATCTAATCAAAAGGACGAACAATTTGCCTCTTTAAAATCGGGTAAATTAAAGAAGAAGAAGAAAAAACAACAAAATAGTTCGCAGTAGAGGAGGCGTCGGAGTGTCACTTGAAAGAAACAAATGAATATCGAAAACAGATGAGAGAAAATCGAAATATGACGATAATAAATTGGTAATACGCAAATATTATAAAAAACAATCTTACTTCAATATGGTTTTTATGCGCATTCATTACCATGTATTACCATCCAAAGAAATGTTTCATCGTAATGAAAAAAAGGAACGAGTCCAGATACGGTGAAAACTGTACAAGATTCCTACTTTCAAAATCCGAGGAAAAAAAAGATGTTAACAAGAACAGACGTCCATATAGATATAATATAAAATAGATAAAATAGATAAAAAATGGATAAAATATAAAATTTATGATCTTGTCAAACAATATGGCAACATTTCTATAAATCTTCATAATTTGATTATTATTATTATTATTATTATTATTATTATCTGTTGCAAATTAATTGAATCCCATCGATTTTGCCTAAAAAGCTCTCATGTTTCCGAACGGCATATTCAGTTAAAAAAAGCATACATAAAATTTAATGACATATCAGATGCCTAAATTGTTTGTGGAGAAAAATAAGGCATTTCTTTCTTTGAATATATTGTTAAATTTTATGTAAATTTTAATTTCCTTTCTGTTTTTCTGAGTTTGAGGGTTTGAATTTTGAAAGTCCAAGTAATATTTTGAAACAGATACGCAAAATCTAAGGACTGATTCAAGCGAAAACTCGTTCCGTGATATTGATTTCCAAGAAGCGGACATTATACACTATCTAAATTGACGGAAAATTAAGCTCCAAGGTCTGACAAATGGAATGTAAAGTTTCCAAAGAAATGCTAAAAAAAAATATGGCGAATCTAATATACTTAATGTAGAGAATATCACTGAGTCGGATTAATTTCCCACCATTTAAAAATTGCAAATATTTCTCAGAGCTTTGCCCCCTCTCCCCCCTCTCCAAAACAATTAAAAATGAATAGCAACGCGTTATTTAAATAGGTTAAAGAAAACCCAATATACAGATGATAAACCAACATAGAATTACGGCAGAATGAAACACAACATACAATTACATTAAAATAGCAAGTCAGATATGTAGCAATAATAATGTCAATAGACGCGGAGTTTCGAGAATACTTCAACATTAAAACTGACATAAAAAAATATTATCGGAAATCGTTCTAAATATTATTTGGTTCTACTAGTAATTGAATACTGCTTTGTTTTCCCAAGTTCTCCCAGAAACGAGATCTAGCAGATATCGAAGCCCTTCAGAGAACCTTTACGTCTAAAATAATAGAAACAAATAATGATGCTTATTGATCACGTCTGAAGTTTCTGAAATTGTACTCACTGGAAAGACGCCGTGAGCGGTACGTGATAACATACGTATTTTAAAATACTTGAAAAATCAGATCCTAATTGTAAAAAAAATAAAAACGCGTCCGGTATGACCGCACAGGAAGGTTTTGCTTCGTCTCTCAGGCTGTTAGCAGGACTGTTTAATATCCTACCGAAGGAAGTGAGTAATCTGCGAAATATTCAGTTAACAAATCCTTTACGAGGGCAGGATGAGAGGAGACAGCAACTATCCCCTCCATCAGATCCCTAAAATGGAGATGGATGCTGCAGAAGGATCAGTCGAGGACCGATTCTGAACAAATTTGTTCGAAAACAAAAAGTAATATTTATATATATGGAGCTGAGGAACCTCCAGCACACCAACCTGAATAATTTCGAGAATCAACTGGTCAGGTTCTTGTGCAAAGTTCCTAACTAGCCATGGTGGCTGGCTACTTGGGCAGGAGGAGATCGGAAACCAATTCCCTCCTCCATCAAATCCCACAGATGAGGCGGGATGTTGCAGAGGGGTCGACCGCAGGTCGATCCTGAACCGTTGTTCGAAACCTTCATAAGGTATATATATATATATATATATATATGATAATGATTAATTTTATTGGCATGAGACAAATCTCATATTATATATATATATATATATATATATATATATATATATATATATATATATATGATGATGATGATGCAGAATATAGGATATAGGATATAGGCTCTCTACAAACAGACATGAACAGAATCTACAATTGGTCTGAAGACAATAATATGAAATTTAACACTGAGCAATTTCAACTATTAAGATACGGAAGAAGGAAGGACGTAGAGCCAATGGAATACTATACTTCAAATGAACAGGAAATTCGGAGAAACTCCACCGCAAAAGATTTAGGAGTTGTAATGACTGATGACGCGAAATTTGAAACACGAAATAAGATAGCAGTAAACAGAGCAAAAATAATAACTGAACAGATACTGAGAACCTTTAAAAGAAGGGATAGGAATATAATGATTTCTCTGTTGAAAACTCTGATCATACTCAAGTTGGAGTATTGTTCGGTTTTAACATCCTTACGTAGAAAGGAAGACATTAGTTAACTTGAAGGGTTTCACAGTAGTTTCACAGCCAAGAGCAATGGATGCGAAGAAATAAATTACTGCGAAAGGTTACACGAATTAAATTTATATTCACTGCAAAGAAGAAGAGAGAGATATACCATTATTTATACTTGGAAAATAATGGAGGAACTAGTCACTAATCTTACTTTGAACCCTATAACCACTCAAAAAAAACAGTGGGTAGTAGGAAAGGAAGACTGTGTCGTGTTCCCAAATTGAAGGCTAGGCAGGGAACATCATCTCTGAAAAAAATAGTTTTGTTGAGAGAAGACCAAGACTGTTCAACCAGCTGCCCAAGGAACTAAGGAACACGAGTTGTGCTGCAGTGGATATCTTCAAAAGAAGACTAGACACCTGGTTCAGAACAATTCCAGGTGAGCCGGGAGTACCTGGCGATGTGAAGTTGAGAGCGCAAGAAACCAACTCTTTACTTCACCAGGCCAACTCAAGAGGAGGGGCAACAAGCCTGATCTCCGTGAAATGAGGAATCATCGCACGAAACATCTGAAAGATTGAAAGATATATATATATATATATATATATATATATATATATATATCGAAATACATTTATCCATTTCATTATTGGTTGGAAAGAAGCAATTATTGACGATGAGCGAGTGTTTAAGTAAACACTAGAAGCAAAAGAACCAATAACACTGAATGTCAGACAGATGATGTCGCAGATCGGTTCAGACTGAAACGAAAGTCAGAATAGATGAAAGTAGTAATAAAGGCTATTTTTAATTATTTTTACGGTGAAGAATAAATTGAAATGTTTTGAATTTGTTTAAGAAAAGATAATTTTACGTACGATAAAAGCGTTTTAGAATGTGGAATATCTTGAATTATTGTTTCTGCCTAGATAGAAAATTACTGGAATAAATTAGATAATGAAATAATTAAATGGTTTTATTTTTTTTATCGTTCAATTAAAAAAAAATAGTTCTCCCCCCCCCCCCCCCCTCTAGAAGCAAAGTTTCGTAAAGAGATTAAAGAATTAATGATCATTAATGAGTGAGTTTTGTTTTTTGGAATTTTATTCGTCATCAAAAAGAATAAAATACCCGAAGAAAAGCTACCAATCAGTAATTTTTTAATGTTTTTTAAGGGGAGATGAACGTGTTTTCACCCCCCCCCCAAAATTTCCATTATCAACCGATTTTTACAAAAATGTCACCGTTTTTCCGCTGTTCCAAGTCGATTAATTTAGGTCAAGATTCGATAAGAATTACCCTCAAAATTGTAATTTTATTAGGATTTTCTTCTTATTTTTCAGAAAATGTTATAGTTCCCCCTGAATCTTAAATATATACCTTTAAAAGTTGGTGTGACCATTGATAGTTAGCTACGTTACAAATCCATTGACGGTTGACGCTGCGATCCAAATTTTACCAAAGTCCAGTCAATATTTCCTTTAGATTTTATACAATGAGGGAAGACGACTCGTTTTCCTTATCTGGCGATCAAGATGTTCTCAATGTTCTCAGTAGGATTCACTCTGGCTTACGAATCTAAAGAAAAACTTCCGATTCTTATTGTCTCTTCCATTGAGTAATTGGAAGATCTAAGGTGTGGCAGGTTGCTCAGTCTTCTTGCAAGAGGGCTAAAAACTGGCTCATCGCTCAGCCCAATAATGCTCCCCGGTGCGCTGAATCCCGGACTATTATTATCAACGGACCATTATACCATTTGGTCGACGAGACATGACATCGATGCTTTAAAAATCTAACAACCTAACTTAACCTAACCTAGCCTAACCTAACCAACACCTATCGGGAGTCGAACTCTCGACTTTAAGCGTCTTCACTTCGGTCGCAGGAAACGGTGTTACCCACTGAGCTACGGGTACTGGCTTTGATGGAACATGGAAGAAGATTCTCAAGAATGACTAAGTATTTTCTTGAATTCGGACGTTCCTAACTTCCTAGACGAATACCAGAGCCTCCTTTTCGGTGTATGTGCAATATTTGCTATGGGCTCATGCTATTTCTGCGTGACCCTGTATATGCTATTATTTGTACAATGAATAATAATAATATATTTAACATATGGAGAGAGAGAGAGAGAGAGAGAGAGTAAAATTGAACTAGCAAACAAAAAATCTCTCTAAGCAGATTATAAACTCGGAGCACTTCTCCCCCCCCCCCCCTCCCCCCTTCAGATGGTCCTGAATAAGACCGCGATTCTTTTCTAAACTTCATCTTAAGATTTCCCAATGCAATTTTTTTCATATGATTTGCTCTTTGCTTAAAACTTTTGTGAAAACAAAGTTTGGTGATTACAGTGTGTGTGTCTGTTGATATTCTTGCATGCGGCTGCAGATCAGTGGGTTACAACGTTTCCTTACGAGCGAAGTGAAGATACCTTAGGTCGGGGGTTCGATTCCCGTGGTGCTAGCAACAATAATTCGGGAGATAGCGCAATGAGCTGAATTTGCCTGGCCTGAGCACTGCGAGAGTTAATGGTCCGCTTGACTGATTATTATTGATTATTACTGAAGTTCTCTGAAGGATTAACTTAACGTCCGTGATTTTTAAGCAGGAAGGAGGGGCCAAGGGCGAACGCCTGTAAAATGTCTCACCCCCCTCAATATAAAGAGAAAGCCGAAATAAAGGTCAAGAGTTTTTGAGATGCCTGGACACTCTGCGTTTGAAAGATTGGAGGTCATGCACAAAGGGAAAGATGGGTTGAAGAATATGGTTCCAGAGTTGGCAGGTTGAGCAGATGAAAAATTGAAAATACCGATTAACCCTTTGCGTTAGAGAGTTGAACATGTGTTATGAACATATGTTATGGAAATTACAGTCTTCCAGTGGAAACCAATTATATCTTGACTGAACTTATTATCATCATCACTTAATGAACTCAATAATATTAAACTTTAGTCTTAAACAATAGTATTATAAACAATTTCTTGCGTTCTCATTGGTTACCCATATTTAAAAATAATACTTTAATTGAAGTTGTTTGGGAGCTTAAATAAGAGCATTTTTCGCCAGTTCTTCGTCAGGTATTTTATTTTTAAGAAGTTTATGTATTTGGTAACGATGTTCTTGAAGATGCTTCAGAAATCTTAATAATTCTGTAATCGGGTATAACAAAGTTTTTTTGTTTCTTTTGTACTAAAAAATTAGAATAAATTGGTCTGATAACATAACTAGTTAAAAAGTTGAATTTTTAAAATTTATTTTGCGTTTATAAAAGAGTAAAAATTAAATTAAAAAACATTTCCTGGAAATTGGCAATAAATTTTCTACCTTTTTTTCTCTTACGAAAGACTTTAGAATCGGTTTCAAAATCCTCTGAGGATTACTGGTATATTTTTGTCTGTGTACCCATCATTGGCTTGACGATATTGGGAAGTTGAGCAGTTCCCCAAGCTCATATTTATATTTGGTTCAATTTTATCTATACACGCGGAGTTCTTCTCTCGCGAGCATTACGTGCATGAATTGGACATAATTCAGAGGAACCTAATAAAAGCTGTAGAAAGCCTAAGTTACGAGGAATTGTTCTGAAGTTCGGTTGAAGTGTCATCTAAACAGAAGAGATAAAAGAGCGTGCACTAAACTATATTTGCGACTCAACTGTGGTGATTAAATTGCTCGAAATTCAACATTTGCATCATCAATACGTGACAAGAAAATTTTTCATTTCTCCATCTATAAATTATAGCATCATGTTTATTAACGCGTTTTGTGTGTGTGTGTGTGTGTGTGGTGTGTGTGTGTAACTGAAGTATAACGAATTATAAGCATAATATCTTGCCATATTTAAAAATGTTCTTGAAAATATTTTCATATTTGTCCCATAACTGTCCTATCTCACTTTTATTATAACATTCACCCTTGAAGCCATGACACTTTCACACTGAAGTTTCTCAACCGATTTTATTTGAAGTAGCAGGAAATATTGCTATTTTCACCTATTTTTTTACCTTAACTCTTAATTAAACTGTACAAACAACGCATCGAAAGATACTACAATAAACTTCTATAAAAAGACCTCTACACTTTGAGCTAAAAGTAATTTTTGCACCGAAATTAAGAGTGCTTTTTCATGCAATAATACAGTATATTTAGATGTTAATTTACTCCTAAACTTTCATTTAGACGCGTCACCTTTATTAGTTTTGACTTTTTAAGTGTGATTTGCATTCTGCAAACATTGAATCTTCACTGGAGTGTGTTTTCCGAATTTTAGATGCGAATTTGAAATTGAAAGTCATGTATATATATATATATATATATACGCATCACTTTCTCTTTCTTCTTTTATATATTATTTATTCTATTTTTAATAAATGGAAGGCTTTATAAAGCAATATATTTTTTTTTGTCTAACTTGGACGTTTTGAAATATTTGGACGAAACGCACTCGTGTATTTGAGACAGAACGAAGTGTGTGTGAATACGTTTTGCTTTGATTCAGAGTCAGTTGCTGTTCATACGATTTTGTATAAATATTTAACACTTCTCATATCATTTGAATTATGTCAGTAATATATATATATATATATATATATATATAAGAAGGAAACCACTCTTCAGGAGTACGTAAATTGTTATTTCTTAACACCAATACAGTTTCGGCTCCTCGCGAGCCCTTCTCAATTAATTAGCCCTGCGTTATATTACATCATACTCGTGTGTATATATATATATATAATATAAGATTGGTTGGATTAAATTAGGTTAAATTTGGTGGCGTTGTTGTTGGCTTTCCATGATTTCGCCTTCGCCATGGGATGACATGAGAGAGAAGACCCACAGCTTAATTAACGTAAAATCCGAACTATGGTTCACTACATCATCCGAATGCGGAGGACAGGCACCATGAAACTTCGAGGTCAAATTAGTTGATTTTGGTTAGGATAACTCGAATTAGGCGAAGGCAGGCCAATCAAATGTACACACAACTATTTCGTGGTTTTATTCAAAAGATAAAACTAATTATTTCATTAAAAAAAATGTTTCCCTTCAAATAAACAGCAAAGAAAATGGGGTGACACGAGAAATTCATTAATTATTTTTGGAGAAACTTATTTAAATTTATTTTAATAATAATAATGAAAACGGGATTTAAGGGAAATTAATTTAAATAATTTTTTTTTATTTAGACCAACAATCTCGGGTTAAGATTGTAATTTATATGTTAATTCTATGTGATTTACGAATTAGCATACACTGGTTAACCTTCATTTTGCTTCCGCCCGAGTTGTTCATTCTGACGAAGGTCAAGTTTGTTGCTCCGCCTTAGACCTACAGCTTAACGTGAAATCCGAACCACGACCCACCACGGGTGGTCAGAAATTACAAAGTTTTCCCCCGGACTCGATCTCATGACCTCCCGATCAGCAGCCCATTGTCTTAACAGCTAGGCTATCCAGAGTACCCATATTAACCAATTTTTATTGTATGGAAGGATTAACAATCGGGTTTGCTGCGCGCCGACTGCCGTCACCGGGTATCAAACCCGGTACCGGTGGAGTCATAGTCAGCAATGCCAACCACTACACCACCGATCCGCCTTATATAAGATATATATATATATATAATATATGTTAAAATACAAGATCTTACTGGAATTTTTAATTGAAATTCAACTGAATTTTGAATTTCAAACCTACAAAGATATCTTATCTCTTTCATTTGATAAAAATTCAACTATGATTATCAACAAATGTGAAACGTCAAATTTAAGTTCCGCGAAATTTCATTTAAAATTATTGTTTTTTTTCCTTTTTTACCAAAACATAACCGCAAAATTAAAGATTATTGTTGTAAAAATGTGTAAAAACAACTAATATTCTTTACAGAAATGTTTTGTTTTACTTGTTAAAATTAAGTACATTTTTTTAACTACAATTTTATAAACTGAAACTTTGAAATGAAGATATTTTGAAAAGAAAAATACAAGTTTTTGTATTTTTTCTCAATAAAAGTTTGCCAAAATGAGATAATGTATTTGATCGTGTATCTCATGTATTTGAGCGTGTGTGTATTTGATGGTGTATTTACCGCAATTTTTGCTTCCAATTTTGAGTTCAGTTTCGAAAAAAAAAAAAAAAAAAAAAAAAATCGTCTCTATTATTTCGACTCCAATTTTTTAGGGACGCCAAAAGTTATTTTCATATTTGGGGAACTTTTTTCCACTTCCTTTTCCATTTTTTTCCATTTCTTTTTCTTGTATTTGTCTCGTCTGGATTTTAATGCGAGTTTCTGTAAACACCACATCGAGATACCGAGAAATTTCTTGACATTATCAACATAATAATACCTAGTATTATTTTCTGTAACAGTAGAAAGTATTATTTATAACGAGAAATTACTAACATCAGTAATACTATAATAATACTAAAATATTATTATCTAAATTAGTAATGGTGATAATACTACGACACTATTAATTCTAATATGCGATGATACTCTGGAACATCAATAAATAATATATTATTATTACTAATAATTCATTATATAAAACAATTGTAATAATATTTATAATACCAGCAATAATAATAATAATAATAATAAAAATAATAATAATAATATGGTGGTATATTAATACTTTTAGTGCATATTAATACTGCGATAATACTGGAAAACTATTATTAATATAATTATTATTATCATTATTATTATTATTAATAACAGCTAAAATACAGAGGACGAATTCCATCAGAATGATGAAGTGATGCTAATAAAATAAATAATTATGAGTACAGTGTTACGACCGAGTACTTTCAATATTACAGTACGATAGTACTTCATCTGTCCTCATTCATGGACATTTTGGGGACATTTGAATGTCCGGAAAAGGTAAACAGATGAAATACCGATGTAGTAACTCAGCAACAAGAGATCATGATGCAGTGCCGTAGTGCCAGGGTGCCATTTCAACTACAACTGCATAGGCACTTATCTTACATAATCGTAAGGAACTCAATTATGTAGACCAACGTTTCGACATAATTGTTACAACCTCTTCAGAGTAAATATCATTATTAATTATATAATAATATTTAATATGAAAATATTAAATGTTTTTTTAAAAACTTGAAAATCTTATTTACGTTTTCTGTCTCGTAATTCGGCTAAAATATTTATGAAAATATAATTATTTTTACAGGAATTTACATTTATTTTTCATATCATTTAAATTTCTTGAATTATAATTAAATTAGTTTTGTAAATAGTCTCTTTTTTTAATTTTAGTCATTATTAAAAATGGACTAAGACTAAACTGCTTCAAATTTAATAATACTAATATTAATAATAATAATTATTGTCATTATTATTTAAAATTAAAATTAGAATTCGTGTAAAAGAAAATCTGTCAAAACGTTTCGCATAAAACAAAAACACTCGTTTTATTTTAGGGTTCCGTCGATCGACGATTCAAATCAACATTTTTGCGTTAACAAAATTTGCATAATAATAAAGGGATGAAAATACGATACAATTTTTACTGAACACTAATGAGAAACTGATTGGAAAAAGTCATTAATAGCTTGTAAATATGGCGATACGCGACAAAAAAAATGAAATCGACACTCATTTAGAAATTAAATTAATGCTGAAACTAAACCTGATTTCATAAATTAAGTCTGTATTATGGTTTAGGTTAGGTTCTATCGTTTTGAGAATGTATTTACTCCATGATTTACGAGGGACTAAACAGTCAGAATTCTTGTACTTTGTTCAACCGTTACGAAAGTGTTTATAGGTCACCAAAGGGGTTGGTGGGTAATAAAAATCCCCTTTACTTGGGGGGAAAATTATCACGCTCTATCTATAACCGCTGTTCAACTAACTGTCGGTGCGATGAGGAAATCAAAGAACGTGCGAACTTCAAAGACACTCAATGATATTTCGATTCTGGCGTATATGTAAAAACATGCGCAGACTCACATTGATTTATTCAAATATTTCTTAAATTTTGTGAAAATTTCCCGCTTATATTCAACGTTTTATACATAAAATGTAAACAAATGAGATTTTACCCGATATTCAACCTAATTTACCAGCAATTTGGAGGATACCATAAAACCTTGATTATATTTTTCTGAAAAAACTATCGCAATGGAGAAAAACATTCCCGGCCTATTAAAATTAAATTACTCGTGGTCTGTAAAGTATCCCTCTTTTAAGAATATCCAAAATATTTAAATGAAAATAAATACTTAAATACATTAATTTAAAGGTTCTAAATATAAGGGGAAAACTAGGAAAGACGAAAATATATTTAATGTGAGGGAAAAATAGGAACATTATTTCAAAGCTAAATTGTTTTCCTAGAAATGAAATTTTGAGAACAAAAATAAACACATTTAGGAATTTCAAATGAACTTATTTGAAATGGAAATTAAGGTTTAAATTTAAATAGTATTTTGCTCGCTATGAAAAATATCATATATTTACATTATTAAACGTAACTTTTAAGTAGGAAATTAACACTTAATTAGCTTTCATTCATGGGAATTAATCCTCGTATCTGTGTTATTTATGAGACACTTAAACTGGATTTTTACAAATACTTTTAAGTAGATTACAAAAACAGAACAAGTATTTACGTATTTCGAAAATGTTTATGTTGTGGTACCTATAATTTTTAGCATCTATCTATCTATCTATCTATCTATCTATATATATATATATATATATATATATATATATATATATATACCAGAAAATAAAGAATCATTTGACGAGACAAAAAGATTTAATCAACTTTGGTCAAACTGAATCGCAAACTAATCCTAAAAAATGTAAAGATTCATAATGCAGTTCATTACCCGATGTCATGAGGCCACAATTGATCAGGTAAAGTCGCTGTAAAATTCATACCAGAAACGTTATTGTGTGAATAATTGAGGTTTATTTTTGGAAATTCCATTAGTAATTTTAATTCTTCGAATTAATAGTAACGAGGTCATATGAGGCCCTCCGAGGAAGAAGTGGATAAGCGACAAAAGTTAAAAACACCAGAAAATCTGGTAAAATTTTTACCAATTTAAACCAATTTTTTAAACTAAATTTTTTTAAACCAATTTTTACTAATTTAAACTTTTGAACATTTGAAGATATTTCGTCGAAAATAGAAGGAACTTCAAATTCTGTACAAACGAAGCTAAAGACACTCTTTCGTATACAAACACTTTGATACCAAGAGGTTCACAGTCTAGAAGACATAAAGCCGGCCTGATGAATAGCTTGGACAATTGAATTGTTTGGGTTTTAATTCTTCCATTAAAATGCATTGAGTGAGTCTTTTTACCTCAAGGAGGATCGGAACGTTTCGGTTAGCGAACATTTGAGAGGCTGATCATCTCGGAGGTAACTTATGTAACAGTCTATAATAGGATCTGTTGTAAAGCAAATTGAGGGTTCTGCAGGAGCCTTTTTATAATTAACCAAAAGTTGCTACCCGTAAATATTAGTGCAGAAAGTATGAAAAAGAGCGTCTTTAGCTTCGCTCGTACAGAATTTGAAATTCCTTATAATCACGTTTGCTTCGGCACAGTAACTTCGATATTGTTTCCTTATGTCTGAGTCGTCACTGAAGGAGCTGGTCATAGTTTGACCCAGATACTTACATTCTTGTACTTGCTCTATTGGTTCGTCTTTTATTTTGAAAATAATAATAGCTGTTTGGTTTGAGCTTTTAGGATAGAATTGTATAACCTTAGTTTTAGTAATATTAAAATTAATGTCACTGTTCTGTGAATAGGATTCGCAAATTTTGATATGATCCAGACTGTTAACCGAATTTACATGACTTATCGTAGTTATATGTTGTAAGGATAAATATCGGTAATACACACACACACACACACATATATATATACTGTGTGTGTGTATATATATATATACACACATCATCTGAACTTAGAGGACGGTCATCCATCCAACTAGTTTCCAGACCCAACGTCGCTGATCTTAAGGGAAGTTGTGTAGCGATATGGCCAAATCGTAACTAAAGCAATGTAAATGGGGGTCGTTTAACCTCCTTCGGAACATCATGTAACCAAAGCCTAGCTTGTAAAACGAGAGCTACACTCCTTGAAGAGGGGATATGAACTACAAAGAACCGGTTTTGTGCTTGCGAACCAAATTGAAAAGTCTGGCAGAAATTTACCAGACGTGATGCGTCACTTTTTAAGCCTAAAATATTATTTTCTGATCTGGTTGTCAATTTTTAAGTTAATAGTAGTATTAGATAAGGTATCTCCATCATTATTTTCTATTTTTTATTTTTTAAAATTTAGAATCACTTCACTTTTCTTCTCGGGATCTGTGCATCACTTCTGCCAAACTTCTCATACTGGTTTACAAGCATGACAGAGGGGCAAATGCTGCTGTAGGTTGAAATGGCGGTAAGCAATACATTTTTATTTACTAGGATAAGGGGTTCGGCCTGTTTAATTATACGTACATATATATTGCATGAAAATTTCTTATCAAAAGTGCAAAGTTTTGTGGTGACAAATAATTAATGATAAGTAAATTATTTTGAAACTTCTCCCCTCATTTTCCCTCGTCGAGAATGAGACTGAACAAAACAGGCGAGAAGATACTGAAAATTCAGAAGAATTGATAAAACAAGTTATTATTATTATTATTATTATTATTATTATTTGGTGTTTGTCAGCGATAGTCGGTGGTTACGGTGGCAGACTTTGAGCTGTTAGGCTTTGGTTTGCTCCCAGCCGCTAGTTCGGGTGAGGTTGAGCCAGCCACTTATGCTGGTTCTACTCTGGCTCAGGTGACCCTTGGGACACACTCATCCCCACGTAATGGGGAAATGCCCTTCCTGAATAGGTATTTTACGTAACCAACCTTTTGGATAGCCGCGGATCAGGAGACTGGATTAGAACCTTCACTGAACAAAGGACTATTTAAAAACTTTTTACGATCGTAGAAAAAAGACCACGACTTTTTAATTTTGTTGCTTCGAAGAGAAAGACGAATGGCGTCACCTAAATATAATATTAGACAGATATTTTAGACCACGTAAGTTTTATTACAGTTTTGAAAATATTTTTATAACTTTTTCCACTGTCTTTACTGTGATAAACTTCACTAAAGGAATGGTACAAGTTACGTCTAATTATTATATGCTACAGGGTGATGCAAACAATTCTGAGTCAAGAGACTAACGATTTGCGGTCCAAATAAGCCCCCATAAAGGGTTTATTTGGATCAGTGTTTATACCTTCGTAATCTTAGTCTTGCTTCCGTCCGAATTGTTCATTTTGGCGAAGATCAATCTTGTTGTTGCCCCCTTTAGATTTATAGCTTAATGCGGAATTCGAACTACGACCCAGGGTGGTCAGAAATGACAAAGTTCTTGCCCGGGCTCGATCTCACGACCTCCCGATCAGCAGCCCAAACTCCTAACCACTAGGCCACCCAGGATACGCATTTACCTACCAACTATCGCTGGGAATCGAAGCCGGGGCCAGTGGCTTCGTAGTTAACGATGCTGACCATACACACACCCACACACACACACACACACACACACACACACACACATATATTATATATATATATATATATATATATATATATATATATATATATATATATATATATATATATATTAAAGCTATTAAGGTTCAGGTAAATTGCTTAATATTTTTTATAAGAGTTCATGATGAAATTAAAAGTATCTATATTTGTACATAAAGAATAAAAGCCAGGAGAGAGATTAAAATTCCGAATGCGTTTAATTAAAGTTGATTGTACAATACTACATAAACAGAGATTTGGAGATATAAACAATAGTTTTCGTTCCAGTGTTCAGGATCATGATGGATGGTTTAGTGTTTGAAAGGTAGATTGTTTCCGTGGTTCAGTGTGTAAATGGTAGATTGTTTTCGTGGTTCAGTGTGTAAATGGTAGATTGTTTTTGTTCAGAGGCCCTTGTGGTGCGTTGTATTTTGAAATTCTGGGGAGGAGAGACAGCGGTCGGTTTTGATCATGGTCAATGTGGTAATAATGTTTGGGATCGCCTAAGCAAAGGCCACGGCAAAGGCCACGTGACGGAGGTATACCTACGGCTTTGTATGTGTGATCCGTATCATCTACGAGTCGCTATAACCTCATCTGGGCCTTCAATACCATCCAACTACTGACCAGATCCAACGTTGCTTAACTTCGCTGATCTAATGGAAGCGGTTTTGGGCGTGACCATGCTGTACCCTACTCATTTAGAATTTGGAACAAGATCTTCCGAGGACGACACAAGGGCCAGGGAAGTGACCTAGAGGACGGACGGACCTGATTTTAACGAAAGAACGACGACAAGATGTTTTTTTGTGGAGGGGGTTACCAATTTTACACTGCCTTGAGAAACTGCTAAAAATTATCGGGGAAAGAATTTATGCAGGGAAGGCTGTGTACGAGTAGTATGGGAGTGTTAGGTTGCTCAGTGCGTGGTGCGGGATTGAGGAGGAAAAATATGGGGTCAGCTTCTTGTAAAAGATAAAATGAAGCCTGGTGAAGGTTCGAAGAGTATCATAATTCCATGAAAAAATGTGACACTGATTTTCTTCACCAATGACTTGCGAGTCCTAAAGATGAAAAAGAACGAGAAAAAGGATCTTTTTACTTCTGAGGGATTGTGTAGCAAATGCTGAGATATTTTTCGTGTATATTGGAGCTGCGATTGGTAAAATCTGAGTTGGTTTCGATATATGAATAGCTGGTATTCTTCGGGTTGTATTTAGCAGATATCCATCCCAGTTTGTTTTGCCATCTATGAGCTGGTAATAATGTACTTCAGAAGAAACCCAATTGTATATATGTATTTAAATATAAAACTTTAATAATTACTTCTGATAATAATAATAATAATAATAATAATAATAATAATAATAACTCAAGAACAGGAATAACTTGATTCAAAGCGATAAACATAATATTATATAGAAAACACACGTCGGGAGCGGGCATTTTTGCGAGCGTTCGCCCTTGGCCCCTTCTTATTGCATAAAAAAATTAAGTGTTATGATTTTAGAAGAATATGATAATAATCCCTGAGGAGGGGCAGAAACTGACACAATGCTCAGGCCAATGGATGGGTCCACTGCGTTAACTTCTGGATTATTATTATTACCAGCACCATGGGGGAGAAGGGGGCTCGAACCCAAGACATCAGTATCTTCACTTCGCTTATAGGGAAAACGGTGTTACTCATATTGGATACGATACTGTTACTGGTACGATACTGAATACGATAAGTGTGATATAATACTGGAGATGATAAGTGTGATATACTACCGAATACGATAAGTGTGATTACTTAACGCGGAAATATTCTTAATGGTGAATTTTAATCGCTGTTACACAAAGTTGCTGTTAATGAAGCTGTTCTGATACGATTTACAGCGGTGAAATCAGACGCTGTAGAAAGAAACGTGTTTCTCTCTCACGTGAGAGAGATTGAGACGATGAAATTATGAAATTAGCGTTACTTGAACTTATCGATTTACGCAGATATAAATGCCATGAGAGGACCTGAACGCTTATATATATATATATATATATATATATATATATATATATATAATATATATATATATATATATCCATCTTTAAGGTCCCGCTACTGGTGGAGTTAAGAAGCCTCATAGGTACCGTCCCGGCACTGTAGGTCCTTCGTGAGATCAGGCGCTACGAAAAGAGTATTGAAATGCTAATCAGGAGACTGTCGTTCTAACGTCTCGTCCGAGAAATCGCTCAAAATTTCAAGACTGACCTCCGATTTCAGTCATTCGCTGTGATGGCCCTAGAGGAAGTTTCAGAGGTTTACCGCGTTGATCTCTTTCAAGATACATACTTGCGCGCCATCCACGCCGAAAGAGTTACCATCATGCCAAAAGATATTCGGTTGGCAAGAAAATTTCGAGGAGAGAGAGCTTAATTAAATAAATTTACCTTTATCCAAAACGTTTTCCTTTTATTCCCAAAAATATAATTCAACCATTAATAATAAGCAAAATGGAGGTCACCGCAGAATCAAGGACTAACATAATTTTCCAGTGAGTGATTCCTTTTGACCGTTCTTTCCCACGTTCGGAACAACGTGATTTACCAAACACCTGATCTTCTCTCTCGTAACTGAGTTCTGATTAAATTTATATATATTGTATATATATTAAATATATATATATATATAGACACACAGTATATATAAATAAATTTAATCAGGGCTCAGTTATGACAGAGAAGATCAGTTGTTTGGTAAATCACGTTGTTCCGAACGTGGGAAAGAGTGGTCAAAAGGAATCATATCTTTGAGGCTCAGTACTTCAAAGGGTTCTGAAAAGATCAGACGAAGAACTATTGAAAAAATTCGATACATTAGTTAACTTTTAGTGGTGTTTCCTTATATATATATATATATAATATATTATATATATATATATATATATTATATATATATATATATATAATATATATCAGCGGGTGTACTTACGTGATTTTGGGAAATCGAGGCGACAACTGATATGTGTATCTGCTTATAATTTCGAACCTAACTGAGATTCGATAAAGGTAACAGACACTTTACAAAATTAAAGTTAATTATATTAATTAGTTAATTAACAAGGTGACCACCATTGGAAAGCTCAGGTGCGGTCCATTTTGCAGGTGGGGTATGGATATGAGCGTCGTTCACTTGACAAAGAGTTTTGACGGCTACATTTTAGGGAGGAGACACGACTGAAGTAAATGAAAAATTACGACACCGAAAATCTTTTAATTCTGAAGTGGATAATAAGGTTAACTACCTTATTTGCAAACTTTCAGAAAGGGTTCGAGACCCAATGGTAAAAAAAAAAATTTCTGTTTCCTTTATTTGGGTACTTTTAACGGAAACTTTCGAGATATTTGGGATTCACAGGTTAATTTTACATAAAGATTCATTTCTGGTCTTGTCGCAAGAAAAGAATATCAGCTTTTTTTTAAATTATCTAACGGAGGGGAATTGATAACACACACACACACGTCGTCGACTTTTAATTCATATAACTTACTTATGCAAAGATTCATTTCTGGTCTTGTCACAAGAAGAAAAGACAATCAACTTTTTTTAATTATCTAACGGAGGGGAATTGACTGTAACCCCGACCCCTCATCACACACACAAAGGTCGTCGATTTTTAATTCCTAAGATTTACTCGCGCAACATAAATAAGCTCTCAGTTTTTCTAAAATTATAAAATATTTGAAATTTAAAATTTACTTTGATAGAATATTCTTTAACTGAATTTTCCTTCCATTTTTTTAATATTTTCCATTCGCGTGAATTAATATTAAAATAGCTAAAAGACAAGAGGGAATTCCTTTCAATGTAATATGTAATTTATTTCTATAAAAATAATATAGTTTTTTTGCACTTAAGAAAGTTTTCAACTTTTTCAGATTATGCCAGTATGAAAAACTTGACTGAGGTTGACGCACAAATCCACAAAAGAAGCGTGAAGCGACTCCAAAATATCGATAAAATAATACCAAATTTTATAAAAAGTTGGAAAAAATGACGCCGTTTCTCCATTTAAAGGATATTTTTAATCTAAACATTGGCCTTCACCAGATCTGAAACTAAGAATTTAGCTTGAAAAGTGATGCACTAAAATCTGGTCAGTCAGTTTCTGCCACATTTTTCGATTTGGACACGATGTAGTTATTTGAATCTATAAACAATGAAAACAACTTTTAATTACAAAGTTTTAACTATTTTTTAGGAATAACTTATTTAATTTGATTAATGTTTGATCAATTTTTTTATTTCATTCTGCATCACTTTTCAAGCTAAATTCTTAGTTTCAGATCTGGTGAAGGCCAATGTTTAGATTAAAAATATCCTTTAAATGGAGAAACGGCGTCATTTTTATATATATATATATATATATATCAGTTATCCGTAATTGAAGGGCGGTCCATGATCAGTGATAACCCAATGTCACGGTTAACTCAGCATACCACGCGGGTGGGTGGGCGGTGTAGTCGCTGCTGCCCGCCACCACTGACTGGCCTCCCACCTCGCGCGCTACCACGCATAGCATTATTCCATTACAGTGTAATATAGGGTGGCCCAGAAGTAATAGGGCAGTTAGAATTATAAACAACAATGAAATTGTAGTGACTGCTGATTGTACAAATAACTGCCCCAGTAATTTCTATTCACCACAAAAAAGTGATGATCTGCTACTGAAGTTTGTAACTCCTCTGCTAACATTTCGCGGAGAGACACTGACTGAGGCACGTTGTGGTCGGCTGGCGGGAAACGAGCCGCGGATGTAAACACCGCGTCAAATAACGGTTAAGTCTATGTCATGATCACGGATAAATGAACATTGTTACCATTGGTAAGTCACGGATAACTCGATTCACGGTTGAATGAATTACAGTTAACTACATGACTAATATATATATATATATATATATATATATATATATATATATATATATATATATATACAGGGTGGCGCAAAAGTCGCGCATCATAGGAATTTTCAGTGTTGACTATAGTATATTATTTTTTCTTTTTTAGGTAGGGGATGGCTGCGAAATTAACAATAGACGAGAGAGTGAGCTTGGTTTTAATGCATAGAATACCAGGTACAAAAAAATCGATGAATCGTTACAGAATTTAAATTCTGTACCCATGCATCGATTTGTTTGTACCTGGTATTCCATACATTAAAACCAAGCTCACCCTCTCGTTTATTATTAATTTCGCAGCCATCCCTTACATAAAATAAAAAATAATCTATTATAAATAATGAACACTGAAAATTCCTATGATGCGCGACTTTTGCGCACCCTGTATATATATATATATATTAACAAACTTTTAAGATAATCAAAGTCCATATAAGAAAATTGGTTACGCATCAGAGTTTCAAAATAATTAA
The DNA here is from genome assembly GCA_023014485.1 of Bathynomus jamesi. Classification (NCBI taxonomy): domain Eukaryota; kingdom Metazoa; phylum Arthropoda; class Malacostraca; order Isopoda; family Cirolanidae; genus Bathynomus; species Bathynomus jamesi. The sequence continues at coordinate 196,193 of JAJOZX010004265.1, forward strand.
GAGACGAATGATAGGATTTTTGCAGTTTGCAGTCACAAAATTTCTGAAAAACGTCGACTGCAAAAAAAATCCTATTGTTCATTTCTTAATTATTTTGAAACTCTGATGCGTACCAATTTTCATATATATATATATATATATATATATATATATATATAGTAGTGCTTTTTTCGTTTTTTTTTGTGACTTGAAGAGGGCAAATTAATTTACTGAAAAGGTTTATCCTGTTTTCATTTTTCCATAATGGTTTTTATCAAATAAAGGCGATAACAATAGAAATATGTAGGCCTTATACAATATATATATATATATATATTATATATATATATTAATACATGTGTGTATGTGTGTGTGTGTATGTGTATGTAGGATTTAACTTCGTATATTTAGATTTTGTCGGTAAATCCTTGGTTATTCATTAATTACTTTTATAATAGGTATTTCGGACTTACATTTAGTTTCCCTTCAACTGAAAAAGGACTTACTGTAAGTGTCATTGTTTACTTGAAGTCACGAATTATCTTCTTTTGAAAGACGAACGCAAATTTCATTGCGTTCTTTGGCGCATTTTTGCTAAAAATCGCTGATTATTTGCGATTTGTAGCATTTTGGAAGTTTATTTCGCGACATTTTTTGTTTTTTAAACTCTACATTTTTTATTATTTAGATTTTGTAAAGATTTTTAACTTGATTTTTTTTTTTTTTTTTTTTACAACTTTTTTTAAGAATTTAGTTTTTAAAATGTAGTTAATGTTAAAACGTAGTTAAATGTAGTTAAAATGTAGTTAATGTAGTTAATTTAGGTTATGATAAAAGCTACACACGTTAAAATAACTATCGCGTGTATCGTGCAAACTGAATTAAAAAATTGCGTAAAGAACGGTTTTTCTCAAGAGAGAACATATTACGTTTTTACTGAGGGTAAATGTTATTTACTATATTTTGGTGGTTCTCAATTCGTTTACAATACTTTAAAGTAAGAATTAAAATAAAAACATCTAAGACCTAATAAATATTATATTAAAATCAAAGCTGGGCACTTGTGCGGTTTTTTTTGCGGTACTGCGGTACTACCGCACTACCAAACCGGTACCGCATAACGCAGTACCGCAAAGGATCGCTGAAAGTACAGCCTGTACTTTCAGCGATCCTTTGCGGTACTGCGTTATGCGGTACCGGTTTGGTAGTGCGGTAGTACCGCAGTACCGCAGTACCGCAAAAAAACCGCAAGTGCCCAGCTTTGATTAAAATACTGTTCATTACAATCAGATTTCTCTTAAACGCACCTAAAAAACTAAATTATCCTAATAAGTTCCCCGACGAAGTAAAAAAGGTACCAAAAATTTCCCTGAACTCTGCTATATGGAATTTATTTGTACAATTATGCCTCTTCCCCAGATTCGTAACAACTCCAAAGTGTTATGTTACGTGGATCGAAAGTAGGTGACAATCTGGTCACTTTAACAGAAGCTTATAGCGATAATTTATCACTTTACAACGACGGATAAATGATGAATTAAGAATTAAGTCTGAAAAAGATCTCTTCTCGCTTAATGCGATTGCCACTCTCATTCTAATATTACCCACATCAGTTATGAGTTAGGTTAGTTTAGTTTAAAAATTAGGTTAGGTTAGATTAGAGGTTAAAGTTAGTTCTGCAGTGGTCGGCAGGAAACTGTGTGAAAATGATAAATTCGAACCGCAAATGACACTGAGAACAATGTTAGGAATACACTAAGTGTAGTCTCTGTCTCTCTCTCTCTCTCTGCTATATATATATATATATATATATATATATATATATATATATATATATATATATATATATATATATATATATATATAGTTTAGTGTGTTTTCTTACTGAATTCAAATTAATTATCCACTCTTTATAATTCATTTACTTATTTATTTAAAGTGAAAAAATACAGCTGACCTATAGAGTGTTAATGAAAGAGAGAAAATCCTTTGTAGCAAGATTGATGCCAGCAATGTCGGACAAAAGTTTGATTAATTTGAGGCATCAACGGCCGCACTTGTTAGAACAGAAACCAGTAAACAACTAACAGTCCTCCATTATAGAGAATAAAGAGAAAATACAAACGAAAATCCTTTTTCATCAGTATATATATATATATATATATATATATATATATATATATATATATATATATATATAAATAAATTCATTTTTAGGGTTAGGGTTTGGCTTGAAAAATTGACGGACTTTTATTTATTTATATAAAATCGGTTGTTTTTTATATGTACAGTCGGTTCGAAAAGTACGGTCATGAAACTCTAGAATTTTCATCAATACTTAGCAGTAAGAAACATGGCGCTTCACGAGAATTTCACGACAGATTTTTTTGAACGGACTGTACAGTGTACAGTATTTAAAGACAGTAAAATATGGGTTTATATTTCCGTAGAGTTTATCACTAAAATTTGTATCGAAATATAATTTGTCCCATACTACTACCACTAGTCCACTACCACTACTACTACAATAATAATAATACTACTACTAATAATAATAATAATAATAAAAATGTGTTTCACTATGAAGTCAAGATACAGTAGTATTTTAGTTTCATTAAAAGCCTACTTTAACTAACATTGTTTGGCTTCAAACGACGTCATTGTTGTCATTATATCAAATAATTTAAACTGATTATGTAATAACTACTTACAAACACGAAATTACATTTGGAATAATTTTTTAATCAAAGTTTTAATTTAATCAATCGAAGTTGATTAGAAAAGTGTTCGACACTGAATGAAATACAATTTTTGAACTTGATATCCGATCTAAATAAAGTCCGTTACATTTAAATTTATACTCATTCAAATATATTTAAATACTTTTATAAAAAAACTGAAATTACAGACATTTTTAAAAATCTAAATGTAGATGCATTTTTTTTCTATATTTCTGGTACATAGGATTCCCCCCCCCCCCCCCCCTTCCTCCCATAAGAATTCTTTGAGGGGTGAAAATAGATAAATCCATTCGAGGGGAAAGAAGGTTTTCTATCGAACGAAATGGATTCATTACGAATAAATTTTGATAAAAAGTAAGTAGCCTTGGACAGTAATGGAAAATGTGTAGAATGTGGAAAATTCTGTAAAATGACTCAATTACCAAGTTTTTCGGAATGCGTTACGATTTTGTTTTTAAAATGAATATTTGGTTTGTCTCTTTCAAAGATTTATTAATTATTTGAACGGGTGAAATTAATAGATTGTGTGACGTTCATTTGCCATAAATATATTTGTAATTAATTCATGAAAAATTATTTGCGTGGATGAAATTTTAATTAAAATAATGTAAATTACAATGAAACGAATAATCAAATTTGAATTCTAAATTCCAAAATTCCACGACATCGGTTTTATTAATTTAACACTTAATTTGATATGCATGAAAAGAATTATCATTTGTTAATATTAACTCTGTCGATTTTGCAATTGTATTAATTTTTAAACGATAATCATTAGTTACTATAATTTACAATAAACCAACTAATTAATTAATAAAAAGTGGCTTACCGTTTGAAGCTTCCTTGGGTTCAACTTAAAAGTTTTGCTTGGGGTTTTGTCAATGGAGAAATCAGACTGTAATTGTTCCTAAATATCCTTTGCTGGATGTCTAGTGTTGAGGAATGGTACAGAATGGACGAGTTTACCACCTTTTATACCTATATACCTGTTGAATAGAGATAGATGCCAGATACCACCAGACAGAAGAATGCAACGTATGTTTTTTTGTTATTGTTTGTCTAATGTGAATAATACGGTCTTACAACAATTTTTTACAAAAATGGAGTAAAAATATATTCATTATTAACTGTAATACAAACCCGGAAAGTGTAATTTGGTTTTATATGGCAGAAAGTGCCATTTATATATACATAAATTGAAGTGTTTACCATAAACTTAGATTTATTTCCCCTCCAATTCCCCTCGGGATAAAAATGGAAATAAAATAGCGTACACTTAAAATTGCATAATTAAAACAAATGAACAAACGCTTAATTGGTGGTTGAAATTGTTGCTGAAAGACAAACCTCAGAATAAATGATTGAAAAAGGCTTGAAATTCAATCCTATAAATGGTCGTTTTCCGAATTTATGAATGATTGCGAGACAAAATGGAAAATAAAAATGATGATCCCTCGCAATCCATCATTTTACCAATCAAACCTGACCCGTATGTCAGTGCCAATCTAACAATGACGCTCTCTCTCTCTCTCTCTCTCTCTCTCTCTCTCTCTCTCTCTCTCTCTCTCTCTCTATATATATATATATATATATATATAATATATACACCCAGTGTAACTCACTTCCATATTAGTCACTGCGTGTTATTCTACCTGCAACAAAAAGAAGTCCCCAAACAAGACATCAATTTGAATATTTATTTTAGTTCTTATATATTACTGTTGTAAATTTAATTTAAAAAAGTTTCCTATGAGACCGAATTTATGGGACACCCTGTATATATATATATATATATATATATATATTATATATATATATATATGTGTGTGTGTGTATATATATATGAAAATTATTCATCATATGTATATATATATATATATTTATGAGACACCCTGTGTATATATATGTATATATATGAAAATTATTCATCATATATATATATATATAATATATATATATATATATATAATATATATATATATATATATATATTAGTGGTGGACCAGATGTCAGTTTTTCAACATCTGCGGATGCGGATCTTTAATTTCAATATCCGCGGATGCGGATGCGGATATTTAGTTAATCTGTCAATATAATATAGAATTATGAATATATGACATAATTTTTCAAATTTCGTGATATTACTATTATGGCAGGCAATGCATAAGAATTAAAATTAATACTAATGTTTTCATTATGATAAAAAAAAATAACTTTCTCAAGAGTTTCAGCCACAGAAAATTCAATGAAACAAGTTTCATTCAATTTTCTGCGTTACCAGATATTTATATTTTGAGGTTTATATATTTTTGTTCATTAATAATTAATACTTTACATGAAATGTGCATGACTGGGCCTTATAAGTTACTTTATAAGCTAATTTAATTGTAAATTGCATAATTTATTAGAGGTAATATCCGCATAACATCCGCAGTCAGAAGTGCGGATGCGGATGTTAAAAATGATGCGGATATCCGGTCCACCACTATATATATATATATATATATATATATATATATATATATATATATATGTATATATATAGTTACGATAGAAATGTTCTTCGGGAACCTTATCCTCAATGTAGATGATTGTTTTGTCATTTTTAAGCATAAAGATCATGACCCTTTATTTTTAAATTACATTAATACTAAGCATCCTAATATTAAATTCTCTATGGAAGTAGAACAATACAATAAAATTTCGTTTCTTGATGTTACCATAAATAAACACAGTACAGGCTTCTCAACACAAGTATACAGAAAACCAACTACTATCCAACTCGGTACTCATTTTTTCAACAATATTCCACTTAGTTTTAAGCTGGCTAGTATTAAAAGTCGTATTTTTAGAGCCTATCACCTTTGTTCAAGTTGGTCTTTATTTGACTTAGAAATTCAGTATCTTAAGAGATTTTTCAACTATAATTTTTATTGTACTTTGACTTTTGAGACTTTAATTTCTAAATTTTTAAATAACCTATATTCACCTAAAATAATTCACTCCACGGTTCCGAAACAGAAGGTTTATCTTAAGCTTCCATTTTTAGAGACAACTAACTTTTCAACTCAATAAAGATGTCCACTCTATTTTGGACAGACACTTCCCTCAATGCGACTTTATAATCATTAATTCTAATTCTAATTCTCTGCAATCCTTTTTTCGCCATAAAGATCACCTCCCCGTGCTTTTGAGATCCTTTGTTATTTATTTATATACATGTGCGACCTGCCAAAGTCGTTATGTGGGGCAGACTGCCCTACAGTTAAAACTTAGGATTTCGAAGCATTTGGGTTTTTCTTATCGAACTTCTCGCCCTCTTTCCTCCTGAATCCTCTGCTATTCGGCATCATTCAGAGACCCATGACCACCCGTGCCCCCAGGACTCCTTTGCGATTTTGTCGTCTGCTCCTAATTCACTTGATCTTAAAATTTTAGAATCCCTTTTTATCAAGAAATTAAATCCTGAACTAAACGATAGCCTTTCCTCGATAAAATTGCATACTTCCTAACCAACCAACACCTTTTAAACGCTACCAACGCACTAACTTAAGTTGTTGTTTTTTTTTCCTTTCTCTCCACTTGTTATTTGTAACTTTTACCATCCAGGTTAGTCCTTTTTAAATTTTTAAATTTTAAACTTAACATTTTTAAACTTTTAATTTTTGAAATTTTAGTTTGTTTTAATTTTACTTTTATTTTGTTTTATAATCCAGATAGTTTTTTAACAACTTTTTAACTTTTTTTGTGTTAGATTTTATTATCGTACAGTTTGACATTTGTATTTACTTTAGTTTTATGATTATTTTTAGATGCTTCCATTTAGTCACTGAAGATGGCCCCTGAGTGGACCGAAACGTTTGGCCAATAAATGTTGAGAATCGTATCTCTTGTTTTCATATTCCTATTATATATATATATATATATATATATATATATATATATATATTGTATCAATCTATTAACATCGTGTAAAATAACATCGTAATAAAAAGTCCTTTCACTGCTAATGATAAGAGTGTAGAAATTACTGAAATTTTACAGATGGACAAAATTAAATATAAAAAAGATCCCACGAAATTGACTGTAAAATTAAACAGAAAATTAAAATTTAGAAGCACAGATGTTTTAATTTATAATTACCGCGATTATATATATATAATATAAATTAAAAATAAAGTGTATAAATGTTTCTCAAATGACCACAAAAATGGTCGATAGATACTATACTACAATATATTTGAGGGCATTAAGCAATCCATAAGGAAGAAATATGTTTCTAAACTTCCCCGAGTTTATAAGTATTAAAAATTTAAAAACTCATTTAAACTCATTTAAATAACAAGTTTATAAACCCGAGTAAACCCGAGTAAACAATTAAAGTTTTGAAGAGAAAAATTTAACTTTGTATCGACGTTTAATTAAAGTTTCGCGGAAAAGACACTTCAAAAATAGCATTTCCCAAAGATTTGCCAAACTAATGAAATCCTTACATGTTATAAATGCATTCAATCTTTATAATTTATTTTCATATTTTTTACTATTTTCTTAGATTGTTAAATGCTGTTATTACGTGGGGCGTTCAGAAAATAGGTTCGCACGGCGTGTAATTTCGTAACTAAAGGACCTACATTGATTATGTTTGTATCAGGTGAATTCGTTAATCATTGTTGGCAACACTGCACGTCGATTCGAATGCCATCTACCGTACATTGGTTATATGAGTCAGTTGAACATGGCGGCTCGATTGGAACAGTGCCCTGTCGTTTCTGCAACGATATTCCGAGTCTGTCAGTGGTCAAGAATTTCTCGAGCGCATTGTCACAGGATCACGAGACATGGGTTCATCACCGTACTCCGGAAACAAAACGTGCCAGCATGGAATGGAAACACCCTGGGTCCCCGCGACCAAAGAAGTTCAAGATTGTGAGGTCCGCTGTCAAAGTGATGGTTACCATGTTTTGGGACCACAAAGGCGTTTTGCTCGCAGACTTCATGCAAAAAGGCACAACAATCAATGCAGCTGCATAATGTTCAACACTGGAACGTATACGAGCGGCCATTAAACGTAAACGTCCTGAACTGCTCCGTAGGGGATGGCACTGTTCCAGTCGAGCCGCCATGTTCAACTGACTCACATAACCAATGTACGGTAGATGGCAGCTGAATCGACGTGCAGTATTGACAACGATGATTAACGAATTCACTTGATACAAACATAATCAGTGTATGTCCTTTAGTTACGAAATTATACGCCGTGTAAACTTATTTTCTGACCGTCCCTCGTACGTAAAGGATTAAACAAAATTTAATTTCTAGACATAAATCTATCAGTAACTTAGATGAAAAAATGTTTTGGCCTTCCAAACTTAAATCATTGATATAGGTACCCTCAAAATCTATATATATATATATATATATATATATAATACACACAGACCGTGCATGGAACAAGGAATTCGTGTGTGTGTGTGTATTTGCATGGGTGGGGGACTGTTGATGTATATGTATGCGTAAATTTAATTGATCCCGTATATAAAAGAAAAGTAAGAAATTAATTTTTACAGTTTAGTTAGATTAACATAGAGCCTAAGCCTATCTTGGTTACCTCGGTTTAGCTTCCGCCCGAATTGTTCATTCTGACGAAGGTCAAGCTCGTTGTTCCACCTTGGACCTACAGCTTGACGTGGAATCCGAACCATGACCCACCACGGGTGATCAGAAATTACAAAGCCCTTGTCCGGACTCGATCTCACGACTTCCTGATCAGTAGCCCAGCGCCTTTACCACTAGGCCACCAAGGATACCCATTTATCTACCTACCTATTTTTTTCTGGAAGATGAACAGCTGGGTAAGCCACGCGCCGCCTGCTTTCGCCGGGAATCGAACCAGGGGCCGGTAGATTCGTAGTCAGCGATGCTAACCACTACAATTTTACAATTTGTGATGTTACAGTAATTTTAACCTAAAATAAATAATTATGAAATTGGACTATTTGTTTTATTTAATTTGGTCCTTAAGATTTAAGCTTTATTGGGATTTAGATTGTGTCTTAAATGCTTGATTATTTATTTGTCTGAAAAATCTCAAGAGGTTTGTGATCACAGTACAGTTACTTGGTTGGATTAAATTATAACTTTGCTTATATCTGGATTAGGTTTGTGGTTTTTCTGTAAAAATGTATTAGACTTACCGGTAAATATGTTAATATTTTACAGAAATAAACTAAAAGAGGGATGGACCTATTTTCCGAAAAATCTTTATTTACTGGTCGATTTTTATGAAATTTTTCAGTTTTTTCCCCTTTTATGTCGTGTAATTTGGCTTATATTTATCTACAAAAAGTTAAAAAAAAAATTCCATTAAAAATTTTCATATTTTCAAAACATTCTATTCTCCTCGGCCCCTTCAATTTTAAAAATATGTACTCGAAAGTTGGTGTCCTCTTTTGTAAGACTAAAGCAAGGGTGTGGAACCTTTATTCCGTGGCGGGTAAATGTCAACTAAAATAGTCTCTAGCTGGAAAATTACAACTTTAAAAGTAGTTTGGGACATAATTAAGATGTAAATACTGTACAACTTTAATCAAACTGTCCGCTGGCAACATTATGCCCGCGGGCGGCAGATTCCCCCACCCCTGGATTAACGGTACAATTCCATAAGAACACAGTTCCCAATTTCTGGCTAGGATTTAATATATATACAGGGTCTGTCAAAAAAACTAAGCGAAATTCAAACCTTTATTAAAACAAAACCATTTATCTAATTAAGTTGAATTTTTTACACAATAAAGTATAGGTAATCACCTATTATCCTTTAAATTTTTATGAAATATCTTCAGAATTGTTAATTTTATTAATAATTAACTAAAAAGTGAGATTCTCCTACTTAACATGAAAAAAATTTTTTACGATATACTGTAGATAATTTTTAGTTTAATAAAATTAAAAGAACTGTTCAATATGATTCCCTTGCATTTCTATAACTTTTTTTAATCTTGGTCTGAATTCGTCTATTGCTCGATTTATTTGCTTTTGGGGGAGCTCTGCCCATTTTGCGATAATCAACTCACGCAAATGATTGACATCCCTTATTCTGTTCCTATACACTCTCTCTGCCAAGTTTTCCCATTTCCGTAGTCTACAGGGTTTAGGTCAGGGCTGTTAGGTGGCCAATTATTCGGTTCCAGAAATTCAGGCACATTCTTTTTCAAATATTCGATGGTTGTTTTGGCAGTATGTGATGTTGCACCATCTTGTTGAAAAATAAAGTAACCTTGACTAGCCAAGTTTCTCATTTCTGGAAGCATTTTCTCAAGCAGGGTATTTGAATAATAGAGCATTAATTTTCACTCCTGGCTCAATAAAAAATATTGAAGTTTTTCCAAACTTGGACACTCCAACAGAAACCATGACGCTAGAAGAAAAGTGACTCCTTGTTGCGTACAGTCTTTCATCTTGGATTTCATTTTTCTTCGCAACATCAGAATAAACCCGGTCATTCTGTGAGTTTCTTGGTGGCTCTACCGTAAAACGTTTTTCATCCGTAAAAAATGTCTTGAGAAGTTTATCTGTATTATATGTAAAATACGTTTGGATTTCTCAACTCTTTTCTGACAGTTTACTTCTGACAATCTTTGTCCATGCACTCTTTTAAATGGTTTAAATTGCAGATCAGATTTAATAATCCTTCTTACGCTTGATTCTGATATTTCTAGTTCTTTTGATATTTGAGCAGGTGTCATGTGGCTACCAGGTCGATCCTCTTGACTAAGGATACGTTCCTCCACTTTCTGAATATTTTCATCTACTCTAACTGATTTTGGTCGCCCACTACCAACCTTCCTTTCAATGCTTCCTGTTTCATCGATAGTTCTCAATAAGTAATCTAAACCTGATCTAGTCCATCCTTTATAATCGAATTCAGAAAGTAATTTCCTTGCACTATAACCTTTTTCAACTCTATAATGCTTTATAATTATTTTATCTTCATGTGAGAATGGCATATTTAAAGGTATTCACGAAAAATTTTAAATCTAAACAAATTCTGAAAAAGAGAAAAAAGATAATAATTACATAATGAGAAAAACTGAAATTTTCGCAATCTGTAGAAATAACCGCATAACTCCTAAAATATTTAAAATAAAGTTATAAAATTATCACAGATTATTTATGAGCCTTTTATTTATTTAGTGTAAAAAAATATTTGAAATCTCTATCAAATTGTGCATTTTATAGAGATTTCAAATTGGCTTAGTTTTTTTTGACAGACCCTGTATATAGTAATTCTTGGAACTTCAAATTTCGAGAAGTGTGTAACACTATTATATATATATATATATATATATATATATATATATATATATATATTAACATTTTTACTTCTTACATATTTTTTTTTGAAAATGCAATGTTGGCAAATTCCAACAATACACAATATATATATATATATATATATATATATATATATATATATATATATTATATATATATATATATATATATATATATATATTATAATATACAGTATATATATATATATATATATATATATATATATATATATATATATATTAACTACAAACACACCCAGTATGTAGGAGAATTACGACTTCTGATTAATCGAGGCCCATGGTGTAATGCAGGGGTTCCCAAACTGGTGTTCCGCGGAACACTTCTCACGGTATACAAGTGTTCCGCGGAACACCAATTTGGGAACCCCTGGTGTAGTGGATAGCATATCTGACCGGCAATCGGAAGATCCGGGGTTCGATTCCCGGTGGTTACCTCATTTTTCATTTGTTCGTTCTCCCTCCTCATTTTGTGCGGAACGTTCTTCTACACAAGCGTCGTTCTTTACATTAATATATATACATGTATATATATTATATATACTGCAAGTTTGAAAAACATTTATGGCGACCTGAAAGTTTGGCATCTTCATGTTTTTCATTTTGAGGAAATTGGTCGTGAAATTTTGAATTCAGCGTAAAAAAAATGTTCAACCATCAGATTTTGGTGAAAATTAATAAGAAACAAATTTTATACAAGAAATATCGTATCTTTTGTTACAGCTATTTGAATTAGATGGTCCAAAGGTCCAAACCCCGTAACCTTTTTTTGTTAAATATTCAGAAATTTAAGACTGTCATATTAAATTTGGTAGAATGTAGGTATGCTATAGACGTAAATTATAGGCTGCAAGTTTCAAACAAATCGTTCAGAATGGGGTCCCTCTCTCTCTCTCTCTCTCTCTCTCTCTCTCTCTCTCTCTCTATATATATATATATATTATATATATATATTATTTTCCTTATTTACTTCCCAATAATTTACACACGTAAAATATAAATTTTGTTTAATGGTTCGGTACAGAATGAACAAAAACGCACATAATTTTTGTAAAAATTTTGAAATTCGAAAAATGACGTAATAAAACCGCCTAAAAATTATTTGCGAATAAAAGTATAGTTAAATTTCAGTATTTGTGGTCAAAATGTACGTAAATTAACTACATTTTTTAAATGGATGATAATTTTTACATTGGGGAATGGAAAAATCTAAAAAATTACTACGTTTCACTTATATTTAAACAGAAAAAAAAAGGCCATGTTTAGCCCCCTTAAAGACACGATAAAATGGAAGATTTTGGAATTGAGAAATTACAGATTCTCGACCCAATTTATGTAGAGCATGGGTTCTCAACCTACTCACTTCCATTACCCAGCTGGAGCGGCATTGTTCACCCCATTACCCGTCCTAAACCTAAAGTGACTTTGAAATACAACCTAAATTTAGTATAAATGTGAATATAAGTATAATTATAAGCCATAGGCCTATACGGGTTTGTGATTTTTATTTATTTATTCTATTTTTTTCTATTATGGCGGGCTTCCATTACCTTCCTGGGATATCACAAATTACCCCCTTGGTGGTAATTATCCCCCTGTTGAGAACCCTTGATGTAGAACAAACAAGCCTAGGGTGATATGAATGTGCCTGAGAGTGAAACAAATATATATGTGTTGCCTTCGGGACGAAATACAAATTCGTGGTGCATCTTGCTTCTTGTAATGCCAATAGGCACGAAAATAGATATGAATCGGTCCGTTCATCAGATTATGATAACGGAGCATTGTTGATTCTAGCGGCGATGAGCCACTTACGGGGGACTCGTTAATATGTTGACCCTCTAAAGTAGGCCCACGAGAGCTGATTCGAATAATTCATGGAAAAATAATGTAAATCTAGTTGCCAAATAATTTTATAAAATTACTAAAATTTTATTAATTCTAAACTTGAATTTGATTTTTAAAAGGCATGCTATGACCAACCTCCAGGGCTCACCCAGGAAATTCGCCATGGCCCACCCATTGGGAACCAGTGCTATAAACAAAGTATATATACCCTGAATGGGTGTATGGGCCCTTGGTCCCTTCTTTCGACATAAAAGAAAAAATGTACGGAGCGGTGCTTTGTGTAAAACATTGCAGCTTCGGTCATCACTTATACTTAAACTACTGACATGTGTGTGTATCGAACAATATATATACACACACACACACACACACACACACACACACACATATATATATATATATACACAGGGTGGCGCAAAAATCGCGCATCATAGGAACTTTCAGTGTTGATTATAATACCGTGTGACCACAAAAATTGTCCCTGTTTTTAATCGCTTATTACTCAGTCATTATTGCAGCTTCACAAATGAAATAAAAAGCATTCGAAAGAGAACATTTTAAAGTTTTAATTTATTCTACATGTGTTCAAAGTGACGTCCCTGGACATTCTTACATTTCACACAACGGGAAAGGAAGTTATTTATTACATTTTCCAAAACGCTGCATTCAATGGACTGTGCACTCTCTACCACCGCTTGCTTTAATTCTTCGATAGAGGATGGCTCTTGCCTGAATACTTTGTCCTTGACAAATCCCCAGAGAAAAAAGTCCATAGGTGATAGATCGGGAGATCTTGCGGGCCAGGGAAACTGCGAGCGATGAGAAATGAATCTTTGTTCAAAAAATCTTGTTAAACATTCCAGTGATTGCCTAGTTGTGTGGGCTGTTGCTCCGTCTTGCTGAAACCACTTGTTACTGCAGTTTTCTTGTTCAAAAACAGTGTTCAGCATTTCTACATATCTTTCTGAAGTTACTGAAAGCGGTCTCCTTGTCTCTGGGTCCTCAAAAAAGTAAGGACCATAAACCTTGCTGCTACTCAAACCACACCAGACAGTAACTTTTGGTGAATGCAGAGGTTTCTCCAAGTGTATATTTGGCTTGTTTTGTGACCAACACCGGTAATTCTGTCTGTTGATGAGCCCATTGAGATAGATGTGGCATTCATCACTGAATATATGTCACTTAATCTTATCTGGTTTTGTTCAATTATTGTTTCAATGCGTTCACAAAACATCAAACGACGCTGGTAGTCTTGTTCGCTAAGCTGTTGCAAACACATAATTTTGAATGACTTCATTCTCAAATCCATCGTGATTATTTTCCGAATGCTCTCCCGTTTGATTCCTGTCACAGCTGATAGTCGTCTCACAGATTTCTTGTTGTCCGTTTCAAGCTGATTTGCGACTGAATCAATGTTTTCAGCGGTTCGCACACCTTTGCTGCGCCCAGAGTTGCCTTTATGCATGTTCTTGATTGAGCCGTGAAGTTTCCATTTTGCGAAAATCCTGCGAATCGTTTTAGGATCTATGGTCCTTTGCTGACCGTATTGTCGTTTGAAAGACCGTTGGGTGGCAACTACCGAGCCATGTTTGATCATCTCTTCTGCGATGAAAACACGTTGCATGTCCGACAAATAACCCATGATTGTGGTGGATAAAACTGTCATTTTTTTATAAGTACTGATTTCGTATCCAGGATATCGAAAAAATTAAATAAAACTTTAAAATGTTCTCTTTCGAATGCTTTTTATTTCATTTGTGAAGCTGCAATAATGACTGAGTAATAAGCGATTAAAAACAGGGACAATTTTTGTGGTCACATTATTTTTTTACTTTTAGGTAGGGGATGGCTGCGAAATTAACAATAAACGAGAGGGTGAGCTTGGTTTTAATGTATGGAATACCCTGTACTACAAATAGATGATTCGGTACAGAATTTAAATTCTGTACCCATTCATCGATTTGTAAAATACACAATAAATTAATGGAGTTTCAGAATAAATTAAAACTGGACTCTAAATCGTAAAATAAGAAGTAAAATAAAAATTTAAAATAAAAATGTAAAAATGAACAGATAACAGTTTGAAGAATTGTACCTTTACAGAAAGACTTGTCCCAGAAAGTAGTCGGAGGCGTATCGCAGACCTAAAATTATCTCAGTGGACTGTCTTAGGCTGCATAAGAAAATGTTGTAGTGGGGAAATAGATAAATAGACAGATAGATAGATAGAGAGAGAGAGAGAGAGAGAGAGAGTGAGAGAGAGAGAGAGTGAGAGAGAGAGAGAGATCTATGCTAAGATATTCAAGACTTTTCAGGTAAAACGTAACGCTGAAACTCTTTTTTAAAAATTACTTCTTTACCCTCACGGCAAATGTGAGGCACGGTTGTCTCCTACCGGCGTTTCCCAGATTGTTATTCGCTAAAATGAGAGTGAAATGTCGTGTATATCACTCGAAAGAGAAAAAAACCTCACGCTTTAAAATTACGCGCAGCCAGCTGCTAATACTCAAGAAATATTATTTTTTCAATTTAAAAGTGCTCAAATTAATTATAAAAATGTGTGTGTATTTGTATGTGTATGTATGTGTTTGTGTGTGTGTGTGTTACATTATTAATTTCAGAGCTATAATTGAAAAAGCAACGTTTTAAGCCTTTTAATTATTCGCTTCGTCGAACTGTTCACAAATTAAAACACAAAATAATAATGAAGCATTAAATGTAAATTTTTTTTTTTTTTTTAACTTTGAAAAACATTTATCTCAAAATAAAAAAAATAAAAAAAACTATTATAACGACATTTCTAGTCCAAATGGAAAATTAATTATAAAATTATTGAATAAACATTATGTAATACTCGTATATATATATATATATATATAAATTATATATAATATATATATATATATATATATAATATATATATATATATATATATATATATTATATATATCTTGGTTAATCTTGGTTAACCTTGGTTTCGCTTCCGCCCGAATTGTTCATTCTGACGAAGGTCAAGTTTGTCACTCCACCTTAGACCTACAGCTTAACGTGGAATCCGAACCACGACTCACCACGGATAGTCAGAAATTACAAAGTCCTTGTCCGGACTCGATCTTACGACCTTCCGATCAGCAGCCTTCTTTTACCCTCACACGATTTTCGTTTCCCCTCTTTGATTTTCTTTTTTCCCTTCGACCGTTTTTTTTTGGGGGGGTCCCATGGAAATTTCCACTCGGGCGCACTACCCCCGCCCCTACCCCCTCTACTGTCGAACTGGATGCTAGGGGACGCCGTTCCCCGCCCCTTCACCCCCCCCTTCACCGAGTGCATCTGGTTATTAGTTGGATTGGGGACCGTTTTCTGCTTCCAGGTTATGTAGCCACCCGTCGTTCGGACCCCACGTAAAGCTGTAGGTCCCCTCCGTCATAAGACATTAGATGTTGCGAAGGAGGACAAAATTAGATTTATTTTATTAGCATATTCAGAGACTCTTAAATGACCACAAGGTTGTTTAACCTTTGTAATGGCAAGAAAAGGTCATGTGATCGAGGGGTTCCACAGCTTTACGGGGGACCCAAACCACCTACGGGACGCTACATCATCTGAACGCGGAGGGCGGGCACCCATCCAACTATTGAACAAACCGAACGTCGCTTAACTTTGCTGATTTAACGGGAAACACTGTTACGATGTGGCCCTAAAATGACCACACCCTCGCCCTTATCAGGTCCATAATAATAAACATAATGGAACACTTTTAATCCTTTCAAATATCATCCTTTGCTAATTGTATGATTTCTCCATTGATTAATAAGAAGTTGGGGTCATATGATGTAAGGGGACCTACAACTTAACTTAGAGTCCGAACCAGGGTCGCTACATCATTCGAACGCGGAGAACAGTCATCCATCCATTTAATATCCAGAACCATAATTTCGCTGATCGTACGAGAAGCAATTTAGAGACGTGGTGATGACGTAGAGGAAAACTTTGAATTATTCGTAATTATAAATAAAACTTAAATAATAAATTATTTTTTGGGAACATTTTCAAAAAATAAACAAATTTTATCGGACTCGGAAATCTTCTTTAATCATATTTACAAAATTTAGTAAAATAATATTCAAAGAAATTAAATTCAAAATCCGTAAAAACAAAACTTAAATTTCAGATTAAAATATGAAATTTTGTTTGAAAAAATTTCTCTTCAATAGTTGAAGAAATTTTCACCAAACATTTAAACTATTAGTTTTCATCAATAAATAATGGACGGAATTCTTTTTTTTTTCTTTTATTCTTTTGTGAATTAACGGTTATTCTAATCAACCAACCAACCATAAATTCGCAAAAGAATAAAATAAAATAAAAAAATTCTATCCATTATTTATTGATGAAAACTAATAGTTTAAATGTTGGTGAAAACTTCTTCAACTATTCCAGGGAGATTCTTTCAAACAAAATTTAATATTTTGTAGCGTTTTACGTCTTTGGTTCACCAGAGGGCGCTGAAAGTGGTAGGAGGGTAACGGCATCAAATAGGAAAAAAAAAAGTCCCCTTTAAAATAAGAATTGGGTTCAGCCGAATACGGTACGTGCAGCTGGCTCGTCAATGCATCTCCTCTCCAATTATCAGACTGGTTCGAGACAGTACTTGCCAAGGTTTATGAATTTATGAATTTATCTTGTTTATTTTTAGTATTTCATGAATTTATTATTTGTTGGCTTGTTTCTTTCGATCCTTTTGGGATTAATTACTCGTTCATTCTATTACAGGGTGATTCACTCGCTGGTAGCCCCAGAGTATCGCTAATACGATACTCTGGGATTATCAACGAGTGACTCACCATGTATTATTCTGTCATTATTTTAGGAAGCCACCAAAGTCCTCTGTCAAAAATCAGTGGAACGCTAATGGTCATCCTTAGGTTGAGTGTATCCAGGTTACGTTGTGGCCACGGCTCGATGCCGTTTCTCGTAAGATCAGCAAGTGTTAAGCGATGTTGAGTCTGTTCGCTAGTTGGATAGGTGACCGTCCCGATGAGGTTAACCAACTCCAAACATTTATTATTAGTTGTAACCAAAACCAATAATTCTAGAATCTTTATACATCCTGCAAAATAACAACCAACCACGAATATAGTTTTTAAACATTTATATTAATTTAATATTGTAATTTATTTGTCATATTTTAATTAACCAAATAATTATTCTTACTTCACTTCTTAAAAATACACATTGAGGATGTCAACTGCGTTTGTCGAAACGTTGCGAAATATGGGAAATATGATTAAAGCTGCTATGTTATATTTGCTGGGTGTTTGGCCAGAGAGAGAGAGAGAGGAGAGAGAGAGAGAGAGAGAGAGAGAGAGAGAGTTGTAATCTCTCCAGTAATGTGTGTGGAAACTCTCCAACTATTTTTCTGTCAAGTAAAGATTGTATCTAAGCTTTATTTAATCAAAATATTTATTTATATTTATATAATAAACATTCCTAAACATTCATTGAACGCCACATTCGGGATATTTACGTTCACATACTTCATACTCCCAAAAACCTTTATTCATAAAATGTGCACACAAATTTCACGCACATACGTGTACATACGTGTTAGCTTTTTATTTTTTTTTTAGTTCTGAAAAGTTTTATCAAAAATTTCGGAAATGGAAAAAATTTGAAGTTTAACTTCCTTTTACGAAGCCCCCCCTCCCCCCCCAAACTTGAAAACATGTTTATTTCGAACATAAAAAACATGTTTTATTAACTAATGTTCGATTCAATACGCGCTCATCGAGAAAACGATTAAGTTTGAATTATTACATGTATGTATGTATGTATGTACGTATCTATGTATGTGTGTATGCATTATATGTACGTGTATGTAAGTTTGTATGTATGAGTGTATGTGTATTTATGTATGTATGTATGTATGTATGTATGTGTGTTCGTATTTATGTATATATGTGTGTGTATATGCATGTGTGTGAATTATGTATTATTTATGTATGTATGTATGTATGTATGTACGTATATGTGTATGTATGTACGTATGTATATATGTATGGATACAATGTAATTTATATAAAAATTATAAGACTTTCTAATTCGAAAGAACGGAATAAATTGGAGGCGCGAAAATCTATTACATTTACGTAAATGCAGTGATTGACTTCTTTGAAGAAGAAGAAGAAGAAGAGCGATTAATTTAAAAGAAAACAAATGAAAATACAAGTGCGCACGTTCGAACGAATTATATCGAAATATGAACAACAACAAAAATGGCGATTTAACTTGAAGAGGAAAGCTCTTCTGTTTATGTGGACTGGGAGGTCTAAAATGGCCATTACCAGACACTCAATCCAGAAGGAAAACCTACTTCGAACACCTAGTTTCGACTACTACATGTTTCGAATACTACTAGTTTTAGCTACTACTAGTTTCAACTACTATACACGCAGAATGGATTTTCTGCCCCGGCGTTGGTATTTCGGATGTACCAAATACCAACGTTGCCCTAGAGGATGTGTGGTACCAGGCGCGGATACAGAGCGGGGGCGCGGGGATTTAGGATTTGTCATGCCGATGTTATGTAAATATTGCCAACCCAATATTATATAACATACAATAATATTAAAAATTATTAGAATACGAGCTGTCATTCGGGTTAAAACTAGAGGAGTTAAGCCCCCGCGGCCCCCACCTGTGGCTGTATCCGCGCCCGGTACCCTGGTAATTGTGTTTTATTGGCGATAAATATGAGTGATTTATTTGGTAGGCGAGAATATACCTACAAAAACGATGTCACTTATTTATTTGGTTGGTTGGTATGGAAATTAACTCTTAATAACATGATCGCCTCAACGACATCACATCATAATGAATGATAATGATAAACTTTATTGGCAGGAGACAATTCACTAAAAAAGAAGTATAATATTCATGAGGGTAACTATTATCATCATGATAATTATCATTATTGTCATAATTAAACTCTTTTGTACCATATGTGCGTAATTATGAGCTACACCAATTATGAGCTACACCAATTATGAGCTACACCAATTATGAGCTTCCACAGCGAAGACTATTTTTTAATTTAATTCAAGAAAAACTTTTAACTTTCTTTTGATTCAATTAAATTAATTAATTTTAAGTTTTCTGGGCGTAATTAAATGTTAAGCTGACATAAAATCAAGATTATGTTAACTCGCGTTAATTACATGAGAATAAATTACATACAAGGTTTCTCGGAAGAGTTTTTGCCGACTGGAAAACGGCGAACATTGACACTTGAGCTACTACGGTGGGCGTTCTAACCTTTTGAAAGACAAAGGTTAGCGCGGATTAGGTTAGGTTAAATTAGGGCATAGGTTCATTTTGACCAACAAATTCAGTTCCGAAGATGACGATAAATTACGTAAACGAGGACGATAAAGCAAGCGAACTAACGTCATCCGATCGACTTGGAAAGCACTCGACGAACAAAACTCTATTTCGTGGAAAAGATCTGGAATACATCTGATTGTGTATATATATATATATATATATATATATATATATATATATATATAATATATATATACCTGTCAATCTGTCAGAGGTTCCGCGTAACGGTTTCTCTTTGCACAGAGGTCACAGGATAATGACCCCATCTCTAAACCTGGTTTGATGTTCTAGAGAATTGCTTTCTTGGTTTCTGCAGCTCACATAACCAGGTACACCCAGATCATCTGGCATTCTTTCAACGAGTGTATATTGTGGATTAGATTAAGTTAGGTTAGGTTAGGTTAAGTATTTTTTTGAAATTAAACTTAAAAAAAAGGTCAAGGATTGTCCCAAGCCAGTCCGAGAAGTGGGGAGGGTGTAGGATTGCCAAGTGTCCTTTATTTCAAAGGACAGTTCTTTATTTCAGCTCATGTGTCCTTGTCCTTTGATAAACTCGGAAAGGACGCCATATGTCCTTTAATTCAGTAATTGACTCTCAAAATTTTATTCATCACTAAAAATTTGAGACGGAGATGTTTTCAAACTTAATTAATTCGTTAATCGGGAGAAGTGAGATTCAACATTCAACATGTATAAATATTTTCAAAGTGGTGTCCTATGCTTTGTCGGTGCCTGGAACATCAGCATATTGCGAAAGAATTTTCAGTGTAATGAATGCTAAGTGGCGAGATGACAGAAACAGATGTTCAGTAGAATTAATAAAAAGTGAACTTTTGATTTATTTCAATTTAAAAGACAATTGTGCCGATTTTGCTGGCAAAATAAAAAATGATACAGCTTTACTGAAGGCTGGTCGAAGTCAAGATAAGTACAATTTTATAAATAAATAAAGGCTTCATTCATTATAATGATTTGTAAATATTTTCCTGTCTTTAATTCACAAAATATAATAAAGAAATTTAAAAATGTTTCATTTCAATAGAGTGTGATTTTACGAGTGTACGACTTTCTAGACATATTTTATCTATGAATATAATAAAGAAATTGTAAAAAATATTGCACAACTAAATTTTTATCATGATAAGCAATGGCATATACGGTAGCGTGCAAGTGTCCTTTATTCAAGAACTGTTGACTTGGCAACCCTAGGAGGGTGTTGCAGTGATAAGCCCACTGCACGTAATTTATTTGGCTCAACCTAGTTCCCCTTTAAAAGGGGATTTATTTTTCTCGGTTGGTGGCGTTATCATCCGTCTCAACACCCTCCGGTGGACGAAGGACGTAAACGGAACAACCAACCAACTATCCAATCAACTTCTCAGAATAAACATCAGAATTACCTCCGCTATGCTAGATCTTTAACAACACCAACAACAAAACCAACACTATTTTATTAATTTCCATAAGCCAGAGACTGCATAGCTATCGAACAACCAAGCTAAAATTTTGTTTATATAATCACGAAAGAACATCACCTTTACTGACCATTACAAGCTCTCTCTGACAGCTAATAAAGAGCGTTTACAAAGAAACGGTTGTAACGGGAGTGTCTCCTTCAACAAAGTAATCAATGTCAAACGCGAAGCAAAATAAGTAAAGAATAGCAATTATAATTATCAAATATAGTGACAAACTTCTGCTTATATTAATTAAAAAAATAAAAACCTGTAGCCTATTCTGTGGGAAGGCACCAGGTAGGGCCTACTGGGATGAGTAACTTCCCGGTCTCTCTTCGATGAAGGCGCGCGCGCGCGCACACACACACACACACACACACACACACACATACGCACACATACATATATATGTATATGATGCATCATTCAATCATTTCACGTGTTTAATTGTGAAATTCATCCCATATACTATATATATATATATATATATATATGATGAATAAAACCACGAAGGAAAAAAGAAACACAAAGGGGTGCTCAAGCGCTTTTTCATATATTTTCATATATATATATATATATATATATATATATATATATATATATAAAATATTGATGGTCCCTGTCCAAAGTATTTTCAAATTTAGGGTGTAAACTCTATATTTGTTGCTTATATAAAATGTGAAAATAAAAGACGTGAATCGTCTTTATTTATCGAATATTTCAAACCTATATTTTTAAGCCTAAAATATATATAAAAATTCATAATAGCAAATGCATAAAATTAATTAATGTATCAAAACTTCATAAAAATGTAAAATATTAAAAAAGTTCCTGACGCCGTAAACTATTATGGACAAAGCAATTGAGAAAAACTACTGACAACAGTTTGCATCGAGACAAGTTACGATACTTTACTCATATCAAAATACGTGTTGCAAATCACTAACTGTTTTTAGTTTTACATTAATAATATTTTTACTTTAGTTTATATTACGGTATTTTAACCCCTTATGGACGGCTGTCAAATTTGTATCGTTTCAAATACACTCATTCATAATTTAACCCCTACAGAAAATTACGGTGTTAAAGGGTCAATGATTGACGCTTGTCCTGTACACTTCTAATTATATTAACTACCGTGACCTCTGCTTAGCAAATCTGACTTGATAACAAAACGGTACTCTAGCGTTTGCGCCAAAATTTAACTTATGCGTCAACGTGTATTCGTTTCGTATCGTTTAATTTGTGTCAAAAAGTACCTTTCGATTATTCCTAACCTAACCTAACCTAACCTAGCCTAGTCTAACCTAACCACCCTAACCTTTCCTAATACAACAGTAAAAAGGATTTACAAACGAGACGATATAGAATGAACGCATCAGTTCAAAAACCCATGGATAAAACAAGTGAAATAATAATTGTATCAAGTCTTACATTACTCACAGCTTAATAAGCCAAATTCCACATACTGTATATATTCCTGTCCCCTTTTACAGATGCATCTAACTGGCAAGAACTTACAGATTACGTAATAAATATACAAACTACAGAAAGAGAAATTATTCTGTAAAAACTCCCTTCAAAATGGTTATGTAATCTAGTGTTACAAATAGTTAATTCGTTTTCAACCAAAGTTACTACAATTCCATGCTCAAACATCCTTAAGGAAGAGCTACCATTAATACAATGAAACTGTCTCCAAGGTGACGCTGGTTCTTAGTATGGAAAAAAATAAATGTTTTAAGAAAAATAACGGGCGAAAGACCCAAACGGGTTGCAATGCACAGTCTGTCTGTCTTATGTTTTGTCAGTCCACAGCCTTTTATTTTTACAGTTAATGGCTGAAGCCTAGAGATGGAAACGCTCCCTCTAAGCTCTGTCTCTCGAGGTTTATTGTTTGGACGAAAACTATGCTTAAAAATGACGATTTTTACCTTTTAGTAAGAATTACTTTAAGTCGTTTTACCTCCTTTTTAAGACGAATAAATTCTTTTTTAAACTTTTAACTATAGGTTATTTTTTACTTTTAGATACTTTCCAATACAAGGTTATTCCAATACAAAATATACAAACATGAGTCATAAATTTCTAATATATATATATATATATATATATATATATATATATATATATATATATGTTAACCCCTCCGTCTATGGCTTGGGTT
Organism: Bathynomus jamesi; assembly: GCA_023014485.1. Taxonomy (NCBI): domain Eukaryota; kingdom Metazoa; phylum Arthropoda; class Malacostraca; order Isopoda; family Cirolanidae; genus Bathynomus; species Bathynomus jamesi. The sequence goes on from JAJOZX010004265.1 coordinate 220,119, forward strand.
GGTTCGAAGTCGACGGGGTTCTGGTTAGGCAGCAACAACGGATTGGTTACTTGCAGTAGTTTTTTTTATACTACTCTCCGAGTTCTTCTATAGTGGTTCGGAGGATTCTGGGAGGCTTACTAAATTCTCTAAAGGTTCCCTGATTCTTCTTATAACGTATCGGGAAATTTTAATGACTAAGTTCTCTGAAAAGAGCAAGGCTCGAAGGAGAAGATAAAGACTGTTTCTTACTGTAATTTACTGCTAAAATGTACAGGTAGTGCTCAGCCTCGAAGTCTAATTCTGAATGAACATGGGGGAATTTTTGTGGGTTTATATACCCATAATTTGCTAACATCATTATTATTAAATGTTGAAAAGGCTGCATTATTTTTGCACAATATTTGAAAATAAAGTAAATCTTTTAGCTGTGGTAATGTTTAAACGAATAAACAAGATATTTGAAGATGAAGCCATATTTTTATCTTAAACCGCGTATTTTCAGATCCGATGTTATCATGATCTGCCGAGTTAACTAAAAGTGGAAATTGAACTATGCATCTTTACACTAAATATGCATATGAGTAAAAATTAAAGGTTTAAGATTTACAATTAAATGCTTAGGCAAGACATGACTTCATCTTTTATAACGAAGAGAGAATGTATAGTGTTATTGTATACAAAACATGAACATTGCAAAACTTAAGCAGGATTCATTATTAAGCTAAATCTAAAAAAAAAATGATTAAGAAATTTTAAAAAGAACAAGTCACCAATTATTTGGCAAAGTAGAAAGCAAATCAAAAATTTTATCCAAACTCGCGTTAGGCGATTTTGGTCCTTATGTAAAAATGAATACATACACATGAATATAGGTATTATATGAAGTTAAATATATACGAATATATAGGATTATATAAATACATGAATCGTATAAACACATGAATTTTACAAATGGATACAAGAACTATATAAATGAATATAAGAATTACACGAATGAATAAGATAGTATAGGAATATAGGAATTATTCATGGTTCATTTTTACATATATATATACAGGGGTTGGACAAAATAATATGAACACCTTGATAAATGGCGGTTTTTATTCTTAATATGGAGTTGGTCCTCCTTTAGCGGCAATAACAGCTGCAATGCGTCGGGGAATTGATTCATACAGCTTTTGGACAGTTTTTAACGACCCCAGCGGTGTGGATTGGTGCATTATCATCCTGGAAGACGGCGCCGCCATTGGGAAACAGCGTTTGGACCATGGGATGGACCTGGTCAGCCAATATTGACAGATAGACCTGGGCGTTAACCCTACCATGCAGTACTACAGCTGGGCCAAGAGTATTCCACGATATTGCTGCCCAAACCATCACAGATCCGCCTCCATGCTTAACGGTTGGGATCAGGCAGTCGGGGTCATAAGCATCTTTAGGCTGTCTCCAGACGTAAACTCGACCGGAACATGGAAATAGAGTAAAGGAGGATTCGTTGGAGTAGACTACATTCTTCCACCGGTCCATTGACCAATTCTTATGGTCATTACACCATTTTCTGCGCCGCTCAATGTTGATGTGCGAAAGGAAGGGTTTGGCAATTGCAGCCCTCCCATGGTATCCAGCTCCATGGAGCTCGCGACGTACAGTTCTGGTCGATACCGGACTTGCAAGATGCTGGTTAAGCTTTGCAGTCACTTTTGGAGCTGTGGTCTTATGGTTCTTTGTCACAATGCGCTTTAGCACCCGGCAGTCTCGATCACACAGCTTCTTCTTGCGTCCACTATTGCATTTGTCGGTGCTTGTCTTTCCATGGTTTTGGTATGCAAACATGACCATAGATTCAGTTCCTCTGGATACATTGAACATCTGAGCGGTTTTCGTCACCGATGCACCAGCCATCCGCGCTCCGACAGTTTGCCCTCTTTGGAAGTCTGACAGGTCTTTTATAACTGCTAATTCATAATTTACTCAGATCTGTAAAAACAACGTGAGGGTTATAACATGACGTATACACTCTCTGTTACGCATTTAAATAGGTTTGCCAGTCATTTGACCGTTTACTTTGTGTCTGAGCAGTCCGTAAAGATAACCGGTGAAATCGGCGGGTGTTCATATTATTTTGTCTAACCCCTGTATATACACACTGTATATACACCTGTCAACCTGTCAGAGGTTCCGCGCAACGGTTTGTCTTCGCACAGAGGTCACAGGATAATGACCCCATCTCTAAACCTGGTTTGATGTTCTAGAGCAGTGGTTCCCAAACTTTTTTTGCCGCGGAACCCTTTGACATTATTTAAAAAAGCGTGGAACCCCTACCTATATTCAAGAATATTAAAAACCACAAATTGTGGGATAAAAAGAGAACTTATTTATATTAAAAAATAAATTAAAAAATTCGAATAAAAAACACCTTAATTTTTGTAAATTTGTACATAATTAGTTTAACAAAAATGAAATGAATACCTAATGGGAAGAATGCTTCTGCTTCTTAGACTCCAGTATCCTCTGGAAATTTGGTTTAATGTTGGATAATTGAATTCTCATATCTGGTGCAGCATCCAGTCTGCTGCGATATTCTGTTTTCGTGCTCGCATATCTTGAAAATCCTGATTCACACAAATATGTTGTTGCAAATGGCAATAGCACTCGTATGGCTCGTTTTGATAATTCCGGATATTCGTCACTTAAATTTCCCCAGAAAATAGCTACCGGAACTTCTTCAAACTTGGCCTTTAACTGAGTATCTGAAGTAATTTCTATTAAATTTTCATAATCCACTGCTAGAAATCCTGTTGGCTTTTCTTTAACTTTGAATGGATTCTGTACCCAGTAATGGTCTTTGTTCTTCAAATTTGGGAAATACTCAATTAGAGATTCTGATAAGCTGTTGAGATGATTTTTAATATCATTGAGGATTTCAACATCTAATTCCACTTCGGATTCTTGGAGAAAGTCACTAAGAAGCGGAAAACAGTCAAGAGTATTTTGTTCCACATCTGAGATCCAGTACTGCAATTTACGTGATAAAGATACCATTTTATCTTGCGCTTGAAAAATGTTTACTTCTTTCCCTTGCAGAGATAGACATGTTTCATTCAATTTTGAAAAAATATCTGCTAAATATGCAATCCTTGCTAGCCATGCCATATTTGTTAATCTGTCAGATAATCTAAATTTATGATCAATAAAATAAGACAACAATTCTCTCCTCAATTCAAACATTCTCACAAGAACATTTCCTCGTGAGAGCCACCTAATTTCTGTATGTAAAAGTAGTGTGTTATGAAGACTACCCAGATCTTCACACAAGGCCTTAAAAATTCGTGATTGCAATGGCCGAGATTTAATAAAATTGATAATCTGCACTGCTTCGTCCAAAACTATCTTTAATGAAGCTGAAATCCTTTTTGTCACTAATGCATATCTGTGAAGAATGCAGTGATTACCGTTGCAGTTTTTTGCAACATTCTTGATTCGTGTTACAGCGCCAGCTAATTTTCCTGTCATTGCCTTTGCTCCATCGCTGCATACTGAAATACATTTTTCAAAGCCTATATCATGCGTTTTCATAAAATTATCAATGCAATTAAATATATCATTTCCTGTGGTATGCAATTCTAAACTTTTGCAAAAAAGCAAATCTTCTTCAATTTTCTTATTAAAGTCATATCTAGCAAACACAAGTAAAATTGCTAGTCCAGCAACGTCTGTGGACTCATCTATTTGTAATACATAAGCATCACATACACGCAATCGTGAAATAAGTTCATCTTGAATGTCATTAGCAATATCATTAATACGTCTTGACACCGTATTGTTGGAAAGAGATACAGCCTCAACTTTCTGAACAGAATCTTCATTAAACACGGAAGATATTACATCTTTTAATAAAGGTTTTATAAGTGATTCACCAATAGTATGTGCCTCACCAGCAAGAGCAATGCGGTAACATGCTTTATATGACGCTTCTGTTGCATTTTCATTGTCTGTTTTACATTTTTTTAATAAGACACTTCTAGAGCTATTCAGACTTTCAAGTTTTCTTTAAAAAAAGAAATATCTTTATTTTTAAAAGTCTGATGGTTTGTTTCCATATGTCTCTGTAACTTTGCTGGTGCTAAAGAACTGTTTGCTAATATTTTGTTACAAAGTAAGCAAAGGGCATCTGGGGCTTCTTCGTCACCAATACTAGTAAAACCATATAACAAATAATTAGGATCATATTTACGTTTTTTCATAGATGTCTGCACAGAATCGGAGGAAGCAGATTTCTTTTTTTGTGGATTAATCACACTAGAAGTTGGTGGTTGTGCAGCTTCTGCAATTTCTGTATCTTCTATAGATGCTTTTGTTTCACTAGTTTCTGCATTACTAGTAATTTCAGTTTTTTTACGAAACCCATATTTTAACCATCGATCCATTGAAGGGTTAATTTTCACGAATTTTGAAATATTACAATTACGAAAAATGAATAATAAAAAGTTCTAACCAAATTAATTCACAGAGACAACGATTTCAAAGATTGCACTAACGAAGTGTTTATCAAGTAGGCCTAGTAGGTAGAGGCAAGCAACGTTGCTGCACAATCTTCTGCACTTTAATTATTCGTTAGGCTTCACTTAGACCTGTTAGCGTCTTGTAAACAGATGCACAATATCCCATGTAAACATTAGGAAAATACTGATATTTTTACTGCGCATTCTGCTGCAGTTAATAAAGTCCTTTTGTATAACCACCTCAAATCACTTCACTTCCAAAGCTTACAAAACAAACTGATAACGCACGCTCGAGTCGAGTACCTCGACTACTATAGAAATAGATTATGACAAGTTCAAAACATGTTGGCTACGTCTCCAAACGCAGTTTACATCATTTTACATGCAGATTATGTACTAATATTAATAAATGTTTTCCATTAATGATAATTTAGTTGCTATATATGGAAATTTTCTTTTAAAAAGTAAATCAAATACGCAAAACATGATAAGTATGGCCAAAAAAAATTGGCAACTCTTACAGAGGGCGCTGCTGTTACGTTCGAAATATTTCGTTCAAGCCTATTGCCGTTTCTAAATATTTCGCTCAAACCATACTTATGCTTTATTTTCCTTCGTGCAAAATTTCATATTTTCTTCGCTAGACTTATTTTTTTGAAAATGAGTAATTTATATTTTCTTTAAATAAAATATTTTTTATTTTAAACTTTAGCTCGCGGAACCCCTGAATTTTTTCGCGGAACCCTGGGGTTCCGCGGAACACACTTTGGGAACCACTGTTCTAGAGAATTGCTTTCTTGGTTTCTGCAGCTCACATAACCAGGTACACCCGGATCATCTTGAATTGTCCTGATTCAGGTGTCTAGTCTTCTTTGGAAAACATCCACATGAACACCAATTGTATTCCTAATGGCCTTTGGTAACTGGTTAAGTAATATTGGCCGTCTGACAACAAAGCTATTTTCCTTCAGTGTTGAGGGTGATTCAACACTGAAGGAAAATAGTCTGGGCTTTAGTTCGAGAACACAAAACTACCTCTCCTATTTTCCACTGTTGTTTGGATGGTTATTGGGTTTAGTTTGAAGTTAGGTACTAGTTTTGTCTATCATATTCAATGCGAGTATTATGGTGTACCTCTCTCTTCTTTCCAGCGATTTTTTTTTACGCAGTAAGAAGTGGGCCAAGGGCGAATGCCCACAAAAACGACTCCCAATAGAAGAAGAAGACGGCCAAAATCAAGATCCAGGGTTTTTAGAGATGTCTGAATTGAGGAAGATTGTTTCAGAGTTGACCGATTGAGTAGATGAAAGATTGAAAATACCGATTAACCCTTGCATTAGAGAGTTGGAGAGAAGAAGAATGAAAATGATTTAATATACGCAAGTCTATATTTAATATAGATTTAATGTATGGAATCTTTCCCAGTAATTTACTTCTTTGCAGCCATTGATCTTGGTCGCGAAATTTCTTTGAACTTCTTCTAGATCATTAATATTTTTTTTTATATGGGGACATCAAGATTGAGCAGTATTCCGAATTTGGTATGACCAGTATCAGGGGCGTTTTTAACATAGGGGCAGGTGGGGCACGGCCCCGACGGCCCCCGCCTTCCCCCGGACCCTATATGGTCTATATATTTGCATCCTAAATAAAGTTTAAAAAAATCAGCGCTGTTTGTATTTTTTTTTTACTTTGAAATAATTCTACTTAAATACTCGTATGTCGTGATTAGCGAAAACATTAAAAAGTTTTACGAGAACTTCCATTACGGAAAACTGGTAAACGGGGCTCGGACCCCCTGTGGTAGAACTTGCCCCGACCAATTTAAAACCTTTAAAACGCCCCTGATCAGTGTTTTAAACAAGCGAATCATACTTTATTGTCCCATCTTTTAAAAGTTCCCAGCATCTGTCCAGTAATTCTTTCTGCTTTGTTTATCGTCATCTTATTTCATGTCTGAAATTTCGTATCGACCGTCACTATATTCCACTAAAAGCGATATACTTTAAAATATGGACATCAATTAACAAAGAAACAAAGCTTCAATGCACACAACGTATAACGACATATTTCTCGTCCCTAGGAAAACGTATCTTATACTGTACTACAAATATGTCCATCAACAGATTCAAATTCGAAACAAATATTCCATTAAAAGAGATATATTAACTTACGGACATTAATTCACCAAAAATAATTATTGGAAAACACGTTTATAACAACGTTTAGAGAGTGTGTGTGTGTGTGGTGTGTGTGTGTGTGTGTGTGTGTGTATCACGACATATCTCTCACTCATTCCTGCAAAAATGTCCCTTTTACTCAAATATGGCCACCAATAGAATAAAATTCAGAGCAAATATTCGAATTAAAATTATGCCACTTAAGAATTGTTATTAATTCACATAAAGCAAAATCTTCGATGAGCACCACCATCGTCACGACGTTTAAGGGGGATAATTGTGCATTCGTCCTTAGCCGCGCCTTTTTGCATAAAAAAAAACGACATACCCCTCATTCCTTCAAAAAGTTCCTTATACCCGAAAAATGCCCATCATTAGATTCAAACTCAAAACAAATAATCGATTGAAAGCGATATGAGGAATGAGGGGTATACAGTTATACCCACCATTATCCCCTCTAATTTCTAAACGTTCTGATAATTGTGGTAATGGTGCTTTGAATTTTTGCTTTGTGATGCAATATGGTATTATTACTTCGATTTTTAACACGTTCAAACATTAAAATATAAAACTTTTTTTACTACCAAAAATTATGTGGAGGTCCAGTGCTAGTGTCTCCGAGCAACTGATACAATGAGAAAACGGACATATTTTTTTAATATTTGACTTTAAACGTTGCGATATTAACAGAGCTATCCCAAGGGCTGGATCCATCTTGGTCAATTTCTTCCCCCTACCCCCCTTGGTCGCTAAAATACGAACTATTGTTTAACGAAAATGAAAGAAAGAAAAACAAAGAAAAAATTGGTAAAAAGCAAAAAATACAAACTCTATCAAACAACTTATCCCGAAAGACTATTTGAACAAAATTCAATTTCATGGTCTCATGATTTAAATGTAAACGAAACTTGTTTAATATTTTAACTGAAAGTGGCTAACCCATTATTAACTTAACCTAACCTAACCTGGCATAATGTAACTTAACCTAGCCTAATTTAAACTAAATTAACATAAATTAAATTAACCCTCATAAGATCGAAGTCTTTGAACTTATTTATGTCTGTTTATATACTTGGCGTTCGACTTTATGTAATTCGATCTTAGGCATTTCGTCTTTATGCAGGTCGACGTAATGCAGGTCATTTTCATACAGTTCGACTTTATGCAGATCGATGTTACGCAGGTCGTCTTTATGCAAGTCGTCTTTATGCAGGTCGACGTAATGCAGGTCGTCTTTATGCAGGTCATTTTCATACAGTTCGACTTTATGCAGGTCGATGTTACGCAGGTCGACGTTATGCAGGTCGTCTTTGTACAGGTCGACTTTATGCAGGTCGATGTTATGCAGAAATACAGAAATACAATTTTTTTTTAAACTGTCTGGACAATTTTCAGCTTTGTTACTTTGTGAAGTAGTAGCTCAGAAAGGTCTTTCCTTTGAATTTTTTATACTATTTTTTAGGTTAAAAAGCAATATGGTAATTTGATGAAAACATTACTCAGCATTAACATTAAGTTACTAACTTTCGAAACAATTTTGTACAAAAAACATACAGGGTGGCCATGAAAACGGAACATTTTACGCCCTCGTAAAAATTTTTATACTGGAACTAGATAAAGTGTGGGGAAAAAGTTCGACTAGAAACCTAAAATTGCTAAGAAGCATACGATATTATTTGTCATTAAATATTAATTACTAATCATTAATTTATTAGTATCACTAAAAAAATAAAATATTTAAAGAAAAATAGTATATTACCAATTAATAATTTTTTATGCTTTTTAGAAATTTCGTTTCCAGGAGGACTTTTTTCCGAAACTGTACAACGATATTTTTTGGCATTATAATACAACATTTATTTTAGAAAACTGGTTTAGAAATTAGATGATCCAAATTAGTCGTATGTCGATGCAAAGTTGAATTGGGGTCACCGATTCTGAGACCGTATTTATGTTTATAGCGTCTATTATCGAAATTATTAGTTTCCCCAACATATACTTTGTGACAATTTCTACATGGAACTTTATAAACTCCGGCGTAAAATAGTTTCTACAAGTAGCTGGAAAATATTGTTGTTTGTGGCTGCGTTGTACCCCAACACACAATGTATGATAATTAAAACATGTCTCTTCGTAGAAACAGATTAAAGGGTAAACCAATGCACGTATACATTTGAATACGTGGTTTTTTTAAAGACTTTGAATAAAAGCTTCTTTCCGAGATTGAGCGAATAACTGAAATATCCGGAAAAGAAATTTGTGAATTTTCTACGTCTTCTTCTTCTTCAAGAGAGAGAGAAAGAGTAAATTTAAGCGATGGTAAGATGTCATTTTATTTGCTCAATATCGAATGAGGATCTAGATTGTTTGGCAGGAAAACAAACACGTCATCAACATAGCAATACCAAACTACCAAACAACTGAAGAGTCAATTATATTGGGAAGAAATTTACGTTGAAATTTCATATACAGAGTGTGTGTATATATATATATATATATATATATATATATATATAACGTAAAGAACGACGCTTGTATAGGAGAATATTCCGCGCAAGATGAGAGCGAAAGAACGAAACAAATGAAAAAATGAGGTAACCACCCGGGAATCGAACCCGGGATCTTCCGATTGCCGGTCAGATATGATAACCATTACACCACGGGCGTCACTCAATCAAATGCCGTAATTCCTCTACATACGCGCAGAAACCAATGCCCCAAGGGGGCACCTCCCGCATGCCGTACATTATATACATTTAAACTGCAAACACGCAGTATAATTAACGTAAAGAACGACGCTTGTATAGGAGAATATTCCACGCAAGATGAGAACGAAAGAACGAAACAAATGAAAAAATGAGGTTTCGTTCTTTCGCTTTCATCTTGCGCGGAATATTCTCCTATACAAGCGTCGTTCTTTACGTTAATTATACTGCGTGTTTGCAGTTTAAATGTATATAATGTACGGCATGCGTGGGGTGCCCCCTTGGGGCATTGGTTTCTGCGCGTATGTAGAGGAATTACGGCATTTGATTGAGTGAAGCCCGTGGTGTAATGGTTATCATATCTGACCGGCAATCGGAAGATCCCGGGTTCGATTCCCGGGTGGTTACCTCATTTTTTCATTTGTTTCGTTCTTTCGCTCTCATCTTGCGCGGAATATTCTCCTATACAAGCGTCGTTCTTTACGTTAATTATACTGCGTGTTTGCAGTTTAAATGTACATATATATATATATATATATATATATATATATATATATAATACAAACCCACAATGAAAAGGAAAAATTATTTTAAGTTCTTTCGTGTATTCAATAGTACACCTCGTCAGGGAATATATATATATATACATATATACTCAATTAAATTTTTCAAATTTAAATTCAAGTATAAAAGATGTAAAGTCAAAATATTTCGTGGTGAAAACAAAAGAGCATCAGAGTATAAAATCATGAAATTTGCTTAAAAGTTAAATATAGCTTTTGAATTAGTTGATGAAGAAACATCACAAAGATTTGTAACAAATGAGAAGATAAATGGCATGTTTTCATCAATTTTGTATCCAAGTACCATTGATGAAAGCGTTACCTCAGAACTCAGGAAACTTAGAGTTGGAATCTTTTACCTAACCCTGGAGAGAAGCCAGGAAGGCTATGTCTTCCGGGGGAACTTCAGATCGAAATTCTCTCAGGGAACATCTCAGAGGTTGTATATTCAATATTTAAGTCAGTTTCTCTAAAATTTAAGCGGATGTATTGCATATACGAATCTATACCCGGTTCGGTAAATGGGACATTTTATCGACACTCTGTAAAACTAACCCAATTTAACGTAACTAAGCCTAACATAACCTCTTCTAACCTATGATAAACTAACTTAATTTGATTAGAAATAAATTGTTGATTAACTGTCACATCGAGAGAATGACGTCAGCGCGTGTATGTGCTACGTATGCTCCGCGCCTTAATTGGATTTACCAATGCGAGTTGTAATTGATATTCCTTTACTTTGACGCGTAGGCTTATTATCACTGGTATGCATCAATTTTGCTGTCAAGGGTTTTGTAAGTGATTCTTATAGAGTTTTTCCTGCTGATTTCGAATCTGCAATCCGTGTTTCTCAATCAGCTCAGGTTATCCGGCTATGGCCTCATAAGTAAAATAGAATTTTTCATGATTTTGTCAAAGCGGAATTGGAACAGTAACATCTATCATCACTTGTTTCACTTGTATAATATCTTTTTTTACTTTTCAGGCATATAGATAAAATATTTCATAATGAATAGAGCGTGTAAAAATGATCCCAATAGATACTGCTACATATGTGGGACGGTTACCATGCCAAATAACCAGTCCCAAATCACTAAATTTGTGAAGACAATGTATAGAGCATACTTTGGAATTAAGCTAGGGGACCAGGACAAAAATTTCGCCCCTCATATGTGCTGCAAGACGTGCATTGAAAATTTGAGAAGATGGAGCAAAGGCAGAGCGAAATCTTTGCCTTTTGGAATTCCCATGATTTGGAGAGAAGGAAAGGATCACGTGACAGATTGCTATTTCTGCATGACAAACCTCCAAGGTGGGCTTATAAATTTATTTTTCTTAAATATTTTGAAATCCTCGTATGAAACTTGACATAATATTCACCATAATGTAATATTCACCATATATAGCATAATATTCACCATAATGGTAATCATACATTTACATATACATATTGTTATAGAAAATACATTTACACATACATATTGTTATACAAGTTACATTTACATATACAATGATTGTATATTTTCTTTCTTTTTCATTCATATTGTCCCCGAAGGGAAAATATGAATGAAAAAGAAAGAAAATATACAGACTCCATCGACCTATTTCATATCTTACAGACCGCAGCCTTCCCTCACGAGCCGCCACTGTCTGAATGCTTCTTCTATTTCATATGCAAGTTTTATATCCATGTTTCTGTGTTTCTATTTTCAGGAGTTAACAAGAAGAATAAACACATTGTTGTATACCCTGACATTCCTTCTGCTATGAGACCTGTACCCCATGGTCCTGGAATTCCAATACCCGACCCACCTCAAACCCTGGACTTCGATGATTCTGATGATGAATCAATGACCAATGCCAATGACCAGTCCCAGTCGTATATACCTCAAAATACAGCTTCAAATGAACCGAGGCCTCTCAACCAGGCCAAACTTAATGATCTTACCAGGGATTTAGGACTTTCCAAATTAGCTGCCGAGATCTTGGGCTCACGACTTCGAGAGGACAACTTGCTGGCTCCGGGAACAACATTCTCCTGGCATGGGCGCCCGCAGGTAGGGGCAAGGGGGGGCGCTTGCCCCCCCCTGGAAATGCCAAGAAAATATATTAAATATTTTCTAAGAAAATATTTATATCCTAAACTTGCTGAAAAGTATCCAACTGCCTCCTAAAGGGTGAAAATTTTTATTTGTGTGCATGATAAAAGGTTGCTACCTTTTTATTTGTTCAGAAGTCCCCCCTTAAAATTATCCCGCCAAGTTGGCAGCGCCAACTCAAGCACCTGTCAAAAGTTTTTTGCTTGCTCCGGTCCCTACCTATTAATACATTAAATTTTGCCCCCCCTTGGAAAAAATCCTGCGGGCGCCCATGTCTCCTGGTATAGGAAACGAGAGGAAGAATTCCGCAAGTTTTTTGCAGTGCACGAAAATACCTCTTCCTTAGTGTACTGCTGCAATGTTGAGGGGCTAATCGAATCCTTGGGCCTGCCATATAACGCATCAGAATGGAGGCTATTTATAGACTCGTCTAAACGAAGTTTGAAAGCAGTACTTCTCAACATTGGGAATAGGGTTGCATCAGTCCCTGTAGCACATTCCGTACAACTTACTGAGAGCTACGATAACATGAAAATTTTACTGGATGCTCTCGTATACGACCAACATAACTGGAGGATCTGTGGAGATTTGAAGGTAATACTAATATCATAAGTAAACTATTGCTATTGACTATGTTGTTTTTCCAAAGGTTATTTGAGAGCGTATAAGAACACTTAACTTCCCCACAGAAGTGATACAGTCCAATGCATAGATTTTTTTATCTGATAGAACAAATTCTCTAAATTCTTTAAATATTTTCATTTTTTTTCAGATTGTGGCATTTGTATTGGGAATGCAAGGGGGATACACGAAATACCCATGTTTCCTCTGCAAATGGGATAGCCGAGCGGATGAGAAGCACTATGCACAGCGTGAATGGGCATCCAGAGAGAATTTTGAACCTGGGTCGCATAATGTCGTTTCAGTGCCCCTTGTGCCACCAACAAAAATTTTGCTCCCACCAGTTCATATTAAGCTGGACTTGATGAAAAATTTCATCAAATCAATGAATAAGGAGGGTTCAGCATTCCGATATCTCGAGAGTAAATTTCCTCATATATCTGATGCTAAACTAAATGCTGGGTTTTTGATGGTCCTCAAATTCGAACTTTGATCAAGGATACTCAGTTCGAAAACGCAATGACTCCAACTGAGAAGAATGCCTGGCAGGCATTCAAATCAGTTGTCACTGATTTTCTTGGCAAGCGTAGAAGTCCAGAATACGAGTCCGTTGTCGAAAACTTGATGGAAGCTTTCAAAGCTCATGGGTCGCGCATGTCCATAAAAATGCACTTTTTGTGGTCCCACTTGGACTATTTTCCTGAAAATTGCGGGGATTATAGTGAGGAACAGGGTGAACGATTTCACCAAGATATCAAAATAATGGAAGAGAGGTACCAGGGAAACTGGGATATCAATATGCTGGCGGACTATTGCTGGTGTTTGAAGCGAGACGTGCCCGAAGAAAACACAGACGGAAAGCCAAAAAACCTCATTCCTTCCTCAATAAACTTTTTTCCATATTCATTGTATGAATAAAAGTATTTCTTCACACAATGTTTTCATTTTTCACGAGTGTTCTTATAATATTACTCGTATCTACAGTGTTTAAGCTAAAAAATTCAATAAATTTGGGGATAAAATTGGACTTATAATAAATGGTCAATAGAGAAAAAACCTGACCTGATTGAGGAAAACCAATGTCATTTTCGAATTCAGCATGGTCGAATTATATAATATGAGTTGAAAAAACCCTCACAGCAGACAAAAAAATTTCATATGCATACCAGTGTTATATAATGTACATCCTCCCCTTTACATTTGTTAGTGAGAGGCTAGTTACCCCTATAACTAGGCTAAAGCACCCAAATCGTAAGTACACGCGTTTTGTTTACTTTTTGTAAAGGTAAAAAGGCAAAAAGGGAAACTCATTTCCCCACTGTGTTGGGGTGAAGGGGCTCCAAAGGACACCTAAGCCCGAGAATTGACAGGGTAAATGGCTGACTCAATCCAACCGAAGAGCCAGCAGCGGATGCGAACCCAGAGCCTCACTGCCTAGAGCCTGACACCACTGCCACTGAACTACCGGGAACTCAGTTTTTCCATAGTTTTTTATTTTATAACAAATAATAACAGAAACAGATTTATTGAATCAATATATTCATAGTCGTGTTCATTTCTCCTTTCCATTATGTGAAGGGGACACACGTTCTGGCATTCCATTGATAAGCTTTGCCTTTTGTTCTTGAGGACAATCATCGTGCTGTCTATTTGCTTTTGTCAATCTTCTGTACATCCCATACAAGATTTATATAAGCTCCGCCCACAAATAAGTCCCAATAAAGGAAACCATAATAATGTCATCAGTGAAAACTCTTAATTCAAGTAGGAATAGGGATGGATCAATATAAAAATTGATCCCTTTGAGATTCCTACTTTGAAATTTCTCATTCTTGGTCCAAGATTGAAATAAGAATGACGAAAATTAGGAAGAATCCCTTCAAAATAACAGTTTTTTTTTATTTTTTATGTATTGAATAACTCTTTTTTCCTAATTTAAGAGTAACTGCATTATTTCATCGTACATTTCTATACAGTACCGGATTTCAGAGGCAAAAATAGTATCCTTCCTCCGATTGGTCAACCTTTGGAAGAAATGAAACATAGTTCCTGATTGGACAATTCATAATCTGTAACTCGATTCTCTAATCCCTGATTGGACGGTTTACTCCCACTCATCGTCAATCGTCATTCCCATTTCATTCGGAGGCCAAGAATGGGAAAGTGAGAATTTTAAAAGAGGCATTTTCAAATTGGTTTATTCCCAATTCATGCCATTCCCATTCTCATCCACGATTTTCCCACTTTGGTCCAGGTTAGGTTACCTTAGGTTAGCTTAGGTTAGGTTACGATTGGTTAGGTTAGGTTAGGAAATATTAGCCATTTCCATTTGGCCCCTTTTCCACGAGTGGGACTGTAGTGACATTGTTTCTCAAATCAAGAAACACTTTTCTCAGATGTGGATTTTTCCCTTTTGTGCATTTGCATACTCGGGCCACGGATGGGAATGAGAATGGGAATGGGAATGGGAAAGGGAATGACACTGAGTGGGAAGTAATCGATTAGACAATTCATAATGTGACCCACTTTTCCGTGAAATGACAAATACTTTCAGAGATTATTCTCCAATTCCCAAAAGATAAAAAAAAAAACAATGGTAGTTTTTTTAATATTTTCATACGCTATAAAAAACACGTCAAAATATAACAAATTAATGACTTCTAATATATTATATATATTATATATATATATATATATATTATATACAGGATTCTCGTTAATGCGTTTACCCTATATGTACTTGGCAATGATGCTCGGAGCTGCTCGTACTGTGAATGGGTGTGTGGGCGGAGCAGTACTTTGTGTAAAGCAGTGAAGCTTTACCTCTCACTCATACTTAAGTTATTAAGATGCTTAACACGAGCACTGAATATATATATATATATATTATTATATATATATATAATATATATTCTTCTTCGTTTTCTGCTTCCTCTTTCCAGTAACTTCCACTCTTCCACTCCATCAGCATGAAACAAGAAGGACTTCCAGAAGAATCCTGGCGAAGGTGAAAGCCTGTCAGTAGCTTCACTTTAAAGATTTCTGAAATAGAAAAAAACCGCTTTGTTTAACCTTTCGAAGTCTCTAATATCATTCAAGTTGTACAGGTAAATAAAATCTCAGGTAAAGTTTAATTAAAATAAAGGTAAGTTTAACGAAATTATAAAAAGTTGGATTCAAATAGCCATAAAAAGAGATTAATAATAATAATAATAATAATAATAATAATATATATATATATACACGCATCAGTGGTGTAGTGGTTAGCGCTGACTACGAATCCATCAGCCCCGGGATCGAGACCCGGTGACGGCAGCCGGCGCGCAGCAAAACCCAGCTGTTCATCGTTCCACCAATAAAGAAAGTGCTTGGTAGATAAATGGGTACCCTGGGTGGCCTAGTGGTTAAGACGCTGCTTGGTGGGGCGTGATTCGGATTCCACGTTAAACAAATAGATCTAAGATGAAGTGAAAACTTGGCCTTCGTCAGAATGAACAATTCGGGCGGAAGCTAACCAAAGGTGTATATATAACCCCACTGAGCACGCTTTCGATATACATATTTTAACGGTGTAACACGTAATTTTAAGGTTATATATATATATATATATATATATATATATATATATATATATATATATATACAGTATATGCAGGAAGGCGGGACCAAGGGCGAACGTCCACACAATGCTCCCCCATTGGAGAAGGAGAGAACCAAAATCAAGACCTAGAATGATGACATTTTGTTTTCTTTCTTTAATTTTGAAAATACTGCGTAGTGTAAGATGCTCGTATGTTAGGTGAGAAATAGAGAGAGAGAAGTGTGTGTTTGAGAGCATGCTGGACTAGATTAATAGATGAAACACGGAAAAGCATCAGCGAAGGAGGACAGTGACAGGAGAAATGGGAGCTCCAGCACTCCCTGTTTCCTGTCTAACTTCTAAACTTCTATTTCCCCTCCCGAGAGTATTTCTCTGATCGACTGGTATCTACAGTCTCCTCCTCCTTATACCGTGTGACCACAAAATTGTCCCTGTTTTTAATCGCTTATTACTCAGTCATTATTGCAGCTTCACAAATGAAATAAAAAGCATTCGAAAGAGAATATTTTAAAGTTTTAATTTATTCTACATGTGTTCAAAGTGACGTCCCTGGACATTCTTACATTTCACACAACGGGAAAGGAAGTTATTTATTACATTTTCCAAAACGCTGCATTCAATGGACTGTACACTCTCTACCACCGCTTGCTTTAATTCTTCGATAGAGGATGGCTCTTGCCTGAATACTTTGTCCTTGACAAATCCCCAGAGAAAAAAGTCCAAAGGTGATAGATCGGGAGATCTTGCGGGCCAGGGAAACTGCGAGCGATGAGGAATGAATCTTTGTTCAAAAATCTTGTTAAACATTCCAGTGATTGCCTAGTTGTGTGGGCTGTTGCTCCGTCTTGCTGAAACCACTTGTTACTGCAGTTTTCTTGTTCAAAAAGTGTTCAGCATTTCTACATATCTTTCTGAAGTTACTGAAAGCGGTCGCCTTGTCTCTGGGTCCTCAAAAAAGTAAGGACCATAAACCTTGCTGCTACTCAAACCACACCAGACAGTAACTTTTGGTGAATGCAGAGGTTTCTCCAAGTGTATATTTGGCTTGTTTTGTGACCAACACCGGTAATTCTGTCTGTTGATGAACCCATTGAGATAGATGTGGCATTCATCACTGAATATTATGTCACTTAATCTTATCTGGTTTTGCTCAATTATTGTTTCAATGCGTTCACAAAACATCAAACGACGCTGGTAGTCTTGTTCGCTAAGCTGTTGCAAACACATAATTTTGAATGACTTCATTCTCAAATCCAACGTGATTATTTTCCGAATGCTCTCCCGTTTGATTCCTGTCACAGCTGATAGTCGTCTCACAGATTTCTTGTTGTCCGTTTCAAGCTGATTTGCGACTGAATCAATGTTTTCAGCGGTTCGCACACCTTTGCTGCGCCCAGAGTTGCCTTTATGCATGTTTTTGATTGAGCCGTGATGTTTCCATTTTGCGAAAATCCTGCGAATCGTTTTAGGATCTATGGTCCTTTGCTGACCGTATTGTCGTCTGAAAGACCGTTGGGTGGCAACTACCGAGCCATGTTTGATCATCTCTTCTGCGATGAAAACACGTTGCATGTCCGACAAATAACCCATGATTGTGGTGGATAAAACTGTCATTTTTTTATAAGTACTGATTTCGTATCCAGGATATCGAAAAAATTAAATAAAACTTTTAAATATTCTTTTTCGAAAGCTTTTTATTTCATTTGTGAAGCTGCAATAATGACTGAGTAATAAGCGATTAAAAACAGGGACAATTTTTGTGGTCACACGGGTATATATATATATATATATATATATATATATATATATATATAATATATAATACGACATTCACTATTACACAAACAGAAATGATGTTATCAGTATTATATGAAATTATAAATATTAACTCTATTAATTTAAAAACCTGATTTGAAAAAACCCATCGTGATACGGGGTTGATGAATTTATATAATTGTTATTTAACTGTATTATATTAAAAAATATTGCCTCTCTTAACATTATAATTATTCAAATATCGGTTCAGTATTTTATTTTAAAATGTGTCTATTTAAAGATGAAGGCTAGTGGTCTCCACTACAATCCCTGAAACTCTACTACTGTACTCCCTGGAAAGAAGAAGGGAGCGGTACACAATAATATACGTCTAGAAAATACTCGAGGGTTGTGTCCCTAACCTTAGAAAAGAAGTAGAAACATACTGGAATGAGAAAAGAGGCGGATTCTGTACTGTCCAAGCTGGGGTGGGGCAGGGGTTCATGAAAACGAGGATGGAAAATACCCTCAGAATATGAGGCCAGAAACTTTTTAATATTCTGCCAAAAAAACTGGGGAACCTCCATCACACCAGCCTCAGTAATTTCAAGAACCAGTTGGACACGTTCTTGTGCAAAGTCCTTGACCAGCCATGCGTGGCTGGCTACGAGGGTAGGAGGAAAACGGAAACCAATTCCCTCCTCCACCAAATCCCACAAATGAGGCACGATGCTGCAGAGGGGTCGACCGCAGGTCGATCCTAAACCGTCGTTCGAAACCTTTTAAAGATATGTAAAGGTAAGGTAATAATATGCAGGGTAATCCACAAAGTTGTTCCTAGAAATAATTTGTTACACATCATTTTGGGGACCCATTTTGACGAAAAAATTATTCACTATTTGTCAAAAGCCAAGACGTTTCGTTTCTCAATAATGGAACCCTTCTCTAAAGAATGTTCGGAGCTATTGAAGAATAGGGACCCCAGCCTTCTTTAGTTAGCTTTATAAGGCTAACTAACGAAAATATCATGACCTAACCTAACCAATCGTCAAGGGCGTACAGTTAATCTAACGATTGGTTAGGTTAGGTCGTGATATTTTCGTTAGTTAGCCTTATAAGCCTAACTAAAGAAGACTGGGGTCCCTATTCTTCAATAGCTCCGAATGTTCTTCGCCAAGATTTAGCTGAAGATGTCTCAATGTTGAAGGTCGAAACGTTTTGTTTTACATTAATAAAATAATATATTAATCTTTCCTCCTAAAAAGATTTTTGTACCAGGTAACAACGCTTCTTAAATGTTCATAAGCGCTTATAAAACGTCTATAAACGTTAATGAACGTTCATAAAACATTAATAAAGTCTATAAAACATTAATAAAGTTTATAAAACGTCTATAAACGTTCATAAAGTTATAAAACACCGACAACGTTATTAACATTTATAAAACATCGATAACGTTCATAACATTTAGGAAACGTTTATAAAACATCGATAACGTTCATAACAGTTATAAAACGTTTATAAAACCGATAACGTTAATAACATTTATAAAACGTTTATAAAATATCAATAACGTTCATAACATTTATAAAACATCGAAAACGTTCATAACATTTATAAAACATTTATAAACGATCACAAACGTTTATAAAACGTCTGTAACGTTCAGAAAATTTATAAAATGTTCATAACATTTAGAAAAGTTGATGAACGTTAATAAACGTTCATAAAAAGTCGATAAACGTTCATAAACTTTATAAACGTCTATAAACACTTCTAATAACATTTGATAAAGGACCATTGTTTGGAGGGAACATTCCTATCGATAAATACTGTACGTGATGTCATTTCATACGTGATGTCATTT
This sequence comes from Bathynomus jamesi, assembly GCA_023014485.1. Lineage (NCBI taxonomy): Eukaryota > Metazoa > Arthropoda > Malacostraca > Isopoda > Cirolanidae > Bathynomus > Bathynomus jamesi. The sequence goes on from JAJOZX010004265.1 coordinate 239,997, forward strand.
CATACCCAATGTCCTTTCATACCCAATATTACGTAATTCATTTTGTTTTCCAGGCACTTCATGTATCATCGGTCAATACTTTCAATTACTACTTTAAAGACTTATTCCGTGACACTGTGACCTTTATAACTGCGTCAATCTGCTTTTCTCTTCTACTTCAGGATCTGCACACTCGTATGTGAAATGAGCCGAGATTCTGAACTTAAAGTTTTATACTGGAGTTAAAATTAGTTTAAAACTATGTAGTTTACCGACTTGTATTTTCCTTTGATTGAATTCACTGTAAGTGTATTTAATTTCTTTGATCAGCTTAGAAATTCTTTTAATTCAGTATATGCAAAGGTAGATGAAGATGTAAAGGATCACCCGAAGATCAGGGCCCCCAGCCTTCTTTAGTTAGCCTTATAAAGCTAACTAACGGAAATATCGCGACCTAACCTAACCAATCGTTAGGTCAACTGTACGCCCTTGACGATTGGTTAGGTTAGGTCGTGATATTTTCGTTAGTTAGCCTTATAAAACTAACTAAAGAAGGCTGGGGGCCTTGATCTTCAGGTGATCCGATGTAAATCAAGATAGATAAAGAGAGAACGTGTTTGCGGACATTTTTACCGAAATGAAAGTTTAATTAATGATAATTTTAGAATGATTTCGGCCAGTGGCGTACTAAGGGGGCGCGAGGGGGGCGGTCCGCCCCGGGTGACAGCTAGGAGCGGGGTGCCATCGGGAGAGTTGAAATACCAGTACAAGTTTTCAAACCAAATGAAAAATTCGCCAAAGTAAGAAAAAAAATTAAAAAATGTTCAAACTATTACAACAGCATAATGTTAATTTCCACTATAAAATAAATTTTTATTTTTATTGGCAATACAAAATTTACAAACGAAAAATTAAATATTTCATAAAAATTACATCGAAAGGCTAACGTTTGTTTGTTAACGGTTTAGTCATCAGTTTGTTGAGCATAGCCAACTGGCTGCAGCTGACATTCCAAGTCTTGTTCACTTGACACTGTGACTCCACATACATGAGGTATGTTTCATTAAATAATTATGATAAAGCATAAAGTGTTGGTGTTTATAACAATATCATGGTACTTATACCAATGTCCAGTAATTTTTGACAATGTGGTATCATAGTGATGTTTAAGTGTTTATAAATGCATCGTCGTGATGTTATAATACCCGGTAAATGAATCGTCGTGATGTTATAATACATCAACAACTACAGTACTATTCTATATTGACTGGATTTCTTGTGTTTTTTGTATAAAATAAAATGCAGTATTACCTGTTCACTGAATTTTTAATGTCCTTCATTTTTCTTATTTCTAATTTGCTTATGACAGTATTGTACTATTTAAAAATCTACTCGCAAACATATATTTTTCTGTGTGTTTAAATTTTAAAATTATTTATGGGGGGGGGGGGGGCAAAGGAAGGATCCACCCCGGGTGTCAAATACTTTAGGTACGCCCCTGATTTCAATTTAATGAATCTGAGTTCATCAAAAACCTTGATACCTTTTTCAAAAGTAAATTTTAATTATCGTTTGACAGTCAGTCATTAACCCTCTTTGCCTTAATGAAAGGTTATCAACTTCTCACATTGACCGCGGTGGGTGCAATTTTGATGAACGTAATTCACGTTGCTTTTAATCTTTATTTAGAATTTACAGGACCTACTCCGGTAACAGTTTTATGGACTGTATACAGTAGCTACAAATAAATCTTATATTAGTGTCAAACACAAGAATCATACAACGTGCATAGTCTCTTCAGGATTACACTCTTATATCGCTTATTAAACTAATGAAATTAGTTTATTAATTAAAATTAATTATTAATTAATTATTAATTAATTAATTAAAATTAGTTTATTTTTCATATAATTCATTTTTTAATGATAAATTCTGCTTTCTCACTTGGCATGAACAAATGGATGGAGATACATCCGTGTTTTGTCACCTTCTGTCGCCTTTTGTCGCTTTCCATTAGGGTTCAGTGCGGCAGTCATCTTGATAAAATGGAACACGCACGTATATTGTCACTTGACTTTACACTCATCGACACTACCTTTAATTGTATTAGTAGGTTCTAGCTTAGTTTCCCTTAATTCTGGTTAAGAAACGAGTTTTTAACCCTTCAAATATCCAAGTGGATTGTGAATAGAGATGTACCAACTTCCGACTGCCGACTAGTCGGCTTTCAAAGGTCGGCCGACTATAAGAACTCATTCTTACTTAGGTTTACAGACAAAAATATTTTAATTTCATGGCTGCTACATACTTATTAATTTCTATTTAAACATATCTTTAATGCTTATGCAATTTACGGCTCTTGGTATATGTTTCATATAAATTTAATGCATGCCTCAATGGCGACAACAGTCATTTCACCATAACAGAATATTATTTGTCCTAGTGTTTTACTATGACTATTGTTATAGTCATTTACTACGACTACGGTACTGAATAAAGTTAGACTACTTTAGTCTGAAATAGTATGCCTAATTATTTCAAACTAAAGTCCTGAAGGAGGATTTAGCTATAGGGTCTATCTCGAAATGAAATATTTCAAATTCAATTTAATTCATTGTTCTATATAATTTATGGCATGCTATTATTTTAATAGATCTGGAAAGTAAAAAAAATGTATTATAAAATTTGTTAATACGTGAAAGTTAAAGCAAATTCCTAAGATAATATATGTTACAGTTTAGAGGATTATGTGTGTCAAAGGTTTAAGGGAAGGTTGAGAAGTTAAAGCTTACCTAACTTGAATTATTGGGTATGTGTAATTATCGACATATGCAAGCCAAAAATGAGCAACCAATAAATAATACTATTTCATTTTTTGAGTCACCAGTTCACCTCGACATTACTACATACCTTAACCATTGGGTCCATTTTCTTTCAGTCTAACATCATAGAAAATTGTGTAAAAATTATTTCAAAAGGAAACTTAAATAAAATGGGTTATGTTTTGTACTTAACTGTTAATAATGATAATAATAAATTAGATATTTAGCAAACATTTAGTAATTAAGCCGACTAGTCGGCAGATAATAGCCGACTACGGATAGTCGGATGAATAGGCGGACTGTCGACTACCGACTATTTACCGATTAGTCGGTACATCTCTAATTGTGAATGAATAAAACTGTCTGTCGTTAGCCAGAACGAAATCAATAAAGGTGTACAGATTACAGGGTGTTAAAGGGTTAAAAGATTCTTAATGTGAAGAGGTTGGTAAAGGTAGAAACAATTTCAGGGTCACCTCACGAGTAACATTCGTTTGCGCGATCCACGTTCAATTCTTAACACTTGTACACTCCAGAAAAGTTTTTATGCTCTGTTCAGTATTATTATGACGCACAGTTTTGTTAAAACTAAACTAAATAAATGGCTTTACTTGAAAATAAATTTGATTTACTTTAAACATATAATAAAATTATATTTATTTGGGATTATCATTTTCAAATTTGGTTCTTTTGCATTATCCTCCCAACACTAATTTTTTTATATAATGTTGGTTTGGTTTTGGTTATGGTACTTTATTTTCCTTCCATTATAAAAAAAATTAGTGTTGGGATTAGGTTAGGTTAGGTTAGGTTTGGTTAGGTTAAAAACAGCCCGCCGCAGGCGTTAGCCGTAGTTAGCCGGCTACAAAAATTAGTGTTGGGAGGATAATGCAAAAGTACCTCAAATTTTCCCAGTGAACTCGAGCCCACTTCCAAGTATACATATTTTATTTGTTTAATCTAAACCAAATTTATGTTCAAGTAATATTTATTCAGTTCGTTTTAACAAAACTGGATCTCATAAAAATGAACAAAGTACTTTATGTTCAGTATTTTGAACAGTATTTCAATATTATTTCCAATATCCAAAAACATTTTTTGTTTAAATTCACAAAGAGTATTTTAGCGCTTAAAGTCTATTTTTGTTCGATGAACAAAATAATAGAACAAATTTTAATACTTAGAAGCACTTACAGTTCAGTTTACAGTACAGTAAAGGTCTGTAACTTATTTTACTTGACGTTTATTTCATATTAAAACATTGAACAAATTATACACTACAATGAATGACGGATAAAATATCGGGTCTCAAAAAGTATCGTAGATATGTATCGTGTACTTTGCTTCTTTTACAAAAATGTATCTTGGATATCGACGATATTCATGTATCTTGCGTATCTCTGATAGTAAGATGGTAAATTACTTTTTGTTTCTGTGACGATCATATCCAATAATGGGTCTTCTGTCACTACGCGAAAAAACCCGCCCACTTAAGGAGAGATTTACACTGGAAAGAGTATTTATTTTCAGACCATCGGGAAATTGGCCTCATCACCAAAGGGGCTATCACTGATAAGGCGGATTGACCAACTTGAATACCTCTTCTTTCCGCACATACGCACAGACACACAAGTATATATATATATATATATATATATATATATATGGGCTACGTAGTGGCCGATGTCGTAACACCGCTTCTCGGAGATCAGCGAAGTTAAGCGACATTGGGTCTGGGTAGTAGTTGGATGGGAGACCGTCCTCTGCGACCAGATTATGTAGCGACCCGTGGTTCGGATCCCACGTAAAGCTGTTGTTCCTTATCCAGTTCAAAGTATATTAATATAATGAAATTAATTAAGTAATTAGTGTAATTCCCACTGGGTAGAAACTTCTCAGACACCCTGTATGTATGTATATATATATATATATATATTTATATAGAGCACACTTTCAGGATGGATTCAGGACCTGAAAATTGAAAAAACTTACTATAAACATATGCCCGAAATCGCTTTGTTTCCGAGTTAAAGCCCGTTATGTGTTCTAGTAAGTATCCGCCTAGCAAGTATCCACCTTACCTTTAAAGGAAGTGCTCAAAATGACCGCCTTACGCTTGAATACAAGCCTGAACACACCTCGTCATAGACTGCCTGACGCGTTCAAACATTCCAGGTATTGCTCGGATTTTATGGCATCCTTGTTCTACACGTTGGCGAAGCATTTCAACGTTGTCAATGGGTGTCACGTAAACGATGGATTTCAGATGACCCGACAGGTAAAAATCGAGTGGATTCAGGTCCAGGTAACGGGCAGGCCACGCAATGGGTCCTCCACGGCCTATCCATTTATCAAGGAAATGGTCATCCAAATAGTCTCTGGCTACTCGACTAAAATGAGGCGGAGCGCCGTCATGCATAAACCGCATACGACGTCGGACAACAAGAGGAACTTCATCTAGTAAATCGCTTAAATCATTCCTTAAAAAATTGGAATACGATTCTCCTGTTAATCTTCCAGGCAAAACAAAAGGACCGATTAAGTTGTCGGCAATAAGTCCTGTCCATACATTCATACTAAATTGTTGTTGGTGCCTTGACTGGATGATGGCATGCGGATTCTCTTCGGCCCAGTGATGAGTGTTGTGAAAATTGATCACGCCATTTCTTGTGAAGGCAGCCTCATCAGAAAACAACAGGGAGGATAGTAAAAGAAGATCACGAGCACACTGTTGAAGTAACCAAGTACAAAAAGCCTCTCGTGGTGAGAAATCAGCTTCAGTAAGGCCTTATACTCGCTGAATGTGATATGGGTAAAGCTGTTGTTCATGTAAAATTCTCCACACAGTTGTGTATCTTACACCCTCTGCTGCTGCTATCCTTCGGGTGCTGACACCAGGATGTTCCTCCACGTGATTCAGTACCCGCTCCCCCAACTCAACAGTTCTGGCGCTGATTGGTCTACCACCATCTGAAACTCGCTCGTTGAATGATCCTGTATCACCAAGACGCTCGTCTATTCTCTGAAAGGTCTTCTTATCTGACAGACGGCGATTCGGAAACCTTTCCGCATACAGACGTCTTGCTGCGGCCGCATTACACTCGCCAAGTCCATACATAAGATGAATGTCTGCCATTTCTCTGTTTCAATAAGTCTCCATTCTCACTTCAAATGCACACTATCACTGAATAGCACAAAAACTTTTAAGGTTTTTTTTCACTGTACTGCACTTATTCACACTGTACTGCACTTATTCACAGTAAGAAGTTACGAATAGAACAGTGAAACACCGCGATGCACCTCTGACTAACTGATGGCTCTACACTCAACGATATTACACTCAACGATATTAAAACATGTCCTAGAGTGTATGAAACATTACAATCAGCAAGGCCATACATGAACTAAGTCTCGTACACACTCATAAACATTGTCGGCAAACAGTGTTTGTAAACAGTTTGCGGAAAGAATTGCTGGAACGCAAAACAGGCTGTAACTCGGAAACAAAGCGATTTCGGGCATATGTTTTATATAGACTTTTTTCATTGTTTTCAGGTCCTGAATCCATCCTGAAAGTGCGTCCCACATGTTATGGAACACCCTATATATATATATATATATATATATATATATATATATCCTTCCATACAAAAAAATTGGTTGGTAGGTGGTTGTAGTTCGGATTTCCCGTTAAGCTGTAGGTCTAAGATGGGACAAGAAGTTTGACCTTGGTTAGAATGAACAATTCGGGCGTAAACAAAACCAAGGTTACCAAGGCTTTTCATCTCATCAATTCCTCGCCTTTAACGGACTGTCTTCAATCCCTCTGTCTTCGCCGCAATGTTGCCTCACTCTCTCTCCAGTATCTCTATTAATTATAAGGGACACTGCTCTTCTGAACTCTCTAACTCTCTAACGCAATACCAGACTATCGACACATTCTCATTCCTTTTCTGTCCAACTCTCCAACGCAAGGGTTAATTGGTATTTTCAGTCTTTCATCTACTCAACCGGTAAACTTTGGAACAATCTTCCTCAATCCATCTTTCCCCCTGTCTCTGACCTCCAATCTTTCAAACGCAGAGTGTACAGGCATCAAGTAAACTCTGGACCTTGATTTCGGCTATCTCTTTCTCGTTCTATGGGAGAAGGAAGAATTTTTGCCGGTGTTCGTCCTTGGCCTCTCCTTCCTATTAAAAAACCTATATATTAATGAAGGTTTGTTATTTGTAAACTTTTAAAAACGTAAAAATCCTTTCCGACAAACTTATTAAACCAATTTTCAACATGTAAATGTAAATTATTTACTCGATGCTTCATCAAGATTAAAAGGAAATCATTGAAAACATTTTAAAATGATTAAACGTGATTAATTACCTTCAAAATTATTCAGTATTTAAGCCTAATATATATATATATATATATATATATATATATATATATATATATATAATACACAATTTCGAACACAGTTAGGTAGACCAGCCATGAGTGGATCCTAGGTAGGGTCTTTGTTGGTCTGAAACATTATAACATTATAACATATATATTATATATATATGAAGGCGGGGCGAGGGAGGGGGAAGGGGAGGGGCGACAAGCTTGACTTTCGTGAAATGAGGAATCATCGCACGTAACATTTGAAAAGTATATATATATATATATATATATATATACACCCTTTTATATGTATATAAAAGGAGAGAGAGAGAGAGAGAGAGAGATGTTTAATGAAAAATCAGTTCGTTTCTTGGGAAGTTTTTTTTTTCCTCATCAGGTGGTTGGAAAATACAGATCCGCGGTAGCACCCTTTCCTCTCTGCCGTGCCATGAAGTGCTTCCATTGTTGTAACTTATCAAATGTTTTCATTCCATATAACTGAATAAATTCTAAATTATTAATTAATAATATTTTTTTTTTACTCAATTTATCTCTTGTGTAAAACGTACGTTGAGATTATTTGGGGATTAGATTTAAAAAAATATATATTTTATAATTTATTTTGATCTTGAATTGCGCATGCGCCAATCTTTGTTATTTTATATATATATATATATATATATATATATATATATATATATATATATATATATACACCGCGTTAACCTCGATGCTGTTCCGTGCGTATATATATATATACACACACCGCGTTAACCTCGATGCTGTTCCGTGCGTTGGTCTCTCTTCACACAAAGGTCAAGCTGGTGGCCCTGCCTCTTGGTCTGGCTTGGTGGAGGAGCGAGTTGCTTTCTTGCGCTCTCCACCGTACATAGCCAGGTACACCCGGCTCATCTGGTATCGTCCTGAGCCAGGCATCTCGTCTTCTCTTGAAGACTTCAACTTTGACCCCTGTAACGTTTCTGAGGTCCTTTGCAAGCTGGTTAAAAAGTCTTGGCCCCCTGACAACCAAGCTATTTTCCTTCAGTGTTAAGGAGGTCCCTTGTCGGGCCTTTATATATATATACACACACACAGAAATTAAAAGGCGTTTAAGAAATACTTAAGTTTTGAAATGAACTCATGAAAAATTGCTATAAAGATAATATGTCTCTTTATCCGAAAATACAGTATCATAAAATGTTAAATGTTATCGAAAAGACTGGAAGTTCCCTTCTTTGTAATCAAAAGATACCTCGAAAAGGGTGGGTGCACTTCCTATAGAATTTGAGGCAAATTTGGGGTGGGGGTTGGGGGGAGGGGAAAAAATGTAGGGTCTCATTTCAGTCTTTTGAAGGAAACCATCAAAGATTATATCAAAGATTTGCTTTGTTTAAATCTTTCATTGAAATCTTTTATTTAAAATCTTTATTCAAAAAAAGAATACAATTGACAGAATTTTACAATATTTTTCAATCTTTTTTTCTGTACAATTTAGATATTTGATATGGCATTAATATATTCACAGTATTCTAATCGGAATATGCCGTTGGAAGCATGGAAGCTTTTTAGGCAAAATTAATGGGATTCATTTTATTACATAAGAAGTGAAAATGGCAAGTAATATTAATATTAACATTAACAATAATATTATTATTAAGATAAAAAATGCAAAAAAATTTACAGTTACATATTTAGTAAAAAATAAATGGCGTTTAATAAATGAAAAGTATCAAATTGTTTTGATATTAACTTTGAAAACATATGACGATTTGAAAGCGGCTATAAAGACATCTGATCGACGTGACGTAAAATCGACAAGGTATTGTGAATTGGATTAAGTAAGGTTAGGTTAAATTAGGTTAGCATAGGATAGGTTAAGTGAAGTAGTTTTTTTTAAAGAGTATCGATGTTTTTGCTCGTCGACGAAATGGGTAAAGGTCCTTTAAAAGTGATACGTTAACTTTGTGCACGTTCGGAAAGTAGTTAGATTAGGTTGGGTAAATCAAATGACGGCAAATTAAAACCAGTTTTAATGATTTAGGTGTCAGATTTTTTGTCGGGAAACAGCGAAAACTGTAAAGAAAGAACAGAAAAATTCTGTAACATTAATTTTTCATACATTTTGTGACGAAACTAGTTATTTTGGCTCTCTTCCTGTTCACTGAATTTGGAAATTCTTTGACATGCATTGACTGCCTTATTAAAATTTTAAAGACTTTTGCAAAGCTCCTCTTTGAATTTTAAAACAGTGAACTCAATTTGACGATTTTTAAAATACTGAAAACCTACAAAAACCATCCTTTTCCGCTTTTAAGGATGCGTTATCACTCTCCATCCGAAGATATCGTTATTTATTAGTCTTTTATAAGGGAACTTTATCAAAGACATTCCGAATTTAAACAGAGGGCATCGATTCATCTTTATCACCCGTTCTGCTTATCGTTTTATTTCCGGGATTTGGAGCTAGAGGTGGAACAGAGAGAGAGAGAGAGAGAGAGAGAGAGAGAGAGAGAGAGAGAGAGAGAGGAGAGAGAGAGGAAAAAATTATTATATATATATATATATATACAGGGTGTTTGAAAACTTTCTGTACAAATTGTAATGGGGGATAGGCAACACCAAGACAAACCCTTTTCGTCTATAAGTGTATGTCCGCTGACGTCACCATTCGGCGCGAGAGGGCGCCGCTGCAATTGGCTAAAAGGTGAAGTGGGCTAGACTCGCGCTTGCCGCGGGCATTCTTAAATCGGACGTAGTACGCGTAACATGGAGCGCTTCACGACTGCTGAGATGGCTGACATGCATATGGTGTATGGGGCTGCCAATGGAAACGGAAGAGCTGCTGTGAGGTTGTACCGTCAGCGCTTCCCAAACAGACGTGTGCCAAACCACCAAACGTTTGCGCATTTGCATCGGCGACTGCGAGAAACTGGAACATTCCATGCAAACATGCATGACACTGGTCGGGAGAGAAAAGTGCGCACTCCTGACATGGAAGAAGAAATCCTACGGCGATTTGAGGACAATCCAAGCGCAAGCACGCGAGGTGTTGCACATATCCTCGGTGTGAACCACGACCTGGTCTGAAGAGTGTTGCACGAGCAGCAGCAGTTACATCCGTTTCATCGTCAGTCAGAGAGTCCAGGCATTACAAACCCGTGTAGCATGTGGATTTGCGTGCGCCCACACGTGAGAATTGTGCATGTTAAACACACACTCACGTGTGAAACAGGCCTCATCTGAGAACAGCACATAAGCCGGAAAATTAGGTTAGGCTGCACCGCTGTCTGCTGCAGAAACCAGCGTGCGAATTCCACACGAAGAGGGTAATCCCGAGGTTGTAATGCCTGGACTCTCTGACGATGAAACGGATGTAACTGCTGCTCGTGCAACACTCTCCAGACCAGGTCGTGGTTCACACCGAGGATACGTGCAACACCTCGCGTGCTTGCGCTTGGATTGTCCTCAAATCGCCGTAGGATTTCTTCTTCCATGTCAGGAGTGCGCACGTTTCTCTCCCGACCAGTGTCATGCATGTTTGCATGGAATGTTCCAGTTTCTCGCAGTCGCCGATGCAAATGCGCAAACGTTTGGTGGTTTGGCACACGTCTGTTTGGGAAGCGCTGTCGGTACAACCTCACAGCAGCTCTTCCGTTTCCATTGGCAGCCCCATACACCATATGCATGTCAGTCATCTCAGCAGTCGTGAAGCGCTCCATGTTACGCGTACTACGTCCGATTTAAGAATGCCCGCGGCAAGCGCGAGTCTAGCCCACTTCACCTTTTAGCCAATTGCAGTGGCGCCCGCTCGCGCCGAATGGTGACGTCAGTGGACATACACTTATAGACGAAAAGGGTTTGTCTTGGTGTTGCCTATCCCCCATTACAATTTGTACAGAAAGTTTTCAAACACCCTGTATATATATATATATATATATATATATATATATATATATATAATATATATAGTATACGCATTTATGATATTACAAGTGGATTTTTTTTGGTTCAATTTATTTTGTTTGAAATCACTTTAATACTCGAGGGATTTTCTCTGCAATGAATATTACCTTCGATAGAACTAAAGTTAATTAAACAGTTTGTGGCAAAAACATAATAATAATATTCAAACTGCGCACTAAACTTTGCTTTATGGAGTCGAAGGTAACTGTGTGATTGACTCCATTTTTCATATTCATATAACTTTCAATCTATTTTATATAAGCTTTCTTCCTTTATATATATATATATATATATATATATATATATATATATATATATATATATATGCGTGGTCCGAATTAAATATTAATATATAAATAGATTAAATTTTATTTCATATTTACGCTGCATGGTTTTCATGAAAACTGTTCCGTACGAACAGTGAAAACTGACCAAAACAAGGGATAAATATAGCATTACAACATATTGTATAAATTAAAGAACGTTGATTTTGCATTTCACATTTATTCCGTTACACGAACATTCGTCCAAACGAGTTTAATCGTTCATTAATATTAAAAGAAATTAATTCTCAAGATCTCTCACCTCGCCCGAATAAGTGTCGAAAAATAGCTTTTTAGCCAAAATGAAAGTTGCACTTTCGTTTGACCAGCCACTGACTAATGGAGGAGATCTTCTACCTAATGATTTGTTGAATATTTCGGATGCATCTTACGATAAAGGGGAGTTTTTCTGCCCCCACAGCTGCCACAAGGATTTTATTTCTAAGAGGGAGATCTCCTTTTTAGAGGTATAGCTAGGCGGGAGATACTTGTGGTCATCCACCATCAATATAAAGCAGTTTTTAATGTCGCGGAAGACACTTAGCTTTGATTAAAAATTGGATAAGTGATGAATGTTGAAATGATAATTTTCAGATAATTTATGAGTCACTTTATTGTATAGTTGAGCTAAAATATTGGTTTCTTAAAATATACTTAAAAATGTTATATAATGTTCTGAAAATGTTGGAAACGGGTGTCTGGCGGGAGATTTCGCCTGTCAGTCGGGAGATCGGGAATATTCGCCAAAATAGATGCAAAATCGGGAGTTCTCCCGTCCAGTCCGGAGTTATGGCAGCTATATGTCCCATAGCGGGCCATTTGGTTTAGAACAGTGATGAATTAAGGGCACACCATTTAGCAGTGCGATATTTCGAGAGTACTTTCCTAAACATTTAAATGACTATTACGTAAGCAGGATATCTTACACACGACTTCATTTCACCGTCTTCTTTTAGTTAAAGGTCACTAACGGGAGGGGATGCCAGGCTCCATTCCTTTTAAGGCACACTTGCTATATCTTCTTTTTTTTTTTTGGTAAATACGTGTCATTTACTATTATTCATTATTCACATCTGAAGCAACACATTTTCGCTTTTAACGAAAAATTTAACAATCGGTGGCCTGGGAGAAAGAATCCAATTGAATGGACACGGAGATTTCGTCACATTACTGATCGAACACCTCCCCCCACGACACACACACTCCTTACAATTACAGAAACGTAATAAAGCTTTCAAAATATGTAGTTCAAAGTCCAATCCCAAAATCAACACGTAAGAATGAAAAATAATTATTTATAAAAAGTTTACTTAAAATGCATGAAATCGCAATTTCAATTAAAAAAATATTTTCACTTTTACTGCTAATTACACTGCGTTCCAAATTATTAAGCAGATTACATTTTCTCCAATGTTTTCAAAAGTTCTTCATCGATTTCAATGAAATTTATAGCAAATAATTACTATATATAGCAGCACTGATGGTATTCATTTCGATAAAATATTTTGATAATTAAAATAATTATCTCTTTTTATTGAAAAATATGTAAAATATGATGTTCCAAATTGTTAAGCAAGTATTCTATTTATGGATCTAAATGGCGAAAATGGGTAAGAATAATAATTTAACACTAACTGAGAAAAGAAATATAGTCAAGTTACTCGCTGAAAAAAAATCCATTGAAATTGCGAAGCAGTTTGGCAGAGCTTATCGAACTGTAAACAAGTTTGTAGCGGAAGGTACCAAACTGAGGCAGCGAAGTGATAAAGGAGCTATAAGAAAAGTGACAAGGCGGCAGATATCTGTAATCAAGCGCAAATTGCAAAGCATCCATTGTCCTCAAGTAAAGAAGTTTTTGAGCAGACTGGTATACATAATGTACCAAGAACATCTCGATGTGGAATCCTCCAAACAATTGGCAAGACGTGTAAACCTACGATTCAGTCACCATTAACACCCAGGTACAAGAAGCAGCGTGTTGAATGGGCGCGTCAGTACGTGAAAACAGATTTTAATACTGTATTGTTAACCGATGAATGAAGAGCAACCCTTGAGGCATCTGATGGTTGGTCAAGAAGATGGATTGCTGAGGGTCAATCTCTACCATGGAATGAGGTTTTCTTTTAGAAAGTGTGTGTAAGACTGGGCATTCATTTTTACACCATCAGGCACTCTGTATGGGACAGCTACTTCATTGCCTATCAATCCTGCCAAAGACATGACACTACCTCCACCTTGTTGGCGTCTTAATCTCGATGGTAGACATTGGCTCTCAGCAATCCATCTTCTTGACCAAACATCAAGTCCCTCAAGGGTTGCTTTTCATTCATCGGTGAACAATACAGTATTAAAATCTGTTTTCACGTACTGACGCGCCCATTCAACACGCTGCTTTTTGTACCTGGGTATTAATGGTGACTGAATCGTAGGTTTACACGTCTTGCCAATTGTTTGGAGGATTCCACATCGAGATGTTCTTGGTACATTACACAGGTCAACAAAAAAAATTTTTTTCGTGTTGCCATGAAATTCTCGTACGAATTTAGGGTATTTTAGGTTGCTGAATTCCAAAAAAAATTTTTTTCCGATTTGGCTCTAGTTCTTGAGATAATGAATACCCTCAATTAATAGGAAACGTAACCATAACGCGTGCATATGGGAAACTACCGGAACATTCTAGATGGTGAGACCGAATAAAATGCCATTATGTATGCCGTGTGTTTACTTTTGTATGATTTGAGACAATTTCAATGCGATTTGTAAGTAGGCTCCGCCAGAACATTAAATTTTTTGCATTTTTACGTGTTTCAATGGGGTACCAATTATCTCATAAATTAGAGCCAATCTAGCAAAACCGATGTCATATTCGGAATCAGCACCACAAAGTTACCCCAAAATCACTCTAATATGATTGGCAATAAAATGAGTGTTGACCAGTGTTATGTATGCCAGCCTGCTCAAAAACCTCTTTACTTGAGGACAATGGATGCTTTGCAATTTGAGCTTGATTATAGATATCTGCCGCCTTGTTACTTTTCTTATAGCTCCTTTATCACCTCGCTGCCTCAGTTTGGTACCCTCCGCTACAAACTTGTTTACAGTTCGATAAGCTCTGCCAAACTGCTTCGCAATTTCAATAGATTTTATATTTTCAGCGAGTAACTTGACTATATTTCTTTTCTCAGTTAGTGTTAAATCGTTCTTCTTACCCATTTTCGCCATTTAGATCCGTAAATAGAATACTTGCTTAATAATTCGGACCACAATATTTTACATATTTTTCAATAAAATGAGATAATTATTTTAATTATCAAAATATTTTATCGAAATGAATACCATCAATGCTGCTATATACAGTGATTATTTGCTACAAATTTCATTGAAATCGGGGAAAACTTATGAAAACATTGAAGAAAATGTAATTTGCTTAATAATTTGGAATGTAGTGTATAAAGGTTTTACAAATATGCCATAATTGAAATGGTACTTTTGCAATATAACGTACTTTACTACTGAACATATATTAACTGAAAGAAATCCCAAGTCCACATATTATGAAACAAACTTTAAAAAAAATTATTCAACTAACACAAACATTTGCGCAGTTCAGTAATTACAAAAGCTTTCGACAATGGTACCTTTCTAATTCAAGGTATTTTTCATAAAAGTATACAACAATGACGACGAAAAAAATTGTGTGTGTGTGTGTGTTTTTTAAATAAGTCCAAAATTACATTTTGCAGTCAGTTTCGCTCCCACTCGAGGACCGAAAGTTAGAAATACTGGAAGAAAGAATTCAAATTTGGGTAATTTCCTAGTTTTGGAAAGGGGCAAAATAAGAGGCGTGTGACGCAGTAGTGTGCCGAGGGGGTATTTTGTATGAAATAAAAAGTTAACGTGGAAAATCCTAGTGGAAATGGATGTGGATCGATTTGAGAATTGCCTCCCTCGAGATTATCGCTCTTGGACGAATGTCCATTTTTTTCATTGTATCAGTTGCTCGGGGAGACAACCACCGGACGAAGAATAAAATGAAAATAACTGAGTAGGAACAGGCAGGTCTTGAGTTCTATCGCTATATTTAGATGTACACCGATTATTTCGCTTAAAAAATTACTTTTGAAATCCTGTATGTAATCAGTGCTGATGAACGTGTGTGTGTGTGTGTGTGTGTGTGTGTGTGTGTGTGACCTTCCACGGAAGAAAACCAATAGGGAAAACCAATGAAAATAATTAAAAATCTAGTTTAAAATCCGACTGGACGCTCAGACTTTAATGTCCAAAAACATTGACATTGTATATAATTTTTACAATTTAAAAAGAATTGAAATAATAAAATTCTCAATAATATTTTATTATCAAAAGAAACGTTATCATAAATATTAAATAAAACTGAATCACTCAGTTGGTTGCTATATTTAGTATCAAACGAGTTATTTTGTAAAGATTTTGTTTCCAATTTCGAAATAATTTTTTAACACAGAATTACGTTTGATGTATTAAATTCTTAAAAAACTACTACTAATTATATCCTGATACGACTTTCTTTCTAGGGAATCAATATGATCTCTTTCATGTATTTTCATACTCGGAAAATCCACTACAGTCACTGAACTGATCGTAAAAGTGATACCGATCAGAAAGATGATAATCGCCGATTCCAGAAATCGCTTCGGACTAAATCCATTATTGAACCGTTTGCGGGCGGGTAGAATCCGCTACTGAACCATTTGCTCGTCCATGACTTTAGCCACCCAATCTGGGTGAGCAGTATGGATGCATTCGATGATGGTGTTTACCTGGAAGCACAAAGATTGGATCTGTTTGTCCCACTGGGGAAGGGCTTCCCTTCCTTCGAAATAGAGGATTCCGTCGATCTGAAAATGCGAAGAAAACGTTGCTTTCACTCGACATACATCCGAAGGATAATAATAATGTTTTTTGGGGGTTATTTAACCTCAATCGTTACAGAAAAAGTCGTGTAACGAAGGGGAGTCAGGGACCTACAACTTTACGTGGGATCCCAACCATCGACGACTAACTAAATCATCTGAGCGAGGAAGACGGTTCCCTATTCATTTACCGAACAGACCCAAAATCCCTTAGCCTCGTTGATCTAACGAGAAGCGGTCACAATGTAAACCAACATCCGAATGAACAATAAAAATCCCTACCAACACCTCTCTCAACCTAACCTAGCAAGAGTGAATAGGTCCTACAACCGTTCTTAAAAGACCTCTTTCAGAACGACGTAATGAGAGGCAAAATTACTGAAACGGAGATCTTTCGGACGCAAACCATTCGACAAAAGTCCTTCAATATAAGACTTAATATTTAATAACGAGAAAAGCGGGTTAAGACCAACACAATGGCAAATTATTAAAAGTCAGAAATTGTACTTCAAATTTTAACTTCCAAGTTTTGAATGTTGAATCTAAAATTATTTCAGTTAAAAGTTGAAATGTATTATACTCGCGTAGCCTAATGTCAAAGTCAAAATCCAGATTCAAGATCAAATAAATAAAAATTCATTATCAGTCAAAGTAAAGTCAAAATTCAACTTGCATTGCATAAATCAAATATCGAAATTAAAAAGTCAACTAACAAAAAACAAGTCTTAAAAAAGTCATTTTAATTTTTTAAAAATTTATTACTCAATCTCAAATTTATTAAAGTTACCAAAAGTACTTTCATTAAACGTAAAATTTTGAGGTTAATATGTAATCCGATAGACATTACTGGGCGCCTGGTAGCTCGCTGGTGGCGGATACCAAGCGGCGTGGCGCTGGTTCGCTCTCGGCCACTGCCATCAAGTGGAGTTAAGATGGCTACTTACTACGTTCCGCTCTGGCTCAGGTGACCCTCGGGGTACACTCACTCTTACGTTGTTGGGAAATGAACTTAGTGGATGTCGCCCCCGCCCCCTTTTTTTTACCATTACTCTTTACTACTAATTGGCACGTGCCATAATACCCCGCAATTCATACCATGATTGTAAAACCCCATTTTCACGGCTGGGCTGCCTCTGATGCCAAGCCCCCCTTGTAAACGGGGCCCCCAAGACACTCGTTGCGGGTAACGGTTTTAGACTAGGACTACTTTCAAAATGAGTACCTGGTCGATATATCCTTTCATTCTGCCTTCCGTAATCATTTGGCTCGCGATTTTTTCAGCACTCGCCGGCGTTATCTGCAGAAGAGTACCCAACTCGTTGAAGGTAATATTGTTGTACAACTTGCTAGCTGCCAGCAAGTTGTGCTCTGTCACCGCCCGGTCCAAAATTGTGGATCCTGTAGGAGATAAATCGTATTACACTATCATGTAATAACATTATGTACTAAACAATAAAATTTACTTCAACATTGATTGATTGATTGAAATTTCACCGTAAATTTCATCTCTAATTTGAAGGCTATATATGCTCCATTAACACCGTTTTTCTTTTTTTAAAGTTAACGTGCGATAAACACGTTAATTCATTCCATCAATCTTACCATGGAACCTTTACACTCCTATTTAAGTATCCTTTACACGACGATTAAATTTCTACAAGTTTTTATTAGAAGTCCTTCATTTACAATGACATCGAATCCCAAGACCTCGCTTTCAAACACAAAATCCAAGCCCCCATCGTTACGTAGCCTAGGGTCGATCCCTTAACTGAAGCAAAGTAGTCACAAATACTGAACATTTTCAAAAGGTCTCACGAAACAAATACAGGGTGCTTCTAAAGTAGCGCAACCCAATGTACATTAAATAAACAGTGTTGCGCGACTTTAGAAACAAAAGTACGTTTCAAATAAATAAAGTTTTATAAAAAATGCTCAATAAGCGCAATAACCACACTTAAAAACGGTGTAAATTGAAGAGAGAATGAAGCGGCGAAACTAGGAACGAGTGGAGCTTGAACCCGCGTCGCCTGGCTTCAGAGTCAGCGCCCCTATACAGATTATGCCATCCAGAACGCCCCTCTTAAAAAGGTTCGTTCGGGCGAGGCCAATATTTACGCGGTTTCACCATGTTCCCCATTCAAGTCACCTTTACAAAGCATGTAAATATTTACCAAGTTCTGGATAACGTGGTCGGTATGCGGGCTAACTCTGAAACCATGTGATGACGAAGGTTCAAGTCCCACTAGCTCCTAGTTTCCCACTTTACTGCCATTTCGTTTCTTATTATTCAAAGGTTTTTCTTTACTAAAAATTGTGATACGTCTAATTATGGAATTTATATACAGTACTGTGATTTTTTTTTTTTTGAGTTGGAATGAAAACGTTTCTCAAGAATCAATGAACTTATATTTCAACAACAACCATGTCGGAACCTGTCTTGCTCGCGACACATCGTCTCGTGATGATCCATATGTGCGCGAAGTTTCATCAGTTTATACTGAATGATTCAAAAGTTATGGCGTGTACCTCCATTTGTGACCTTTATATTTGATGTAGGAACCTGATTTTTGCTCATGACACTTCGTCCTTTAATAATACATATTTCTGTGAAGTTCCGTCAATTTATGTTGAGCAGTTCAAAAGTTATCGGACGGACGACGAAGACAAAGTGCAACCCAGTATAGCCCCTCAAAATTATTTTGGTCATGGACGTAATTAATAATTCTCATGACTACATCAATAAATCAACAATAAATCAATGTGGGACACGAATTCGACTTTTTACTTCTTTGTATTATATTTGATGAGGCACTGTTATACAAATTTGTCTCAATTTAAAATTCAAAACTCTTATCCACTAATTTTGTCTAATCATCAACTCCTACTCCTATTTTACTCTTCTGAATCACAGGTGATTCAACAACTTTTTCTACCTCGAGTAAAGGCATATATCAAATTAACATTTCACATTTTGTCTGTTAATCAGTTTCCTTTGGCAAAATTAATGATTACTGTAATGTATAGTGGAATACTTCCCCAAAGTGTATAAAAGCTGCAAAATGTCACGGATTAAATATTATTCCGTTTAAAGAATGGAATATTCTATTAAAGATACGAGAAATTTACCAGACTTTTCTAAGCAACACAAGGTAAAGAAAACATCGCATTCAACGGCCAGACTGACCATCGGCTATATTAGCTCTTTGGTGAGGCTGCAACATAGAGGCGAACTCAGTCAATTCGTCGTGTTTAATGATTCTGTCGAGATGCATCTTCTCTAAAATATTGTAACACGGTAAATTCTGACACCTTTCATCCTTGAACAGAGTACCAAGGGTTCGAGACCTCTGCTGACCTAAAACAAAGACGGTTTTAATTTGTTATTATACCTAATTAAGTAACGGTAAAGTACTTTCAATTTTTCCAACCACTAAGGTGCACCCAAAGGAACTAAAACTAAAATTTATTCAAATACTAAAGGCTTCATCGATCTAACACTTAAAATATCTTCAGGAACGAGGGATTGAAAAGAAATTAATCCTCAGTTGCATAGCGTCCACTTTTACCTATTTTAATTGTGGCTAACTTCACACGACTTTATTCAATATTGAGATAGAGAAGTATGCAGAAAAGGATTAAATCAGAAACAACCTCGGTCAATACGAATTTCAAAGACAATTTCAGGTTTTTTCTCGACTTTAAATATTAAAGTGTGGTACCAAGTGCACCTAACCAGGTACAAATCTTAATAACCAGTACCTGCTGATGCCAACACTGTACAAATTAAGGCTTTTTTCAAGGCCTCCATTCTTTCATCTTCGTGAATAATTGGTTTATAAGACAACTCGTTGTAGCGTTGCGCCGCCTCTATGAACTTTCTTTTATAGTCTAGAACTCTGGCATAGCACACCTTGTAATATATTTGGAGCTGTTCATTCTTAGATTCCGCCTGCGAAGAATCAAACAAGTTTCTGGGGTTATCTACTACTACCTTTTTGGACACAGACTTCCTATTATAATAAGATACCAAAGTCTAAAAAAAATATATTCAACTACACAAAAAAAAAAAATTAACTACAAGCTAGTTTCAGGAAGTGATTCAAATAAATTACTCATTTATTAGCTATGTATCGCTTAAGTTAGAATTTGAGTAGATGAAACCTCCCAATAATTAATCAGAATGAAAAATGTACCTGCAAGATTGACGCTCTATTAATATAAGCTTCGCCTTGCACAGGATCGTCATCTTCGAGGTACAATCTTGCGATTTTTAAGTAAGTTTCTAATTTATAGTCGACGGTGTACTGCCTGAAATTTTTAAACAAGTCCGACTGTATAAAACACAGTTTAATGGGCTGTAAGTAGCTTAAAATATTAATAACATGACATGGTTTGGTTCAAACACACAATTAACTAATGGGTAAACCACTTTAAGTTAAGAGAGACTTGTTCTCAAAAGCTTTTTATTTAAAAAGGAAATTAAAAACTTTCAATATCAGTCTAGTAATTTTCTCTCGCATTCATGATACGCACCTATCAAGTCATCCCATAAGTAATGTCGTTTTTTAGATCGGAATCTGAAGGACAAAAAAAAAACTCAACTGAAACTTTTTAACTAGTATATATTTTCCATCGGAATCAATGACACTCTGCCAACGTCCTACAAGCTTTTCAATGCCATGTTTATAAAATTCAGGCGGTTTTGAGGCAAAAAACGTACAAAGACTGGTGTGCAGGTCATCTAAAGAAGTATACTGTTTCTCGTCAAGATAGTTTTGCACTCCTGAAGAGATGATAATCTGAAGGCGCAAGGTCTGGAGAATATGGAGGATGTGGAAGTTTTCCCACCCAAGCTCTCAATTTTTGCAGAAGTGATCCGAGCGGTATGAGGACGTGCGTTGTCGTGGTGGAACAAGATTCCTTTCCGATTAACCAAAGGTGGTCTCTTTTAATAAATGCAAAAAAACTTCACTTTTTCTACATGAAAGTCACACTATGAAATAAAACCCACCTAATAGAGAGAGTTTATTTCCACAACAGTTTCGATGCCCACTGGCATCCTCTTCGGGTTCATTCGTTTTTCTGTATCCACCCGAAGAGGATGCCAGTGGGCATCGAAACTGTTGTGGAAATAAACTCTGTCTATTAGAGTGGGTTTTTATTATCATAAGGTCTCTTTTCTTTTAGTGCAGTGTTCAATCGATCCAGTTGTTGACAGTAGACTTGAGCGGTGATTGTTTGGTTGTGTGGTAAGGTTTCAAAGTGTATTACACCACCTTTATCCCACCAAACACTAAGCAACACCTTCCGAGGGTGAAGATTTGGTTTTGGCTGTGATGTCGCTGGTTCTCGGGCACAAACCCACTGTCGACGGCGCTTAACATTCTGGTACAGTATCCACTTTTCATCACCAGTCACTAAACGGTGCAAAAACGGATCTTGGAGTTCACGGGAATGAAGAGCTGTGCTAATGTTTACCCGCACCCTCAGAGTGTCAACCGAGAATTCATGTGGCACCCATTTTCCTAACTTAGGCACTTTCCCGAGTTGTTTGCAGATGTCGATGGATGGTGGACGGGGATGAATTGAGTTTCTGGGCCAATTCTTCGACAGTTGTTGAACAGTCTTCTTCAAGTGCGGCTAACAGCAGGTCATCATCAAACTCAGCAGAGCGTCCAGAGCGTGCTGCATCTGTCAAACAACAGTCACCATTCCTAAAATTTTGAAACCATCTTTGACATTTCCTCACATGCAGAATATCGTTGCCATAAACGTCCTGAATGTTTCGCGTTGTTTCACTAGCACTATTCCCTTTTTTGAATTCGTAAAGCATTATATGCCTGATATGCTCTTCTGATACCACCATGTTTATGAGGGGTTCACATAAAGCAAAACACACGTCTTCACTGGTCAAGGTCTGTAAAATATGTAGCGAAACACGATAGATCTCCTCTTAGATATAACCTTCGGAAAATTTATGCTTGAACCGAGTAGGGCTAGTTTAATCTATCGTAAAAAATGACATTACTTATGGGATGACCTGATACATTGTGTGTTGGGGTACAACGCAGCCACAAACAACAAGATTTTCCAGCTACTTGTAGAAACTATTTTAGGACAATCAGACTACCCCCCTGGCACTATAGTTAGTTCCTTACTTTTGCCCTGTTTCTAAGGGTATTCCCGTTAAAACCTCAGCAGCTTCTCTCCATTGGCCTTCTCGCTCGTAGATGTCAGCAAGGTGCTGTCTAATACTCGCCACTTGCTCTTCAAAACTGATAACTCTCGGTCGCACCTACAGAAAAGCAATATGAAAAGCTTAAATTTCACACAAGTTACATTAAGATTAAAAAAGTAAATTGCCTTAAGCACTAGCCCATCAATTTCAGAAGATATATAGTTTGGGATTATAAATAAAAAGACTTTAGAGCATATCTATAGTTACCTGTTTCAGGTCAGTTTTTAATGTTTTGCATTATCAGTAATACAAGACATCACGAATAGTGTCACTCGTTAAGTCTGTAAGTCCAAATGGCTTAACAAATAAGTATATATTGTATATCTATTCACACAACTATAGGGTCATTCTCTGTCAGATCAACCAAAAAAAATTGAAGTTAACACCCTCATCTCTCATATTTTGCTGAAATTTGGTTTATAGGGAGTTTGTGAGCCCTGAATCCATTTCTGAAATTATAAGGTCAATCCGACCAACGGTTCAAGAGATATGACCTCGGGCAATTTGAGGTCACTCGCGAGGTTACTAACATTTGGCGAGCCATAACTTGGGTAATAATTGTCATAATTATATAAAAGTATATATATTTAGAATCAGAAAACGACAAGGAATCCAAATATGCAAGTTTTAGAACTCTAGGTTGAAAATAAAAAGTTACACTGTAACCAAAATTTGAGGTCACGATTTGACCTCTGGGGTATCAAATGAGAATTTTTTTTTAAATGTAAAAAATGAAGGCATAGGCATTGGCTATTAGAATCAGCAAAAAAAACTTTGTTTATGTTAGTATTTTTCATGTAACTAACATATAAGTGAACACCATATTCATAAGTTGCGCGTCAATTCTACCTATTTTTTAACACTTAAGCTCATAATTTGACCTATAGAAATTAAAATTACATTTTTTATAGATATAAAAAACAAAGTCAGAGTTCTTGACTAATAGAAACAATCATAAAAAGTTTGTTTATGTTGGTACTTTTCATGTAACTAACTTATAAGTGAACACCATATTTATAAATTGCTTGTCATTTCAAGGAATTTTTATATCTTAGCTATCAATTTGACCTCAAGCTCCAAGAATTTAATAAAAATTGTATTTCACTGCTAATCTACACTGGCAATAATAGTTATAATAGTGAAAGGGGAAGACTAAGCTCACATGTAGCCTAAACAAACCTGTTGAAACATGTTGCTACTTGTCTAAGTGCAGAATCAACACAGATAGTTGCAAAATTCCTTGTCTACAGGTTAGTACAGTTCCAGCCAGCACTGTGGGTGGCTGGTGGGTATGGTGTTTTAATGAGCCTCAGAGACTATCAAGGCCTAAAATATTAAGTGTTATAGCTATATATTTTCTAAAAAATATATATTACCTAATTGTAAATCCTATATCTTTACAGATCAAAATACAATGGTTCGGCACTTGAAATACTGCCAGGACCCTATTCAAAACACAAGAAACGCATAACAATCAATCTTAGAAAAGTGACTGATGTACTTGTTGAAAATGTGCTGGAAGAGTGAAAAAAGACTTATTGTTGTGTGTGAACTGCTGGACACTGATAATGAAAAACCCCACTATACTTAGTACCACTGAAACAACGAGTCTGAGCAGGATTCAAATGAATCATCTACTATCAGTGGCTTGAGTAACATCTCTTCAATTCAAGATCTGGACAATGACAGTGATTGCTTGATAAAGGAAAATCCTTCAACTTCAGTTGAACCGTTCTAGCATTTCTGGACCAAACACCAGTTAAAAAAAGTAAGTAATAAATTAATATAATAACTTATACTTTACTACAAGGTCTGTTTGATCTACTATATAGCCAATTATAGCATTTAAGGTACTATAATTAATATTTAATTACTAATATTCAGGTGTGTGAAACCTTTTTTTCTGTTCTTTTCAGAAGGGCTGTCATTAAGCCAGAAAAGCGCAAGGCTCGTGGTAAGCTATCATCTGCTCAGAAACACCTGAAGGAGAGGCTAGAACTCAGTTATGGTGTTCAAATTACCGAGGAGGTAATGATACTTCAAAACCTGAAACTAAATCTGAAAAACATCTAGACAAATTAATGAATGAATTGAAACAGTCATTCCTGGAGAGCAAATGTCACCATCACAAACTACAATATTGACACTCTCACCATACACAATTGAAAAACAGCTAGTTTCTTTCAAACTACACATACATGGTGAAAAGAAGCCGTTCACTTAAATCAGAACATGGAATCCTTCCGAAGATTCCACTAATGAGCAAAGGAAAGTGATATCTGAAGAACACAAGATATAGTTAGAAGATTCTATGAGTCAGAAGAGGTTAGTCGTATGTGTCCTGGCCAAAAGGATTGCGTGAAAGTTATCAGTGCTGAAGGTGCAAAAACGATTGGTCCTCGGGAATTTAAGAGAGATGTTTGAACTATATAAAATGATGAAAAAATCCCAAAATAGGATTTTCCACATTTGCAAAATTACGGCCATCATATTGTGTGCTTGCCGGTAGTGGTGGACTCATTCTGTCTATGTCTGCACATACCATCAAAATCCAAAATTGCAGCTGGCTGCATTGGGAGAAAGAGGTCTTTCATACAAGGATCTTATGGATTACAGTGTCTGCAGTACAGAAAGAGAGACTTGCATGATGCAACTTTGCAATGATTGCCCAAGAGAAGAGGGTGTCCTGGATTTTCTTGAGTTACTTGACAGTGTGAAATCAGCTCCAAATGAAATTCTTACAAGCAATGGGTGACTGTTGACCGTTGTACAATGGTTGATAAGGTGGAGCCACTTCATGAATACTTATCATCCCTAAGCATGAAAATATCCCGCATGGTTCGTCATCACTTTGTTGCTCAGCAACAATCACAGTACTTCAAGCAGTTGAAAGAAACACTACCACCTCAGAGCGAGGTAGTTATAGTGGTGATTTCTCTGAGAATTATTCTTTCATTGTCCAGGATGCTGCCCAAGGGTTTCACTGGGACAATTCACAGTGTACAGTTCACCCTTTTGTCATCTATTATAGATCATCTGCAGACCAGGAACTTAGCCATTTTAGTGTCTGTTTCTTATCTGCATCACTAAAACACAACTATAATGGTTTACTCATTCATATTGAAGCTTATGACATATGTTAAATTCAGATGCCCACAATTGAAGAAGGTGCACTATTTCTCAGATGGATGTGCTGGCCAATATAGAACAGATACAACTCACAATCTCTGTTACCATGAAGAGGATTTTGGTCTGTCTTGTGAATGGCACTTCTTTGCTACATCCCATGGCAAAAATGCATGTGATGGGATTGGAGGAACAGTGAAAGAGCTACTGCTCGTGCCAGTTTGCAGAGAACTACAGAGAGGAAATTCTTACACCAGAACATGTTTCAGTTTTGTGAAGAAACTGAGCAAGAAGATAAATCTTTTCTTTTGTAACTACAGCTGATTTGAAAGATGCAGAAGAATGGTTGGAACATCGATTCAAGGATAGTAGGGCTATTCCTGGAACTCAGAAATATCATAGATTTGTTCCCCTAAACAAGAAGAACTGATGGTGTATCCCATTTCAAGTGGCATTGGAGAAAAGAAAAGAATAAGGAAAAGTCATTTTACTAATGAACCTGCAATGCTTGGTAACCTAAAATGTGTCAAACCAGGAGAGTATGTTGGCTGCATTTTATGACATGCAAGTTTGGTATGGAATTGTGGAGGAATATTGTGAAGAGTTTATGATTTCACTGTGAACTTTCTACATCCCTCTGGGTCATCAGGATCAAGTGCATATTATTATCCATCAAACAAGGATTCATGTGCAGTGCCAGGACATCATATATTAACTGTAATGAGTTTCCTACCCTAAGAGGAGGCAGCAGAATTCAATACATTTTTCCACAAAAAGAATTGATGAGAGCATCGAGCATGCAAAAATTGTATTAGGCTAGCACATGAACCTCTAAGTAGGTCTTCCCCTTTCACTATTATAACTATTATTGCCAGTGTAGATTAGCAGTGAAATACAATTTTACATTTTTTGCCTTTGTTTTATATCTATAAAAAAATGTAATTTTAATTTCTATAGGTCAAATTATGAGCTTAAGTGTGAAAAAAATAGGTAGAATTGACGCACAACTTATGAATATGGTGTTCACTTATATGTTAGTTACATGAAAATACTAACATAAACAAACTTTTTTTTGCTGATTCTAATAGCCAATGCCTATGCCTTCATTTTTTACATTTAAAAAAATAATTCTCATTTGATACCCCAGAGGTCAAATCGTGACCTCAAATTTTGGTTACAGTGTAACTTTTTATTTTTCAACCTAGAGTTCTAAAACTTGCATATTTGGATTCCTTGTCATTTTCTGATTCTAAATATATATACTTTTATATAATTGTGACCATTATTACCCAAGTTATTGGTCGCCAAATGTTAGTGACCTCGCAAGTGACCAAATTTTCCCGAGGTCATATCTCTTGAACCGTTGGTCGGATTGACCTATAATTTCAGAAATGGATTCAGGGCCCACAAACTCCCTATAAACCACAATTTCAGCAAAATCTGAGAGATGAGGGTGTTAGGCACTGGTTGATCTGACAGAGAATGACCCTATAATGATTTATTTTTTAACATTTAACTTAAAATTATCATACAATCTGAGATGATGATGATGATGTTTTCCAAGCTTTAATCTGGTACAGTAACTGGTCCTGTCTATGCAGACACAGTACTGTAGTTTAAATTTCTTATGTTCTACATAGCTGATAATTCCAGACACCCATGCAAACAGTCATGTATCCTAGTAACATTGTTACAAGAAAGAAATTGAGACAAAGGATTAAAAGAAAGAAAAGGACAAAAATTAACTAAAAATATATTTATAAAAAAAAAAAAAAATTAAAAGTAAGGTATAGAGTGATGGGTAAGTGGAATTAAAAAATGTAACAAGTTCTGCCTTTAAGAGGGGAGTATTCTGGCAGAAAGGATTTCCTTCTTTCTTCAGGTTACAAGAAAAAAAAATTATTTGCACATATGGATAATTCAGCCAATAAATGACTGAATTATACTTAAAACAACAACCAACCTTTTTGAGGATGAATGTGCACAACAGTTTTGAAACACTATCTTTCATTGAAGTCAACTGAGTAGCATGTCTGATAACAGTTGTCTTGATATAACAAGACTCACTGTTTCCTTGACACTGAAAATAAAAAGAAAATATTTTAGTTACAACTAAAACAGGGATTAAGCTGAACAAATGTAATTTTTCCTTTAAAATCATTTCCACGAGTCTTCAGTCTCATTTCAAGTAAATAAAACCTCCTCTTATCCTTAGTTGCTAAGTATAAAGAAAAATTAATAAGTTCAATTAGGCCAACTTCATAAAAAACAATGGAACATTTATTTTTATGGCTTATTTCATCACAATTTGAAAAAAAATCAAAATATAAATAAATACAGATAAAAACTACAACCATAATTAAAAAAAAAATTTTTGTTGGGAAGATTTAAAAATTAACACAATAGCACTTGCATATTCCTTAAATAACTACCACAATTAGCCTAGTTATTCTACATTGGGACTACGCAACTCAAGTTTTATATTAACTGGCTAAGCTTGTAATACTAAACTTAATACCAATTACATACAATTTTTCTCTCTCACCTATAAAAGCATCTAATTACATCAACAGTGGAATATTTTAGATATGAAGCAGAAAAAAGCAAGAAAACAAAGCTGCCACAAATATTCCATTCCTTGTTCCTGTGACTATATAATCATGCCCTGCCAGCTCAGGTTCAATAACCTTGATGTTTTCAATTTCTGCCTGACTATGGAAGAAATTGGGAAACAAGCCCCAAAGCTGGCTAAGATTTAACAGCATTTAAAGGATAGTTGTTTTTAAAACCAATGTTTCATTGGCTTTATAGAATACTATTAAAAAGGATTTAAGGTCAAAAATGGTATGATACTCACTGGCTTCAATAAAAATTTGGAGACCATCAAACAAGTCATTTTCATCTGTGATAGTTATGATTGTATCCAGAATCCGTTTGTATCTATAATAATAAAAAAAAACAATCCAACAGTTAGTTAGGTAATTTACTGGGCTCATTATCCTACCAAAATTGTTTTAGTCTCTGGGTTGAATTAAATAAAGGATGTTCAGTGATGAAATTTTATTTGTGAGGACACAGGCTACATTGAAATTAAAACACAAGAGGATCAATTCCTCATAAACTTTGCTTAAGTTATGTAGACTACTTTGGTAGCTCTGTAAATAGTTGTATGTTAATTAGATGACTTGAGATTGATATTTTGCAAAATTTTATTATTATAAAATATAGCTCACAACTTGGACAACCTCGATAGACCCTGAGTGACTTCATGTTTTCCAAATAAAATGTAATATCATGTAATGTGATGAGCCTAATGTAAGAGCTCAGCTGGTACTGTGTATAGCAGAGATTTTAGGTTCAGGCACATACGTACCATACCACATAGACTTAGTCCTACCCAAAAGATCATGACATACAAGTGCACAGATTTCCTTCTAATAAAAATAATAATAAATCTGGAACCACAAAGCCTATTATTACATAGATTTAGTTGAAAATTAAATTTCTTGAATCTATAAAGATATTAAAAATATTAAAGAATCTTTGTTCCTTACTCCAAAATCATCATCAAAATTCAGAATAAGTGACTAGCTTGTTGCTAAGCAAGCTATTGGTGGTTTTTGGCAGATTAGACAAAGATTTGATGCTTTTACCCTAATTTACTGATATCATTTCTTATTAACAAATTGGGATGACTCTAAACAACCTAACAGAAGGTGACTTGGACAATTTTACATTACATTACATTTGGAAAGCATGAAGTAACCTGGCCTATTGAGGTTATCCAAGTCATAAACAATCTAACATTATATTTTTGTATAATCTAATTTTACAAACTATTAATTTCAAGTCAATTAATTAATCTCAAACTATCAGTATTTACAAAGCTATCAAAGTAGGCTACATAACTTGAGCTAAAATATACATTATTTACACAATTTATAAACTGTCTTTATCATCCATGAAGGTGTTAAATTTTTTCTTTAAATTAACTACAGAGGTACTATTTACCACATCATATGGCAAGTCATTCCAAAAGATACGAGGCTACTCAATAACTAAAAGAGCATTTTCGTAGATTCAGTCTACGAGTCTGTTTTCTAATTTTCTTATTTTGCCCTCAAGTTCTTCCAACATACTCTTAATAAAAGTTACTTGCATCTAAACTGTTGAAACCTGAAACATTTTGAACATCTGTATCATATCTCCCCTCAAACGACCTTTCTTAAAAATAAATATGCCCAATTCCTTCAATCTTTCACTGTATTCTAACCTTAAACTAGGGATAAATCTGGTGTTTTTTTGGGGTGGGTGGGGGTGTATGTACAAAGGATGGGCCAAGGGTGTGTGCCCCAAAAATGCACCCCTTTATAAGAAAAAGCCAAAATCAAGGTATCTGAGGCTCACAATACCATTTTATTTTATATACATTTTGAAAAGATTGTGTAGTGTGTAAAATGCATGCATGTGTGGTGAAGAATAGGGGGAAAAGTGCATGTTTAAGAACAAGCTGGTCTGCTCACAGAGTAGATGAGAGAGAAAAAAAGATCAGCTAGAGAACAGTAACAGGAGAAACAGGAGTTCCAACACTCCATCTCCTGCCTAATGTCCCCCCATGGAGTACTTCCCTGGTCAACTGTGTCTACAATCTTCTCCTGTAGGTTGCCCTACACTGCACACCTTCAAACATATCTATATCTTACCTATGGTGGGTATGGAGAGTTATTACTTTACTACTTTATATCTACTGGCTTAAACAGGCAATTCAATTCCCTTTCAATTTCAGCTTGTTTTGCTTCTGCAACTTCAATAACATTAGCTAAGTTACTAGGGCTGTACCAATATCACTTTTTAGCCAATAACCGATAAAAATATCTAGCTAGGGTTTATTAGTTTGTCATATTTTTTGTAACATTCATAATTTATTTTCTGTGTTGAAAATTTGGCAACAAAGCAATAATCCTTTTCATTAAAGATGGCAACACTGCATTAGATGTCATAGTTTTGTTTGTTATACAATTGGACTGTGGGCCTATGTTGGGCTTAGGTGTGTTTTTAACCAGCTAGCTGGGTTAATATTGTGAGCTATGACTACAAGATAGTTATTTGGTTTTCTAGGGTTTATATCTATTTCTCAAAGGATTTACACTTGTTTGATTGGCTGTTTGAAAAGAAAAATGGGTAAAACTTATGTGCTACATTTCTTAAGACCTAGGCTATGATTAAAATAAAATAAAAGGCTATAATGAAAAAATAACGAGTTAAATGTGAAGTGATAAAACAATAAAATATTGGAAATTTCATCTTCTAAATAGTCTTTTATTCATAATTTTGGAAAAATCATACTTTTGAAATATTGGCTGATACCAATATATCGGTACATCCCTATAAGTTACAGTATTATTCTAAAAATAAAAGTCTTGTCCAAAGGCTTAAATCTCAGGTTATCAATTCATCACCATCCCATTCTGAATGGTTATCATTACTAAGATCTGCTGGGCAGTGGATATTAGTCTTATTCAGAAGTCAGTACAGGAATACCTCAAAATTTGCCATTTCACAAATTCATCATCACTCTTTTACTACCTATAGTTTCGCAATCTGTCATCCATATTCGCAGATTCATCATTTTTTTTTTAAACGTGAAAAAAGAAAGATTGAAATTGATGAAATTCAACTGTTTACCAATGCAACATGTTATAATCTACCTCAAATTTCGTTGTTTCATATTTTGTCGTGTTATTCCAGAATGAATTAACAATGAATTTCGAGGTGTTCCTGTACTGTAGTCTACTTATTAGAGGCTTAAAGTTAGAAGTGGAATTGATGGTATTTTTCATTATATATTATGAGAAAGTTTTCCCAAAATGTGTCGGCAAGTCTTCAAAATATTATGAGCAAGAATTTCTTATAGTCCACCAGACTTACTTTTATAATCTGGAAAGTAAGGAAACTAAAGATATTTCCAAAAATGGGAGTACTGCACAAGAGTTTGCAGATACTGCAGTCTGGCTATGCAATACCGTATATAAAAAAGAAAGTTACACATAATCTAAAAAGTCACTCCACCAATGTAAAACTAATATTTTAACTTGAAGTGACACACAATGTAATAAGTTTTCTGCCAAACTTCTTGAATCTTCAGGGCAATGCCTTGAGGCTAGGCACAAGGCTAATAAAATGTTGGATATTATAAATAGGAATGTCACTATAACCAGTGAGGGGAATAATCAAACTTTATGATTCATATTTAGAATACTGTATACAGGCCTGGTGTCATTTCAGGTAAATTAGAAGGGTTCAGCATAGAGCAACTTGTCTCTGGCTTGAGGAAGAAGGATTACAGCAGGGGTCCCCAACCTTTTTGTGCCGAAGAGCACATTCAAGACTACGGTAGTGCGGCAGGCAACTTTACTTTTCAAGCAAATTATAGTTGGACTTAATAATGAACATAATACACAAAAAAACCATTTAATTCATATGTAAAATAATGAATATAATGCACAAAAAAAAACATTTAATTCTATGTAAATAATGACATAATACACAAAAAAAACATTTAATTCTTATGTAAAATAAACATAATACACAAAAAAAACAAGGATGGGCTAACTAGAATCTTAGAAAAATTATCAAAATGATAACTTAATTTATTTATAAAGAAATAATTATTTCAAATAAATGAGCATCTGTTTCTGTAATTAACTACAAAATTTCATAAAATGTTAAGTATGTTACATATTTTAAATATTTAGTAACTAAATATTTAAAATATGTAACATACTTAACATTTATTAAAAATTTAAATAAAAACTTATCAATCGTAGTCAGCAGTGGCGGGCACACGCAAAAGGGTCAGCGGGCACCATGGTGCTCGTGGGCACAGGGTTGGGACCCTGGATTACAGGATAGGCTAAAAAAATTACCAACATTCTCTTTTGAAAGGAGCATTAAGGGTATCTAAGATAGTTTGGGTCTAATTCTGGACAAGGATAATTTAGGAAGACCCTGGCAGCTTTGAATTATCCTTACATTACCTATGGAAAACACGAAGCCACTCCCATGAAGGTTAACAAAGTCAGGTAAATGATCAAAGCTAATGTTTTTATATTCATAATAATGCCTCTCTAGGAACATCCAAAATGAAATTTCTTTCATCCTAGTCAGTGATATTCAAGAATTTTCACTGTCAACTTCAATATTTTCTCTCATACAATATATGTTTACATTTCAGTGAAACAAACCCATACAGTAAACATTTCAACAAAAATTATTTAGAGGCATACTGATACTTTCAAAATTCTAAGAAGTAAAAAGAAAAAAGCTTCATTCATCCCATACGCATAAATAATTTCTCTCTCTCTTGTAACCTGAAGAAAGTAGGAAATCCTTTCTGCCAGATACTCCCTCTTAAAGGCAAAACTTATCACATTTTAATTCAAACCCATCACCCAATACCCTTGCTTTTAAATTATTTGATTTTAATAAATATGTTTTTTAGTTCATTTTTTGTCATTTTCGTTCTTTTAATCCTCTGTCCCAATTTCTTTCTGCCAGCTAAGTTGTTTCTTTCTTGTAACAATGTTACTAGGATACATTACTATTTGCACCTCTGCCCATCTCCAAAAATGACAGTCCCATCCACCCATTTTTAATTCAATTAATTGGACATGGACAAAGCAAATTAGTAGCTGAGTTCAAGGACTATGTTGTAGCCAATGCCATAACACCACTTCCCACTGATCAGCAAAGTTAAGTGACAGTGGGTCAGATATTAGTTGGGTGAGAGAGTATCCTTCATCCAGTCTATGTAGCTACTCATGGTCTGGATCCCCGTAAAGCTGAATGTCCCCTCTGTCATATGACCTGAGATGTTGTAATGGAGATTAAACAACCCAATCATTACATTAACTGCAAAAAACTTCACTTTTTTCTATGTGAAGGTCAAAATATGAAAATAAAAACCCACTCTAATAGACAGAGTTTATTTCCACAACAGTTTCGACGCCTACGGGTTTTTATTTTCATATATTAGCTGATTCCAAATAAGTTTAGATAAGTTATGCAACCATGAAATTACACTTCCATATACCATTCTGTAAAGTAATTTCTCAGAATAACTTATTGTACATAAAATGTCATTAATAGCCACTAAAATGAATTGACAGAATTCTCAGTGATGTCAAATATGTTTCTTACTGTCTAACTAAAAGTAATTTTTTATAATTTAAAAAAAGCCC
Organism: Bathynomus jamesi; assembly: GCA_023014485.1. Taxonomy (NCBI): domain Eukaryota; kingdom Metazoa; phylum Arthropoda; class Malacostraca; order Isopoda; family Cirolanidae; genus Bathynomus; species Bathynomus jamesi. Next base: position 273,960 of record JAJOZX010004265.1, read on the forward strand.
ATATCTATTTTTTTTTATAATTTAAGATGCACTACACTATAATCATTCCATTAATTTTATATCATGAGAAAAATTCTTTGTATTTCATTCATTTAATGTAATATGGTAGGTATTTGTGCTTATGGAATAAGATACTAAAAAATTGCAATTAATTAATTAATTTCAAATAAACATGAATACGTATATAGAAGGGCTACCATTTGCACCATTACATGAGGCATTGCAAGGCACAATGACAAATGTGCCAAAACAAAGCTTTGAGGAAAATGGCTTTAAAGTTTGTGAAAGACTCATAACTTTATTAAAATTGATGTAATTTGATTTTTTTTTAATTATGTAAATAATTTTATGAACAGTGAGTGAGTGAATGATTAAATGCTAAAACAGAATTTTTGCCCATTGGTTGATTATCATTGTGCTGCGTGATGCCTCGTATGTTAGTTTCTCTTTCTACAACATTTTCTTTACTTCCTTATTTTTGTTTTCTGCATAGTGTCCAGTCACAAAATGGGTAATTTTAAACCCCTAACACTACTAAATTTTGGTCTTGGGTAGAGTCATTGCCAGGACAAAACTACCCAATTGACAATCGGGACGAAACTAACCAAGATTCAGATAATGGACAAATTTTTAGTTTCATTTTAAAAAAATATCTTTTCCTTTATAGCACCAGTTAGATCAACTGTACACCCTTGATGATTGGTTAGGTTAAGTCATGATATTTTCGTTAGTTTTAACAAAAATATCATGACTATAAGGCTATTCAGGTCTTGGGTAGTTTCGTCTCAATCTTCAATTGGGTAGTTTCATCCTGGTGACAAAATCCCCCAGGCAATGAATCTACCATAAACCCTAAATTTTCACTTATTTTAGTGGAAGTAAGTGAAAATTCATAAACAAAATTGTATGTATTGTATTTGGTATAGAAAATGGCAGCATTCTTATGGCAAGCTTTGAAAAACTGAAATTCTGTTGATGTTATGTAATAAAGTACTTTTTGTCCAGAATTTCAATATTTTTACATTAACAGTCAGACTGAGGACTTTTTTTTTTGTTTTTCCTTTCATAAATTGTACAGAAATGTGATGCATATTGAAATCAGAGTTACTGAGGAACCTAGTGATATGTTTATTTTAAAAATGGGCTATCCTCGTTTTTATGGTCCTAAATTAATGTTTGCAAATTTGGGTACCTTTTACAGTCTAAACTTATCTAACCTATATAACATATTTTCATAGATTGCAGTTGTTTAAATTTAGTAATTTTGAGCAAGTTGTAAAGATGGAGACACTTTTTGGTACTACTTACCTTTCCGGGTCCTGACAATGACCCAACCTTACTTTTCCTAGTCCCAAATCAAAAACCATAAATTAACTTCAGCAACATGTATTTATATAAGGATCTTGTTGGTTATAACCCATCATTTTTGACAATAATTAAAACTAACGAAAATATTACAATTTGGCAATATCCTACATTTTGGCATCCCAAATTAGAAATTAGGTAATTATTGACTTTCACCAACACTGAAATTAATATCCAAAATACATTTTTCTAATGTATTTTTGTGTGTTCTGTTCAAATATGACCTTCATATCTTGCGCAAATGAACTGAAACAAAGTTATGAAACTGTTGGTGAAACATTCAATAATAATCCCAAATTATTCAACCAACCAGTTAGGTCAACTGTATGCCCTTGATGATTGGTTAGATTAAGTCATTATATTTTTGTTTACACTAACAAAAATATCAAGACTTACCTAACCAATCATCAAGGGTGTACAGTTGACCTAACTGGGGAGTCAATTAACCTAATTAGCATAAACAAGTAATTTGAAAGTGTTGGAGTGGTTTATTTTTGGTTGGTTGAATAATTTGGGATGCCAAAATATGATATTGCCTACAACTTAACCAATCATCAAGGCATACAGTTGACCTAACCAGGCATTCACTTAACCTCCTGATACTTCTACTAGTTAGGTTAATTGAATGCCCAGTTAGGTCAACTGTACACCATGATGATTGGTTAGGTTAAGTCATGATATTTTCATTAGTTTTAATTGTCAAAAATGATGGATTATAACCAACAAGATCCAAAAGAAGTTAGAGTGAATGGCATCAATTCATCAAATATGTATTAGCTACTCACAATTGTAGGTTTGCATTAAATATATGTTGGGACCTGGAATGGTTATTTTAGTTGGAATATACATCAGGACACGGAACAGTTAGTACCACCCACTTTTTAAATTAATATTACAAATAATCTTGATGGGCATTTGCTGCACTTTTCCATAAGAGGAGTTGCGGTACTTTTCCATTATACCCCGCAAATTGACGATTGGTTAGGTTTAATCAAGAGCGTAACTAGGTTTCAAAAGTTGGGGAGGACAACTATATTGATGAAAAATCCTGCAATGACCTTTTGAGTCTTGATAAAGCTCTGATCCATCAGTATTAGAATGTGTTTGCGACCAAAATGATGCTCTTAAAATACTATGATTTAGAGAATGATCTATATTTATGATAGTAATAGGAAAATCAAAGAAGCATTTTCACAACTACCTTATGTATATCAAGTATATACTTAACATTAAAGAAAAACAATATATGCAATAATTAAAGTAAAAAGTAACTAGATGTCTCATTAAAGTATCTATCACTGCAGTATTAGTACTGAATCAGTAATACTTTCCAGCATACTAATAGAACTAATATAATTAAAGATGTACTCATCATAGATTATTTCAAGAACTAAATATTTTCCTTCGCGTAAGCTAACTTAGATCAAAAGTTGGGGGGACAAAACCTATATTATCCCCCTCAGTTCAAAAGTTGGGAGGGGACATGTCCTGCCATTAGTTACACCCCTGGGTTTAATTGTGATATTTTTGTTAAAACTAACGAAAATATTACAACAACCTAACCAATCATCTATATATATATATATATATATATATATATATATATATGGTAATTGTATACATCCCCTCACCTCAATTTTATGAAATTGACTTCACAATTGATGAAAAACTTTTATTTATAGCATGTAATTACTTTATTTATTTTGGAAACCAACCTACCCTAACCTAATCTAATCTAACCTGGTAAATTTACAGTTTCAACCACAACTCATTTTGAAAAATAAAATTAGGTTTTCCAGTGGTTTCTCATGTGATTCATCCGAAAATGACATTCATTTCCGTCGCAAATTACTCATTTTTGTGATTCACCCCCCATAATATGGGGGAATGCGTGGGAAATCTGGGTTTTTGGGTGGGGGTGGGGATCAAAAACGAGTGATTTGTGACGGAAATGAATGTCATTTTCAGATGAATCACATCAGAAACCAATGGAAAACCTAGGAACCAAACCTAGTAAATTTGCAGTTTCAGCCCCAATTCATTTTGAACATGAAACTTATGTTTTTCCTATGTTTTTTGATGTGATTCATTCAAATTTGGCATCCATTTCTGTCACAAATCACTCGTGTTTGAGATCCCCCCCCCCCAACATCAAAAGCCAAAAATGAGTGATTTGCAGTGGAAATGGATGTCAAATTCGAGTGAATCACCTCAAAAAACATAGGAAAACATAAGTTTCATAACCCAACAGAGTGATAAGATAAACGATTCCTTCAGAATCAGTTCCACAAAATGATTCCTTCAGAATCCAGCCATAAATTAGTTTAAAAAATAAATCGTTAAACTAACGAAAATATCATGACTTAACCTAACCAATCGTCAAGGGTGTACAGTTGCCCTAACCGGGCATTCAATTAACCTAACCGGACATTCAGTTGACCTAACCAGGCATTCAATTAACCTAACAAGTCAATGTTATTTTTAAAAACTTATGAACCACTTCAAACGGAATAAGAGCACAACCTTCACACACTGTACCCATGGCTAGACTGAGACAATATGGCGGACCAAAAATTATATTATTATTATCTCCATTATTATCCATTTGTGACGGAAGTGGTATTAGAAAAAGTTGTCCAAAATGAAGAGATACAGCTAAACAATACATCAAATATGCAGTAATCAAGTTGTGGTTGAAACTATAATAATACCTGTAACCTAACCTAAAAAAATGTATACTAGAAAAATGTATTTTTGACTAAAAAAGTGCATAACTTAACATGTTATTACATTATCATTTGTATAATTTAGGTCTCGGGGGTACGGGGGCTCCACCCCATAAAGATCACTCACAAAGTGAACCCTATACTGATCAATTTGTGGTGCGTGATCTTTATGGGGGCTCTGCCCCCATACCCCCCAAGACCTAAATTATACAAATGATAATGTAATAACATGTTTAGTTATGCACTTTTTTAGTCTTCATCTAGGGCACATGATAAATCAAGTTCTCAAAGTCAAAACCACACGAACAGCACATCATAATTCTATCACAAACATGACCAAACTGAGGTATTACCCAAACTGAATCCAATTAGAAAAAAAAAATAGCCAGAACAGAAATCAACCAACTAATTAAGTCGCATAGTGAAAAAATAGCCCAATCAGAAAAATGTCACATCAAATGGATATTGTTAATTAAATAATATCTCCATAAATATGATTGACCGAAAAAAATTTTACTTAAAGGAAAGAGTGGTTATTATTCGTTTTTTGACCCAGTCACACCAAGTGATGTTAAAAAAACGTTTTTTTTATGTCCGTGTTTTTTTTTGTCATTTTTTTTGTTTTTTATTATTTTTTTTTTTTTTTATTTTATTTTTTTTTTAATAATTAATATAGATATTGCCAATTTAATTATAAGGTATACTTTTGCAATGATATATATTATAAAAATAAATAAATAATAAAATAGACCATATGGTACCAGTATAGAATGTCCTTTTCAGCCTATTTACAGAAAAAAACTGGCCTCTTTCTTGCACTGAAAGTCTTGTATCTTGAGATCCGTTAAACTTGCGAGAACACTGGCTGGGAGCTGACTGCCCATTGTCCAACCTTTCCAGGACTCTCTCATCCATGCCTCGGATTTTGAATCTCCCACTTAACTATCCTTTAGACCCGCGATGACATATTCACCCCCCCCCCCCCCCCCCGAGACCATCCATATATATACATACACATACACCCATATACATATATACCAATATATACATAAATACTTATATACACATATTTATATCTATTATATACCCCATACACATGCATACATCCAGAATTCCAGATACATACACACGTATACTCTCATATATACCTACACAAACTCATACACCTCTATTTCTCCCTTTTATTACCTCCGAGATCATTTAGCACATACAGTAATATCCATACAGCCAAAAAGAAACCGATTAAGCACAGACAGAGCAGCAAAGCTAGTATTTATATCCCAAAATGCAAAATTCCAAGAAAGTGAAGTAAAACATGGTGCTACATTGGCTTCGTCAACATCCAAATCTGCAATAAGTACCAGTGCCTGTGATATTGAAACTATATGCTCTAATCAATCTAGTGATAATGATTCTTCAATGGAAATAAAATCAGATAATGAAAGTTAAACAGCATTAGGTTAACACAAAGGTTAAAAAAAGAGATTAATATTTTTATTTTTTTATTTTTCTATTTGGAATATATATATATATATATATATACACACACTGGTATTCTTGCCAATCACAATATATATTGTTTTTATACCAGTATTATGTATTTTTTATGTATATTATACCAGTACCTATGATATTGAAACTAGCATACCTATATGCTCTACCCAATCTAGTGATGATTCTTCCATGGAAATGAAGGTTAAACAACAATAGGTTAACAAAAAGGTTCAAAAAAAGGTGAATATTTTTTTTTCTATCTGGAATATATATACTGGTACTCTTGCCAATCACAATTATGTATATTGTTTGAAACGAGGAAGAATGTTTATGTTCTAGTTAAAAAATATAGTATAGACATATAAAAAATGAGGGTTTGTTTTTCCTTTCTATTATATACTTTTTGCATGATTGTTTTTCTAAAAGATGACTATATATACTAGGTATAACCGTATAAGCATGGTAGTATAGTAAATTATAGGTAATACTAATATACTTATTAGATTAAAGGAAGAAAAATATGGAATAAGTTTAAAACAATAAAAAACAAAAAAAAACAGACTATCTTCGTTTTAAACAAAAAAAATGACTCGCATCACTAGTCACACCCAGCTATAACAGCAATATATATTGAATAACCAATCAAAACTGAATAAGAAAATATATTATCTTGTGCAAATTTGTATAAAATGTACTTTTTTTATAAAAAAAATATTTTCTCCTTTGGGTCATTCTCTGTCAGATCAACCAAAAAAAATTGAAATTAACACCCTCATCTCTCATATTTTGCTGAAATTTGGTTTATAGGGAGTTTGTGAGCCCTGAATCCATTTTTGAAATTATAAGGTCAATCCGACCAACGGTTCAAGAGATATGACCTCGGGCAATTTGAGGTCACTCGCGAGGTACTAACATTTGGCGAGCCATAACTTGGGTAATAATTGTCATAATTATATAAAAGTATATATATTTAGAATCGGAAAAATGAAAAGGAATCCAAATATGCAAGTTTTAGAACTCTAGGTTGAAAAATAAAAAAGTTACACTGTAACCAAAATTTGAGGTCATGATTTGACCTCTGGGGTATCAAAAGAGAATTTTTTTTTAAATGTAAAAAATGAAGGCATAGGCATTGGCTATTAGAATCAGCAAAAAAAAGTTTGTTTATGTTAGTATTTTCATGTAACTAACATATAAGTGAACACCATATTCATAAGTTGTGCGTCAATTCTACCTATTTTTTCACACTTAAGCTCATAATTGACCTATAGAAATTAAAATTACATTTTTTATAGATATAAAAAACAAAGTCAGAGTTCTTGACTAATAGAAACAATCATAAAAAGTTTGTTTATGTTGGTACTTTTCATGTAACTAACTTATAAGTGAACACCATATTTATAAATTGCTTGTCATTTCAAGGAATTTTTATATCTTAGCTATCAATTTGACCTCAAGCTCCAAGAATTTAATAAAAATTGTATTTCACTGCTAATCTACACTGGCAATAATAGTTATAATAGTGAAAGGGGAAGACTAAGCTCACATGTAGCCTAAACAAACCTGTTGAAACATGTTGCTACTTGTCTAAGTGCAGAATCAACAGAGATAGTTGCAAAATTCCTTGTCTACAGGTTAGTACAGTTCCAGCCAGCACTGTGGGTGGCTGGTGGGTATGGTGTTTTAATGAGCCTCAGAGACTATCAAGGCCTAAAATATTAAGTGTGTATAGCTATATATTTTCTAAAAATATATATTACCTAATTGTAAATCCTATATCTTCACAGATCAAAATACAATGGTTCGGCACTTGAAATACTGCCAGGACCCTATTCAAAAACACAAGAAATGCATAACAATCAATCTTAGAAAAGTGACTGATGTACTTGTTGAAAAATGTGCTGGAAGAGTGAAAAAAGACTCATTGTTGTGTGTGAACTGCTGGACACTGATAATGAAAAACCCCACTATACTTAGTACCACTGAAAACAACGAGTCTGAGCAGGATTCAAATGAATCATCTACTATCAGTGGCTTGAGTAACATCTCTTCAATTCAAGATCTGGACAATGACAGTGATTGCTTGATAAAGGAAAATCCTTCAACTTCAGTTGAACCAGTTCTAGCATTTCTGGACCAAACACCAGTTAAAAAAAGTAAGTAATAAATTAATATAATAACTTATACTTTACTACAAGGTCTGTTTGATCTACTATATAGCCAATTATATAGCATTTAAGGTACTATAATTAATATTTAATTACTAATATTCAGGTGTGTGAAACCTTTTTTTCTGTTCTTTTCAGAAGGGCTGTCATTAAGCCAGAAAAAGCGCAAGGCTCGTGGTAAGCTATCATCTGCTCAGAAACACCTGAAGGAGAGGCTAGAACTCAGTTATGGTGTTCAAATTACCGAGGAGGTAAGTGATACTTCAAAACCTGAAACTAATTCTGAAAAACATCTAGACAAATTAATGAATGAATTGAAACAGTCATTCCTGGAGAGCAAATGTCACCATCACAAACTACAAATATTGACACTCTCACCATACACAATTGAAAAAACAGCTAGTTTCTTTCAAACTACAACATACATGGTGAAAAGAAGCCATTCACTTAAATCAGAACATGGAATCCTTCCAGATTCCACTAATGAGCAAAGGAAAAGTGATATCTGAAGAACACAAAGATATAGTTAGAAGATTCTATGAGTCAGAAGAGGTTAGTCGTATGTGTCCTGGCCAAAAGGATTGCGTGAAAGTTATCAGTGCTGAAGGTGCAATGAAGGTGCAAAAATGATTGGTCCTCGGGAATTTAAGAGAGATGTTTGAACTATATAAAAATGATGAAAAGAATCCCAAAATAGGATTTTCAACATTTGCAAAATTACGGCCATCATATTGTGTGCTTGCCGGTAGTGGTGGACTCATTCTGTCTGTGTCTGCACATACCATCAAAATCCAAAATTGCAGCTGGCTGCATTGTGAGAAAGAGGTTCTTTCATACAAGGATCTTATGGATTACAGTGTCTGCAGTACAGAAAGAGAGACTTGCATGATGCAACTTTTGCAATGATTGCCAAGAGAAGAGGTTTCCTGGGATTTTCTTGAGTTACTTGACAGTGTGAAATCAGCTCCAAATGAATATCTTACAAGCAATGGGTGACTGTTGACCGTTGTACAATGGTTGATAAGGTGGAGCCCTTCATGAATACTTATCATCCCTAAGCATGAAAATATCCCGCATGGTTCGTCATCACTTTGTTGCTCAGCCAATCACAGTACTTCAAGCAGTTGAAAGAAACACTACCACCTCAGAGCGAGGTAGTTATAGTAGGTGATTTCTCTGAGAATTATTCTTCATTGTCCAGGATGCTGCCCAAGGGTTTCACTGGGACAATTCAGTGTACAGTTCACCTTTTGTCATCTATATAGATCATCTGCAGACCAGGAACTTAGCCATTTTAGTGTCTGTTTCTTATCTGCATCACTAAAACACAACACTATAATGGTTTACTCATTCATATTGAAGCTTATGACATATGTTAAATTCAGATGCCCACAATTGAAGAAGGTGCACTATTCTCAGATGGATGTGCTGGCCAATATAAGAACAGATACAACTTCACAAATTCTCTGTTACCATGAAGAGGATTTTGGTCTGTCTTGTGAATGGCACTTCTTTGCTACATCCCATGGCAAAAATGCATGTGATGGGATTGGAGGAACAGTGAAAAGAGTACTGCTCGTGCCAGTTTGCAGAGAACTACAGAGAGGCAAATTCTTACACCAGAACACATGTTTCAGTTTTGAAGAAAACTTGAGCAAGAAGATAAATTTTTTCTTTGTAACTACAGTGATTTGAAAGATGCAGAAGAACGGTTGGAACATCGATTCAAGGATAGTAGGGCTATTCCTGGAACTCAGAAATATCATAGATTTGTTCCCCTAAACAAGGAAGAACTGATGGTGTATCCCATTTCAAGTGGCATTGGAGAAAAGAAAAGAATAAGGAAAAGTCATTTTACTAATGAACCTGCAATGCTTGGTAACCTAAAATGTGTCAAAACCAGGAGAGTATGTTGGCTGCATTTATGACATGCAAGTTTGGTATGGAATTGTGGAGGAATATTGTGAAGAGTTTGATGATTTCACTGTGAACATTTCTACATCCCTCTGGGTCATCAGGATCAAGTGCATATTATTATCCATCAAACAAGGATTCATGTGCAGTGCCAGGACATCATATATTAACTGTAATGAGTTGTCCTACCCTAAGAGGAGGCAGCAGAATTCAATACATTTTTCCACAAAAAGAAATTGATGAGAGCATCGAGCATGCAAAAATTGTATTAGGCTAGCACATGAATCCTCTAAGTAGGTCTTCCCCTTTCACTATTATAACTATTATTGCCAGTGTAGATTAGCAGTGAAAACAATTTTACATTTTTGCCTTTGTTTTTATATCTATAAAAAAATGTAATTTTAATTTTTCTATAGGTCAAATTATGAGCTTAAGTGTGAAAAAATAGGTAGAATTGACGCACACTTATGAATATGGTGTTCCTTATATGTTAGTTACATGAAAAATACTACTAAACAAACTTTTTTTTGCTGATTCTAATAGCCAATGCCTATCCTTCATTTTTTACATTTAAAAAAAAAATTCTCATTTGATAACCCAGAGGTCAAATCGCGACCTCAAATTTTGGTTACAGTGTAACTTTTTTATTTTTAACCTAGAGTTCTAAAACTTGCATATTTGGATTCCTTGTCGTTTTCTGATTCTAAATATATATACTTTTATATAATTGTGACCATTATTACCCAAGTTATGGGTCGCCAAATGTTAGTGACCTCGCAAGTGACCTCAAATTTCCCGAGGTCATATCTCTTGAACCGTTGGTCGGATTGACCTTATAATTTCAGAAATGGATTCAGGGCCCACAAACTCCCTATAAACCAAATTTCAGCAAAATCTGAGAGATGAGGGTGTTAGGCACTGGTTGATCTGACAGAGAATGACCCCTTTCTAATATATATGTATATAAATTTTGGTTAATTTGTTTATTTTGGCTACCTTTTTTTGAGATTTTCATTCAACTATAGGTTACTTTGTTTATTTTTGGCTACTTTTTCTTGATTTTGCCTACTTCTTTCTGTTACTCGTTAGTTTAGTGATTTTCGTTCTAGAACCATGATGTGTCAATCTTGTGAACTTAATTTTGAAGACCTAATCCGCCTTGTTGGCCTCGATGAAGATAAAAGTTTAGATGTTTTTTCCAATCATGGCATAATTCCAACATCCGTGATTTGCCCTAAATGTAATACTACCTGCATTTTAAGACAAGACTCGAAGATGTTTAGGTGCCGTAAAAAAAATCCAAAAAAATAAGTGTGTGTGTGGATTTACTGTTTCTATCTTTAAGGGCACGTGGCTGGAACATTGCAACTTTTCGGTGAATAAAAACCTCTGCTTCATAAATATTTATTTGCAAAAATATTTTTCACAACATTATGCTGAGAAAGTTATCAAACTAGGCAGTGAGTCCATTATTAACTGGAAATCTTTTTGTGGTGAAGTTTGCGAAAAATGGATGGACAATCATAAACCAATTGGGGGAGAGGGCGTGATTGTTGAAATTGACGAGTCACATTTTGGCCGTGGATGAAGAGTGAAAGGAATATGGGTATTCGGTGGCATTGACTGTGTATCAAAGGCTAAATTTATTATCCCTACTGAAGACAGAAAGGCAGAAACCCTATTGCCATTAATTTAAAAATTTATTACTTAAGCCTGGTTCAGTCATTATCAGCGATTGTTAGCATGCCTACGATCGTATCAGTGAGCTGGGCCACATGCATAAGCAAATTAATCACAATGAAAATTTTGTGGATCCCCGAGACCACACCATCCACACACAAAACATTGAGCGCTTGTGGAAGGATGTGAAATCGTGGGTTTTACACGATACTTGTTCCTGGCAGAACATCCTGATGATTCTACAGTTCTGCATCACTTCCTTACTGCAATTACAGAACTATATCCTCCAAAATAAGGTGACTGGTTAGGTTAAGTTGTGTTTAGCATGAATGCAAACTTTTCTGGTTGATTTTGAGGTGTTTTGCATGAATCTGCCATCCATTTCCTGTGCAAATGCGTAGTTTTCAAGATGATGATATCTCGAAAACTACGCATTTGCACAGGAAATGGATGGCAGATTCGTGCAGAGCACCTCAAAATTGACCAGAAAAGTTTGCTCTCATTATAAAATGTGGGTCAAAAACGAATAATTACCCAATTACCACATATATATATATATATATATATATATAAATATATATATATATATATATGCTGCAAACCCACAAGGAAAAAAAACGATTCCAAGGCCTTTTGTGTATTCAGAGCTACACCTCGTCAGGGAATGAAGAGGGAAGACAAGATGCTTTGTTTAACCATACGTATAGATGTAATCATAGCATCAAGTGGGATAGTTCTAAAGCACTTGTTAAAAACATAGATATAATAGAAATAGGTTAATATGAGTTTTATCGCACTCAGAATATCAAAAGCAAATATAATTATAAAATATTAAAGCATAATTTTCTCATCATTTTCATATAAGTCACTATGCTCGCAGATGCGTACTTAACAAATTATATACATTTGAATATTATGACATTTTTGCATTTTTTTTTTCCCGCCCTTCCAATATTTTAATTGGTGATGTCATGAGAACATAATATATGAGCTAGATTTTTTAAGTTCTTAGGCCTTTTAAGTTGCTAGTCTACTTCTGTTAGGTTTTGATAGATGTTTGTGGCAATGACATGTGAACGGTGCGAATATTATTTTGAGGATTTAATATACTCTAGGCTAGGTTAGCCAGGGTTAGGTTAGGTTAATTAATTTTGGTATTAATTAACCTAACCTTACCTAACCTAACCTAGAGTATACTAAATCCTCAAAATAATATTCGCACCATTCACATGTCATCGCCACAAACATCTATCAAAACCTAACAGAAGTAGACTAGCAACTTAAAAGGCCTAAGAACTTAAAAAATCTAGCTCATATATCATGTTCTCATGATGTCACCAATAAAATATTGGAAGGGCGGGGAAAAAAAAAATGCAAAAATGTCATAATATTCAAATGTACATAATTTGTTAAGTACGCATCTGCGAGCATAGTGACTTATATGAAAATGATGAGAAAATTATGCTTTAATATTTTATAATTATATTTGCTTTTGATATTCTGAGTGCGATAAAACCAGGGTTTCGGAGCCGGAGTCGGTGGAGCCAGTGAATTTTGCTTACCTAGAGCCGGAGCCGGAGCCGGAGCCAGAAACCTTGAAAATACGGCTCCATGGTCTGGCTCCGGGCGATATATTGCTACCTAAATTGTTATTTGTTAAATATAGGTTTAGTTGCAAATTATAATTCTTGTAATATATTACGAAAAATGGTACCATAGGATTCTTGGATTTTATGGAGGTGTGGGAGTTGCAGGAATAATCTGCAAATTTCCATTTTTTAACCAAAATATTTGGGATTTGTCTTAACAACACTTAATTATATAGGTAAAAAATTTTTATGGCGGTGGAGACCTTAGGTAGGTAGGTACTAACTATTTATCTAAGTAGGTAACTACCTAGATACATACCTAGTAAGGTTGGTCCTTCTGACTTGGATTGAACTATTTTATTTTTAGGTCAATTATCTTGTATTGCTAAATTTCTTTTTTTTTCAGATTCTTTGTAATTTGTACTTGATTTTTAATTATAATTATCAGTCTATGACCCTTCATAATGGATAGAGATTCAATAAAGAAGTCTGATATATTCAAGTATTTTACTGAAAGTTCAGATAAGAAACACTATGTTTGTATTTGTGAAGTTTCTGATGCTTCGGGAAATATTTCAACGTGTGGAACTAAAATTACCAAGCCTCAAAGCAAAAAGCCTGATGTCTCCTCAAGAGCATATAATTTGAAAAAACACGAGTCGATTACATCCTGAAATATCAAAATGATGGAAGAAAAGAAGCAAATGCTTGAGCTTTCAAGACCCAGTACTTCTGCCAGTTCAAAAACTAAAGCAAACCAGCAAAACATTACTAAATTTTTGATGTCTCAAAAAGTCTATCTCAATGACTACAGATAATTTTAAAAATAGCATAATTGAGTTAGTTGTTAAAGATTCTATGCCTCTATCTATGTTTGAAAAGCCAGCTATGCGCAGTCTACTAGAAGAAATGGCTCAGAAATTCATTTAGTGATAGAAAAATCAAAAGAAGACAAATTTGCTCTCAAAGAGCAATTAAAAGGGCGCTTCATATATTTAAAAGTTGATGGTTGCACACGAATACGGACACATTATTTTGCCATCAATGTCCGATTTATTGATGATGATAATAAAATCCTCACCCGCACTATAGCAGTAAAAGATACACATGCTCAGCAAACTAGTGACTACCTGCATGATCTAATTATGAGAACTCTGGAAGAGTATGGCATACCGAAAGAATTTGTGCTCTGCATTGTCAGTGATAATGCATCAAATATGATTAAAAACTGTTGAGAAGTTGAATGATAATCAAGAGGCAACTTCAGAAGATGATATAAAAAACATTTGGTGAACATGATGATGATTCAACAGACACTCAGGAAGTGGCATCTTGTGTAGAAGAAATTGACAGTATTGTATCTGAAATTTCACATTCTCCAGAATCAACCACATGCGTTGTGGTGCACATACCTTGCAACTTGCTATTTGCGATGGATTGAGAGATAAACATGCTACCTCTCTCATAGGTAAGTTGAGACAGGTTGTAGTAGCAGCAAGAAACCCAAAAGTGGAAGAAATAATTAAAAGACGTGCAGGCAAGGTTGCTATTTTAGATCAACCTACTCGATGGGGCAGCACTTATTTAATGATAGAGCGCTTATTAGAATTAAAACCTGTACTCTTGGACATGGCAAATTCAAATGTGGATCTTTCAGAAATAATGTGGGAACAAGCAAGAAGATTGGAAAGAGTACTGTACCAGCCATATACAGTAACAAAAAAAATTCAAAGTGAAGATTTGACTCCCGGTCAATTTTGAAAGAGTGGAAATCTTTGATGTATTTTCTTTCCAAGATAGAAGGCACCATAGCTGATGACATTAAAAGTTCCATGGAAAGGAGAGAAAATATTTTACTTGATAATGAAGTATTGCTTGCTGCTGTTTATATAGATCCTAGATATAGATGCTTATTAACATCTGAACAGGTAGTTAAAGCCAAGGATGCCCTATGCAATATAGCAATCAGAATGAAAAGTAACCTAGACCTTTCAAATAAAGTCTCTCTATTAAGAGAGGAATGTGGAACCGAGATTATTGCATCATCATCAAATTCATCATCTCCTTCCACCACTTCTGATGTCAGCGAGTTTGATTTTGAAAAAATTATTGATATTCAACATGGTAAGAAATCAAAACGTCCTCGTTTAGAAAGTGAACTAATACCACCTCTCAGTCCAATGTGTACCCTCAAATTGCAAGTTGAGGAATCTTTTCCTGAGATTGAAAAATTTGACCATTCGTCAAAACTGTCTTTTGAACAAGTAATAGAAAGGTATCCTAAAGTTATAAGAGATGTTGCAAATCTTCTAGTAGCTATGCCTTCAACACAAGTCA
The DNA here is from genome assembly GCA_023014485.1 of Bathynomus jamesi. NCBI lineage: Eukaryota > Metazoa > Arthropoda > Malacostraca > Isopoda > Cirolanidae > Bathynomus > Bathynomus jamesi. The sequence goes on from JAJOZX010004265.1 coordinate 289,233, forward strand.
GTGTTGAACGGCTATTTTCAGCACTGAAAATTTTAAAATCTGATTTAAGGGCACGTATGAAAGAAGATATTGTTGAGGCTATGTTATTTTTAAGAACAAATGTTTATAAGTAAACTTAGATAAATAATTTTAATTCATAATTTTTTTTATGGAAACAGATTTACAAGGAGAATATCTTGATTTTATGTTTAAAAATTAGTTTCCTACCTTAGCTACATTAGTAAAAATTTCTGCAAAAGTTATTATTTTGCTTTCATTTTTTAATACAAGGAGTATTATGATTTATGATACTGTAAATGTATCATTGAATTTGCAAACTTTTTAATTTTTTAATATGTAGTTTGAACTTTAAAGATAAAGTCTGATTTAAGGTTACACTTAAAAAAAATATAATTGAGGCCATCTTGTTTAAAAAAAAAAAAATTATAAATAAACTTAGTAATTTTCATTTTCAATTATTTTAAGGAAACAGATTTACAAGAAGAATATCTTGGTTTTATGTTTAAAATTAGTTTGATTATACCTTAGCTAGAATAAAAAAAATTTTGCATTAGTTTTCATTTGTTAATCCAAGTAGTAGTATTGATTTTATAAGCGTAGGGTAAATGATTTTATAAATTTTCTTTTATAATATGTATTAGTAGTTTGAACTTTTGACTTTTAGTTGAATTGCTTTTGTTAATTAAATTACAAAACTTTTTGACTAAAAGAAAATCTCTAAGTAAATAATATAACCTATTAAAAATTTAAAAACTGAATTTTTTGAAATATTCAGCTCTTTTTCAAGCCAAGTTGGCTTTCATGAAGCTTTCAAGTTTCAACACTTAAAAAAAAGATGCATATATTATCTCAGAAAGTTTGATTGTTACTATTTTCCATACGAGAATTCTTAAGTTTGAACTTTGAACTAATTAGGAGGCAAGTTTCTCTAATTTATATAAGCTACCATTGTTAATAAATATTTAATATCATTTAGTTTTCATCATTTTCCTTTAGTTATTTAAATAACTTCATTCTATCATTATATTTGCCTAATTTAAAATCATAAGAAATTTAAATTTTGAGTATTAAAGTGATTTAATAATAAAATATTTTTGTGCAATATTTTAAATTGGACAATTAGTTATATAAATCTAGATATTTATTTTATAATTAACAGAATTTACTATAAAAGAGCCGGAGCCAGAGCCAGAGCCAGAGCCAGACTGTAAAAAATTTCTGCTCCGGAGTCGGAGCCAGAAGTTTTTTTACCGGCTCCGAAACCCTGGATAAAACTCATATTAACCTAGAAATATTCTAGAATATGCATTTATTAATTTTAAAAACAATTTCAATAACAGTGCAGGAATGTATAAAATTGACAATATCCTGTTAAAATTCCTTTTTCCTCTCATTAACTCTTGTTAAGTATGTGCTAATTGCTTTGGTTTCCGCTTTGTATATATTTATGGGCATCTTGCCTTCCCTCTTTATTCCCTGATGATTGATTGAAGTTTTTTATATGGAGGAGCTCAGCCAATAAGGCTATTTACATCCTCCAAGACCAAAACACCTTGTTCCAGGAGAACTTCCACTGTTCCTACATCAAGTGCTGGGTCTATTATTATTGGGATGAGACAGCAATAGAGAAAGCACACCATTACCTTCTTCAGTTCTGGGGCCAATTCCAGAACACTCAGAAAGGGATGAATATGAGGCCTGTTAGTACTACTAAACATGAACTGATAAAATGGAACCAAGTACTAAGTCAACAGTAACAGCCAGATGGAGTAACTAGGAGGTAACAGATTAATAAACCTGTGGGAATGAAAATCGGTATACAATGCAAGATTTAAAACTCTCTCAACCGCCCAGATGCCACTACAAACTGAATACTTGGTCCATAGTGAAGTGTATCAATGGGGGAGAAAAAACTATCCCACCTAATAGGACTGATAAAGTAAAGTTCTTGACACCATATTGCAAAGAGAGAATCTTAATTTTTTCCTTTGCCTAGTATAACACGGACAAAAAAGAAAGAAATGGGACAGTGTCTCTGGTAAATTACAACTAACACATAATGGGGAGAAAGCTAGTCCAATCCGGTGTAAGTAAGCCTGAAGGCCTACATGGCCAGAACGGAATCTAAATATTATAGAAGCTTTATAGTGGGAAGAAGGTACAGGCCAATTTCTTGTGCCCCAGGAAGGCTTAAACATTCCAGAGAGAGTTGAGTGCCGTAATCTCTCCCATTGGGTTTTGTAATCATTTTGCACTGCCACTTTAGCTACTGCAAAACCCTCGCCTGGATGGAAATATAGCGAAGTTATAGCAGGGAGGGAATGAGCAGCCCTGGCCAGCATATCAACCATCTCATTACCTGTAATTCCATGGCTCGGAACCCACTGGAAGGAAACCAGAATACCTGAAACAGAGAGGGTCTTCAGTAAAGAATGGATAGAAGTTGTTAAAGCCAGATATGTAGTGAGTGTGGGTGAGTTGATCAGGTGAAGAGAGGTCTGGGAGTCTGTAATTATTAGGACATTACAAGCATTACTTCTGGATACTAAAAAACACAATGCCTGTTGGATGGCAAATAACTCTGCTGCCTGTATACCAGGGTTGTGGAGTCGGTCCAAAATTTTCCGACTCCGACTCCACACATTGTAAAAATTCGACTCCGACTCCGACTGCAAAAGAGAGAATCTTAATTTTTTCCTTTGCCTAGTATAACACGGACAAAAAAGAAAGAAATGGGACAGTGTCTCTGGTAAATTACAACTAACACATAATGGGGAGAAAGCTAGTCCAATCCGGTGTAAGTAAGCCTGAAGGCCTACATGGCCAGAACGGAATCTAAATATTATAGAAGCTTTATAGTGGGAAGAAGGTACAGGCCAATTTCTTGTGCCCCAGGAAGGCTTAAACATTCCAGAGAGAGTTGAGTGCCGTAATCTCTCCCATTGGGTTTTGTAATCATTTTGCACTGCCACTTTAGCTACTGCAAAACCCTCGCCTGGATGGAAATATAGCGAAGTTATAGCAGGGAGGGAATGAGCAGCCCTGGCCAGCATATCAACCATCTCATTACCTGTAATTCCATGGCTCGGAACCCACTGGAAGGAAACCAGAATACCTGAAACAGAGAGGGTCTTCAGTAAAGAATGGATAGAAGTTGTTAAAGCCAGATATGTAGTGAGTGTGGGTGAGTTGATCAGGTGAAGAGAGGTCTGGGAGTCTGTAATTATTAGGACATTACAAGCATTACTTCTGGATACTAAAAAACACAATGCCTGTTGGATGGCAAATAACTCTGCTGCCTGTATACCAGGGTTGTGGAGTCGGTCCAAAATTTTCCGACTCCGACTCCACACATTGTAAAAATTCGACTCCGACTCCGACTCCACACATTGTAAAAAATCTAAAAATCCGACTCCTCACATTTTAAATATACGACTCCGACTCCTCTAGTGTTTCACTCTATAATATCATAATAATAAGACATTTCATCACCACCACATGAATCGTCAGGTTACTTTCTAGGATAAGGGAACATTCAAATATTAAGAAGGATATTGACTTGTAGATATTATCATATTAAAGGATTTTTATTTTTTCCAATAAATATATATATATATATATATAAATGAAAAAGATTCTCTTAAACATAATTAAGGTCTAACCAGTAGTAGTCCTACTTAAAATTGAATAACCCTTAACCTAGTGGCTATAACCAGGGTTGTGGAGTCGGTCCAAAATTTTCCGACTCCGACTCCACACATTGTAAAAATTCGACTCCGACTCCGCCCTGAAACGTGCGACTCCACGACTCCGACTCCACAACCCTGCTGTATACTATGATTGGGGGATAGTTTCCAGGAAAAACACCTTTTATGATTTGAAATGAAAACAGCTGATGAACAAGATGGTCCAGGCACATCTATCTTAGATCCATCAGTATAAATATACAAGTAATCTGGATACTTCTCTTCCAAGTATGCTGTGAAACACTGCACAATCACTTCTTGGGGACAGGAGGTTCATATAAAAATGGGAGAGAGAGACAGGTTGGTACCAAATGCAATCTCCAAGGTGGGAAAGAAGGGAATACTGGAACTGTAAAAAATTTAAAATGTAATTGATACTTATTAAGAAGTCCAGTTGCTCTAAAGAAGAATGGCGGCTTATTTGCCACAGTCCAGTCCACTGCAAGGATCAAAGGATAATCCACCTCAAATGACTGACGTAAGGGGTGGGAAAATGGGGAAGCCAGAATATTGAAGTACTTCCTCAGTGTAGAGAGATCTCTATCATATTGAAGGGCATGGAGACCAGTCTCACCCTGCAGGGCAATAATAGGAGTTGATGGGCGGGCACCCAAAATAAGGCGCATGCCAGAATTATGCAATGTTTCCAGTTTCTTCTTCAAGGTGAAAGAGGCTGAATCATAAACAACATCAGCATACTTTATTTTACCCAAGATAAATGATCGGTAAAAAGTGAGAAGCGTAGATCGATCTGCACCCCATCGATGAGAGGCAACAGATTTTAACGAGTTTAGACGTTTCATACAAGATGTTACCAGGTAGTTAATATGACAAGACCAAGTCAGTCTGGGGCTGTCAAGGACCACTCCCAAAAACTGGTAGGATGTGACCATAGCTACTGGGGTGTTACTAATTTGGATAATAGGATTCACTGAAACCTTTTGATGTGTAAAGAACATAATTTTTGATTTTTCTTGATTCAGGGAAAGACCCCAGGTTCTGCACCAAGATGAGAACTTATCTGTTGCTTTTTGCAACATCTGTTGGGCTTCTAAAGGGGTGTTAGCTGCCACATAGAAAGCTGTATCATCAGCAAACTCTGATGATTGAACTGGATCAATACTTGGCATATCGGAGAGATATGCTGTGAATAACAATGGACTAAGAACTGAACCCTGGGGTACACCCTTTTTAAAGGGGAAAGGTGTTGAGTAGACATCATTAATTAGCACCGAAATGTGCGGTTAGACAAGAAGTTGTGCAACCATCTTAGTAAACGACCATGAATCCCCAAATCGCCTAACTTATAAAGTAGGCCAGTATGGGAGATGGTATCAAAAGCTCGACTGAGGTCAAAAAATATAACAAGAACATATTTTTTCCGTCGGAGAGCTTGGCGTATGAAAGTTTCCAACCTCAGAAGTTGATCCACTGTGCTTCTCTTCTTACGGAAACCACACTGCGAATCTCGAAAAACGTGACACGTTTCAAAAATCCATAGCAATCGCTGATGGACCATCCTCTCTAGTACTTTACCCAAGCAGGATAATAAGCATATGGGACGATATGAAGATGGACTTGAAGGGTTTTTCTGTGGTTTGAGGATAGGAATCATGATTGCCTGTTTCCATGATGAAGGATAGACCCCTGTGCTCAGGCTATCATTGAATGCTGATAATAGAAATGGCAAGTACTCCAATGGAAGATGACTAAGAAAATATTTATGTATATTATCCAGTCCCATTGCACCACCTCTTGTATGTTCACATTGCCTTAAGGAGGATTGTAATTCCTGCAATGTGAAGTCCAGTTATAATCTTCATTGTAATCAAGAAATAAGGAAGACTGCATGTCCCTGCAAAATTCCTCATCTTCAATAACTGCTACAGTCCCAAAAAATGAATGGAAGAAGGCCCCCAAAACTTCTGCTTTGTCACGTACATCACTTACTATGGAACCATTTACAACAATAGGGTAAGTGAAGTGTGAATCTGTACCCTTAATGATTTTCCGAATTTGAGTCCAAACCTCAGTGGAAGGTGTAGTAAAACTGAGGTTTGAACAAAACCGACTCCATGAAATTCGCTTTGCCTGACGAATAGTACGACGAGCTATAGCAGTTGCCTTATTTAAGAGGATCTTATTATATTGAGTTGGGTGATGAGAATAAAAACGCCGAGCCCGACGGCGGGTGGCCACTGCCACACTGCAATCCTCCGTCCACCAGCATTTGTGGTATTTTGGAACAAAATTTCCTGTTGTCTTCTTCAGTGTAGAGGTACTTGTTTCCACTAATAAGGCTGTAAAGTGCTGTATTTTCTCATCTAAAGTCCTTCTATAGCAGGGGCATCCGGAAGTGCTCTAGACCAAATTCTCCAATCTATGTCACGTAGTTTCCAAGTCGGACGTCGTTTATGAGGAGTGGATACTGGTGAAATTTGCAGAGCAGTGAGGACAGGAAAGTGGTCACTACCCAGGCTTCCACCAATGGCCACTGCACAGTTAGGAGCAAACCTACCTCTACATAATGAGAGATCCAACGTTGAATAACTTCCATTATTAATGTTAAATCTTGTTGGGAGATCTACTGGAGTCAATAACACAAAATCCGAAGAAAGAATAAAATTAAATAAATTTAAGGCCGTTGGTGTTGGAGAACCTGACATACCTGTATCCCAAGCCCTGTGTCTACCATTAAAATCACCACAAATAAAAGCTTGTTGACCGAGTTGACCAGCATAGTGTTCAATTTCTATAGTGGTTAATGAAAGGTGTGGGTTGTAAACTGTGAGTATATCTAAAGTACCACTGTTCACTTTTAAAGATAAAGCAAGGACCTCAAGAACTCCTGCTGGAAAGGGATGGAGAGGTAATGGTTGAAAGCACAAATCTGAACGAATCAGAAATAGCAAACCCCCACCCCCTCGGCCAACCCTATCTGCTCTGATCTGAGTATAATTAATAAAAGTAGGCTGGAGCCTTGTGGTTAACCAGGTCTCACAAACTGCCACTAAATGGGGTTTTTTGGTATAAAGAAAAAGTTTAAATTCTGACAAGTTAGATTGGAGACTGCGGGCATTCCACTGAGCCAACAAGAGGTTAGAAACCTTTGAATATGAAATGTTAAGTGGGTTTGCGAATTTGGACATGACGTTTCTGTTTGGGCATAGGCTTAGGTTTCAGTTTATCAAGGAATTTCGTCAGCTGGTCAGTTTTGAGGTCAGTGTGAAAAGCGTCATTAAATAAAGAAACAAAATTGGATAATGTACTCAAAGTCTTCTTGGAGAGACTACCACCACTCTGAAGGGTGAAGCTGAATAAACTTAAACATAGAACTTTAATGATGTCTGATGACAGAGCCATAGGTCCAAAAGGGGTAGAGGGTTCAGGGACCACAGCCCTACCATCCACCCCCACCCCAGAAGGCCCCTGGGACATTGCCTTAGTCGAGCCAGGTCTTCCCCTCACAACTCCACTCCAAGAATTCTGAAGGGGGGGAGAGGGATCCACCACATCCAAGCCTTGAGTCCTCTCTTGACATAATAGGTTTTGGTAGAACAGGAAAGTCATTACTTTTAAATGTTCTTTCTGAAACTACAGTAGGGTCCTGATTTCGGAGAACAGATCTAGCTTCACTATAAGAGAGATTAGATGTAAGTTTGAGCCTCTCTATTTCCTGCGCTGTTCTAAAATAGGAACAGCCACTGAAGCTAGCTGTATGGGGACCTGAACAATTGGCACAAATTTTAGTAGTCTTTGGACAAGAGGAGACAACATGACTTCCAGAACAATAAACACATCTCACTGTTTTTGACCTACAGGACTTAGCCATATGACCAAATACCTGGCACTAAAACATTGAATTGGATGTGGAATAAACTGACGAACTCTATATGGATATATGCTATATAGATCTTTACCGGAAGAACTTGTGCATTGAAAGAAACTTTAATCTGTTGTATTGGAATATATGTTGAACCTGTTCTTTTTGTCAGTCTACTGACAGTTGCAACTGGATAATCATTATGAATTAACTCATCCTTAATAGCTAGTAGATCTTCCTCCAAATCTATAGGTCCTATAACACCATGCACAATATGAGTATCGTTAACTAAAGAACAATCCACCTCCCATGGGCCCAACTTCCAGGGAGTTCCCAAAAACTGGGAGGGAAGGGCAGAGGTAGTTTTTATTTGGGTTATTATGTATTTTATCACACTCAGTCATTTTACACACCAAAATAAATTTTTCTAGTAGTATTTGATGTGATTTGTTCAAATATGACCTCCATTTCCGTCGGAAATGAGATCCAACAAAGTTATAGTACTTTGAAGTTTGGCTCATTTTCAAGGGAAATGGAAGTCAAAATCTAAGCAAAACACATCAAATATTACTAGAAAAATGTATTTTGGTATTAATTAACCTAACCGTGGCTAAACGAGCCTAACCCTGGCTAAACGATCCTAGAGTATTACCTTATTATGGATTAGGTGGTGGATACAGACGAGAGCTCGTTTAGCCACGGTTCGGTTAGGTTAGGTTAGGTTAATTAATACCAAAATACATTTTTCTAGTAATATTTGATGTGTTTTGCTTAGATTTTGACTTCCATTTCCCTTGAAAATGAGCCAAACTTCAAAGTACTATAACTTTGTTAGATCTCATTTCCGACGGAAATGGAGGTCATATTTGAACAAATCACATCAAATACTACTAGAAAGATGTATTTTGGTGTGTAAAATGACTGTGTGTGATAAAATACATAATAACCTTTATTTGCACTGTACCAGAGCGTCTCTGGAAAACTGGTACCTGCATACCCAACCCATGGAAAGGCGAATCCCTCAGTGCTATGCTAAAGGCCAAAGGTCTTGACGCAAAAGAGATATCTTGTTTCTTGGGAGTAATTTTATATAAAAAGGATGCCCTCACTGGGTCTGAGAGCTCTGAATCTACAGGGGCCAGAGGCACAGGAGGAGGAGGCCGGCTAGGCCCAACATTATCCAGTCCCTGGAGACCAGATTGGGGAGAAACGTCTCCTCCAACCACACCAGCTTCACAAGGCCCATCCACCTCTCTACTCCGAACCTTTGGTGAGGGCGAACGCAAAGAAGGAGAATGAGCCCGAATAACTGATGGAGCAAGAGAGAGATCCTCCTCTGAATCAGATTCATGCAACCTCTTACCTCGCAACCTCTCGAGGTCCGAACTGGCAGCCATTCGTAACCAGGCGAATCCCCAGTACTCAGGCTAGGCAAAAGCCCGAGCTGAGCCGAGGACCCCTAACACAATGGACCTATCCTATCCAGAGACTAGGAGGTTACAATTAAAAAGTGATAAAGTCTAAATCGTAATTAACAATCGATAGAAGTTTTAAGTATGAATCTCAGTATATGAGCCTAGGCCTAATTGGCCAAGCCTTAGCCAGGCAAAGCCTGGCCCTTTGTTGTGACACTTAGAGTCCGCACTTAATGTAAGAAAAGTGGATTATGAAGTTTGATGGTTACACAATCAGGGTATAAAATGTATAACCAGGCTGAAACTAACTAGTTTCAGTAATCTAATTTAAACTCTTTGATTTCAAGCAATTCTAGGTACGTCCTATAACTACGAAGGTTCAAGCCGTACTCCTTCCCTGATGAGGTGTAGGCAGGCGGGCCGGGCCGCTGTGTAGCTCTGAATACACGAAAGGAATTGGAATAGTTTTTCTTTTTCCTTGTGGGTTTGCAGCATTCATTCATTTCACGTGTTTAATTGTGAAACTCATCCCATATATATATATATATATATATATAGTTCTACATAATTAGTACCATCACATTATTAGTTAGAATTTAGGACCGTAAAAGCGAGGATATCCTAAAAATGAAGTATATAAAAAACTATTCTACCATACTTACTTATCATGGTCCTTATGTGAACCTCCGGATGAGACTAAAGCCTGAAGTTGTTGTTTTATTTGTGTTGCAAAAGCCATTTATACATTTATCTTCAACATCAATTGAAAAATTAGAGTAAAACGACTCGTGGAGGACACATCTGTTCCGTAAACAAATCTAGTCGACTAGGTAAAAATGACAATTATAATTGTATATGTGTTTAAGGAATAGACCTGTCTTCGGCAGCTACTTTCTTTTCAGTAGGGGAGGGGGGAGGAAGTCAATTTGAACAATATTGTACACTTTAAAATCTTGTAATAAAAAGGCCTAAAATATATATGGAACTATGTTCAATCCTGAATATCGAAGACAGTGTCAAGTTATGCTAATGCAATTTTCATAACTAGGAACTACCTAGTGTTGCCACCTTTTCACTTCAGTAAATCCGGACACCTCTCCTCGACCCATAGAAAATTATCCTTCCAACCCGCAGTCCCTTATAATTGAATTAAATCTGGGCAGTTTATAAGCACATTATGTTTAAGAAATAATGACATGAGAAATAATTTTCATCCGGATTGTCTGGACGAAATCCGGACAGGTGGCAAGTTATAATGTTATAATGTTTCAGACCAACAAAGACCCTAGGATCCACTCATGGCTGATCTACCTAACTGTGTTTGTAATTGTGTATTGCGCATGTCCTCCGTAATGGCGGAGGGGACCTACAATTTTACGTGGGTACCGAACCACAAAAACCTTAATTTTACTACCTTAAACTATATCCAATCTATCAACATATGCGTCTAATCGATTTTTAAACATGTGTATAGACGTGCTACTAATTACTTCCACCGGCAAACTATTCCAGCTATTTACTATTCTACGCGTAAAAAAGTTTTTGGCAACGGCTGTCTCGAACCTTCTACTTGTCAGCTTACACCCGTTATTTCTAGTTCTACTATATTGTGATATTTCGAAAAAGCTATCTCTACGTTATCGAACCCATTCATAATTTTAAAAACCCAGATTAGATTACCCCTTAGCCTCCTAGTCTCGAGTGTAGTCAATTTTAAATCCTTAAGCCTATCCTCGTACGACTTTGACCTAAGCGACGGAATCATCTTAGTTGCTCGTCTTTGAACTCTTTCGATTTTGTCTATATCTTTGCGCATATGCGGATTCCAAAATTCGATTGCGTACTCCAAATGGGGTCTAACTAATGATTTATAAAGAGAAACAATAATATCGCGCGATTTGTACTGAAAATTCCTAGCTATAAAACCTCACACTCTGTTCGCCTTATTGATCGCTGCTGTACTTTGTTTCGACACTTTTAAATCACCAATGACTATAACTCCTAAATCTTTTTCCTGTTCTACGCTTGACAACTCCTTCCCTGACATACTATACGCAAAATTACCGTTACGCGAACCTATATGTAAAATTTTGCACTTATCGACGTTAAATCTTATTTGCCATGTGACCGACCAATCTACGATTTTATTCAGATCTTCCTGGATGAAAGTATGGATGAAACTACCCCAAATTATAGACAGGTCGAAATTTTAAACACACAACTGTAAGTTAGGCTATACCCTTTTAGGTCAGGCTAGGTTAAATTAAGTTAAAATGTCGATGATTTTGACCTATCCATAATTTGGTGGTATCACCTTATTTTGTTGAGAAAATCTAAAGGTGGAAGAACCAATGTTATTCCAAAACAATATTATGACTAGGCTGCTTATTGTACCATTACTTGTATATAGTAGGTTTATTGTATGTAGTTCCCATCAGTGATAAGCTAATGAATAATGATTTGAGAGGATTTGTTATATGATTAGACTATCGTTCAACACTAGGTCAACCTAGTGTAAATTATTTCCTTTGATATTTTTAAAAAAATAATTCTAAAGTTTTATCCACAGAATTTTGCAGAGGACGAATTTCATGTAGGAGATAGGAATCCTCCTTCTTTATTAGTATAAAAAAACCTTTTGCAAATTTCCCATATGTAAAGAGTATATGGAGACGCAATTAAAACCACTATATACTGTAAAAGGACTGGCAACTTCAAAGGTTTTGATATCCTATGTTTGATCTAAGACATTTTCTAGACAGCACCAGTTATCAAATGGATATCCATTTCACATCCATTGTAAGAAAAACTTATCTATACACAAACCTGATGTTGAGTGTGAGATTTAGTGAGTATGAGATTTAGTTTGAGTGAAAAAAAGTAGTGGGAAAATGGTGAGGAAAAGGTGATGAGAAAAATAGTAAGTTAAAAATGGTTAGAAAAAGTGGTGATAAAAATTTGTGGAGTTAAAAAAAAGTTAGAAAAAAGTTGATTAAAAAAGTAGTGAGTAAAATAGGTGGGAAGTATAAAAAGTGGGCAGTAAATACAAGTGGAGTAAAAATGTAGGAAGTAAAACAAACAAACAAACGAAACAGCTTTATTGCGGATTATTCACAACCCATAGCACTTAGCTCAACATACAAATACAATCTTAAAAAAGTGGTGAAGTAAAAAGTGAGGGGGTAATAAAATTTTTGATTAAAAAGTGAGGAATAAAAAAAGTTGAGAAAAAAGTGCTGAGGAAAAAAAGGTTACGAAAAAAGGTAGGGGAATGCTAAAGACAGATTTGCAAAATTTTTCATTCGTTTTTGTTTATAAAGGGAAAATCATTTTAAAGATTAATTCGCTGAATTCTTCACTGCCTTCATTTGCGGAAGCGGAGATTAAAGTAAAGCAGTGAGAAATGAAATCGATCGGAACTTTGCTCGGATCAACAACGGGGCTTCTAAAGAAGCAGCGAAGCTACTTCATGAATTCTGTTGAAATGCTAAAGATCTTATTTTCTTTTAATTGATGTTATTTTCCAGTACGTAATTTATGAGGCATGTACTGTAGTTTAGAATGGACACATAAGGGCGGCGTTAGTCATTTGAGGGCAGGGGTGTTCGCCCGAACCGGTTGTTAAATTTTGATTGGATCACCGAACCGTTTGTTTGTTTTTAACAAATATTTAACAGTCAGTAGAAATTTATCTTGAAATTTGCAATTTGTCAATCAGTCTTGATGAATTTTACGAATGCTCATGACGCCCTGGATTTGTCTCGTTCACAATTGTGTTTTTGTGAATTATAGCTTTAGTTTACAATGTCACATTTGATGTTACATTCGTTGCATGCCATTAGAATGATTTTATTTCATTTTGAAATGTTTAGAAAGTATTTATGAAAAGATCGATCGAACAACTGCGTAATAAGCAAAACTTGGCTTATTATTTATTTTTTATGAAAAATTCGTTTACTTATAGATAATTATGTCATTAGTGAATATAAAGAATATGTTAAATATGTCTGCCAAAATGTTAAAAAATGCGGTACTTGTGGGTTATCTGTCGCCACTTTTTAATATTTTTTTTATTTATTTATTTTTATATATTAAGAGAAGAGGATTCTTTATACTGTACGGCATTGACGATTGGTTAGGTTAAGTCGTGCTAGTTTGGTTAAATACCGTTTTATTTAACCAAACTAGCACGACTTAACCTAACCAATCGTCAATGCCGTACAGTATAAAGAATCCTCTTCTCTTAATATATAAAAATAACTAAATAAAAAAAATATTAAAAAGTTTTTTATTTAACCAAACTAGCACGACTTAACCTAACCAATCGTCAATGCCGTACAGTATAAAGAATCCTCTTCTCTTAATATATAAAAATAAAAAAATATTAAAAAGTGGCGACAGATAACCCACAAGTACCAAAAATGCTGTTTGGAAAAGCTAAAATGCGTTGGCTTCCAGGATTTCGCCCCGGACCACGCTGGGTGAGCTACCGCTCACCCCAGACCCCCCTAGCTTAATGATTCGCGCCATTTGCGCTCGCCGATTTACACCTCTATCTGTATCAGAACCGGTTGTTAAGAAATTGGCAGCACACCCCTGTTTGAGGGCCCCCTGCAAAACGCCATAGGGGACCCCTGTCATAGCGTAAGTTAAATTTTTTTTTGTGATTCGAGTTACGGTAAACACTCCCCTCCGAATACAAACTCACAAACGCAAATAGATAGTTTGTTTTGGCTCTTTATATAGTTTCAACTGAAATGATACCACAGTACCTTGAGGCGACCACTCAATCTGGACCCGAAAAGAGAAATAGTATGGAAAAAAAACATTAACTTCCAGAAATTGTGCTCTTACTTGCTGCAACTTTCTGGTTCACATCCCACAATTACCGAACACACAATGGGACAAAGCGCTCTGCAGTGACATGTAGTGACATGTATGGTGCAGCCATAAGCCATACATCAGCAGGGTATTCAAAACCGGGCGGGAAAAATGAATACACCACCTTGACTTATATAAATAAGCTCGTAATAATCTTGTCCATTTTTTTCGAATCATCATGTGACATAGTGTTTTTTCCTCAAGATTTCCTTTCTCGGCAAGTCCAGACCAAGGTCGTATAAGGGGCCCCGACGTAAAAAATTGTTGACAACATTCGGTCGCGTGGGGCCCCGAAGCAACGAGAGGTCCCCCGCAGTTGCGGTTGTTCCATGGCCCTAACACCGCTAGTGTGAACACATGATCACGCTGTTTAAAGGAATTATTAACTTTAATTCTTTTATGTTTCAAAATTTACCGTACCCCTATTATTTTTCAATGTTTATAGTATCGTATTATGATTATTATCAGGGGTGTAGTGGCAAATTTTAAGGTGCAGTAGTTCTAAGGAAATACCGGCATGTTGGTACATAATTTTAAATTCTGCTATTATTTCCTTTTACCGGTACTACATCAGTTAATCAGGTTAATCCCCAGAATGAGCGAAAAGTTGAATACACGAATTTTAAGTAGTACACCGAGGCGTAATAATTAACTCATCCAATTTTTGCAATTACAAATCATATTTAAGGGGAAAATTTGGTTCCCTATTTCAATAAAAATATGCCTTTTAACTAAGTAAACCAATAGTGCTTTCATCTCAGTCTGTTTGTTTCCAACTTTCAAGTATCATCTAAAAAAAATAAATAAATAAAATTTGAATGAATGGAGGTGTGGGAGCGTCGCTTCCGTGCTCTCCCGCAGCACTACATCCCTGGTTATTATTGTTATTGCAATTTAATGTAAGTAATTACCCGTTTTTATTTTATAGTCTTTTGAATTTTACGTTTTATATATTAGTGTAAAATTTAGTTATACACTTTGTCTTTTCGAATAAAAGTTTATGCCTGTAAATCATGTTTTTATTTTTTACTTTGGGCTTTAGTTTATAAACTTATATCGTTAAAAATAAAATAAGTTGAAAACCAAGTAAAGGTATACGTATACTTTAGCGTCGGAAATTATAACTTTATTAATTATATTACTATTATTATTATTATTATTATTATTATTATTATTATTAAAAGTATTAAAACGATATTAGAACTGATAAATGTCATTAATGGATATAGTCAAATGCTCAAATAAGTTAGTTTTATATTTATTTCTCCATAAGAATTGGTGAATATAGCTGGGAAATAAGGCACGTGATGTACCATGTTGACGACGTAGCTTCTTTGCCCGGTTAGGTCAACTGTACGCCTTGACGATTGGTTAGGTGAAGTCGTGATATTTTCGTTTAAACTAACGAAAATATCACGACTTAACCTAACCAATCATCAAAGGCGTACAGTTGACCTAACCGGGCAAGGAAGAAGCTACGTCATCAACATGGCTCATTTATCAGTTGTAATATCGTTTTAATACTTTTAATAAAGTTATATTGAGGATTACGTATTTTTTGTTGATATTAAACGTATAAATAATTTCCGACGCTAAAGTATACGTATACCTCAAGTGAAGTTAAATATGGGTAACTTGCCAGTAGAGGAATACCTCAAAATTCGTCGTTTCGAATTTTGTCGTTTCGCATATTCGTCGTCAATCTTTTACTACCTATAGTTTCGCAATCCGTCGTCCATATTCGCAGATTCGTCGTTTTTTTAAAAATGTGAGAAAAAACGATCAAAATTGACGAAATTCAACTATTTACCAGCGCAATATATTACATATTTTGCCGAAAAACGAGTAGAATTTGATTAATTAATCTGTTTAATAACATAATAGAATAAAATGTTTTCTCATTGAAACATGTTATAATCTACCTCCAATTTCGTCGTTTTGTATTTCGTGTTATTCCGGAACGAATTAACGACTAATTTCGAGGTACTGTATTCCTGTATTTGCGGTGTATTAATGTTTGATAATATTTTTTTACGAATTCTGCGATAATTCTAGGAATGCAGTACGTTAAATCGAATTAAAAGGCGTGAAATATTTTTTAGAAGATTTTGAAGACAAGTCATTAACGAATAAATACTGAACTCTGAGCAGCAGTTCTTAATTCAGAATACTTTCAATTTTCTGGATATCTCACAACATTGCTCTAATATTAAGACTTAAGGCTTTCATTTTTAACGCAAGCTTAACCAAAGAGCCTCTTCCAAAATTTTTGTTTGAATATTTTACAAATTTTGAGTTGTTGCAAATTCTCAGGATATATTGCTCATATTTTATCAGGTCATCCCATAAGTAATATCGTTTTTTTTTACGATAGATTAAGTTTAAACTAGTCCTACTCGGTTTAAGCATAAATTTTCCGAAAGTTATATCTAAGGAGATCTCTCGTGTTTCGCTACATACTTTACAGACCTTGACCAGTGAAGACGTGTGTCATTGCTTTATGTGAACCCCCTCATAAACATGGCGGTATCAGAAGAGCATATCAGGCATATAATGCTTTACGAGTTCTAAAAAGGGAATAGTGCTACTGAAGCAACGCGAAACATTCAGGAAGTTTATGGCAACGATATTCTGCATGTGAGGAAATGTCAAAGATGGTTTCAAAAGTTTAGGAATGGTGACTGCTGTTTGACAGATGCAGCACGCTCTGAACGCCCTGCTGAGTTTGATGATGACCTGCTGTTAGTCGCACTTGAAGAAGACTGTTCGACAACTGTCGAAGAATTGGCCCAGAAACTCAACTCATCCCCGTCCACCATCCATCGACATTTGCAACAACTCGGGAAAGTGCCTAAGTTAGGAAAATGGGTGCCACATGAAATGTCGGTCGACAATCTGAGGGTGCGGGTAAGCATTAGCACAGCTCTTCATTCCCGTGAACTCCAAGATCCATTTTTGCACCGTTTAGTGACTGGTGATGAAAAGTGGATGCTGTACCAGAATGTTAAGCGCCGTCGACAGCGGGTTTGTGCCGGAGAACCAGCGACACCACATCCAAAACCAAATCTTCACCCTCGGAAGGTGTTGCTTAGTGTTTGGTGGGATAAAGGTGGTGTAATACACTTTGAAACCTTACCACACAACCAAACAATCACCGCTCAAGTCTACTGTCAACAACTGGATCGATTGAACACTGTATTGAAAGAAGAGAGACCTTCTTTGGTTAATCGGAAAGGAATCGTGTTCCACCACGACAACGCACGTCCCCCTACCGCTCGGATCACTTCTGCAAAAATTGAGGAGCTTGGGTGGGAAAAACTTCCACATCCTCCATATTCTCCAGACCTTGCGCCTTCAGATTATCATCTCTTCAGGAGTCTGCAAAACTATCTTGACGAGAAACAGTATACTTCTTTAGATGACCCGCACACCCTGGAGTAGGGCGGGGTCATACTATGCATTTTTTTTAAATCAATGGAGAGGGGTGTTGAAATGACATATTTTGGTGTATAGAACACAATTCTGAAGAAAATATTTAATTCTGATAACCCTAACCTACATCATTTTGCAGTTGATTATTATTAAATTGTTGATTATTTTACTATTGTAGTTACCCGAGAATATGTCTTCTCACGTTTTCTATCATGGCTGCTCACGTTATCTCTCATAGAGCATTGTTCTAACTAATTCATATAAACACATATAATGTAATTCATATAATAATAATAATATTTAAATACTCAAATAAAAAGGTGTGCCATTGAGCTCTTCCCTCAAACTGACCCTGAGCCAGCAGCTTCGGCAAAGGTACAGAAAAACTATGATGAGATTCAAAACATTGCCCTTGCTAGTGTAAAGTATGGCATAGGGCTGAGGCCAACTGCAGCGATAGCAACAGCAGCTCTGATTGACGCAGGAATCATCACAGAAGACAATACAAGTAAAGTGATTGATAAGAGCAAGGTCAAGAGAGCACAGGAGAAGTTGATGAGAGAGCTGGGGGAACAGTTCGAGAAGAAGTGCAGGGAGGAGGGGGGGATCTCTTGCATCCTCTTTGATGGGCGGATTGACCTGACCAATGTGATGATGGAAGCTGAGGGCAGTGACCAATCTTTTCCGCAAAGATCAAGGAAGAACACTATAGTGTTGTTAGTGAGCCTGGCAGCTACTATCTGTTCCACTTTACCCAGAGAAAGCAACTAAAGAGGAGTCACATGCGGAGAAGATTGCTAAGGTCCTGTTTGCCTGGCTGAAAGAGAGGGGTTATGATAAGACCTTGTTGGCCATTGGAGAGACTCAACAAATGTCAACACTGGTGTGAAAGCTGGAGTAATGCGGAAGCTGGAGCTGCACCTGGGGAGAAAGCTGGTCTGGTTGGTGTGCAACCTGCACACTGTTGAACTTCCCCTGCGCCATCTCATTGTTGACCTTGATGGCCCTACTCTGTCAGACAAAAAATTATCCGGGCCAATAGGAAAGCTCCTTGATTCTGCTACAGACTTTGATATCAATCCAAACTTCACCCGAATCTCTGTTGGCCCTCCACTGATCAAGCTTCCTGACAAGGTCATTCAAGATCTCTCAACTGATCAATACTATGGCTATAAAATTGTCTGTGCAGTCAGGGATGGCGTACTTCCTGCAGGGCTGGCTCTGTTAGAGATAGGACCAGTAAACCACAGCCGCTGGCTCACCACAGCGAACAGACTTCTCAGGCTCTGGGTGTCAAAGCACGGACTTAAAGGAAAGAACCTGAAGATTCTGCAATTCATTGTGGAATTCATCATTGGAGTGTATTACCCATGTTGGTTCAACGTGAAGGTCAAGCACTCCTGGATCGAAGGGCCTAGGCACATCCTCTTTCAGCTGGACTGCCTCAAGTCCCAGAGAAAGGAGGTGCTGGATATTGTGATGCCAACTGTGAGAAGATCTGCTTGGTATGCCCACAGTGAAGTCATCCTCCAAACACTACTCTGCTCTGAGGATCAGAAGGAGAGGATTGAAGGGGTGGAGAGAATCCTGGCCATCAGGGGAGAGGGGGACCCGGACACTCAGCTGGGGGACTCCTCTGTTAGGAGCAGAAGGACACCTGACATCAATTGTGATGCTTCCAGCATCGGTGACTTGATCAGCTGGTCAGAAGGTGTGTCAGAGCCACCTCTCACCTGCTCTCTAAGCACCTCAGAGGTGAAAAACTTCAACACCCCATGGAGGTGCGCAACTGGCCTTGCCACACACAAAGCATTGAGAGGGTTGTTAAAATGGTGACTGAGGCTTCTGCTAAGTACTTCTCGCAGGAAAAGAGGGATGGAGGGATCAGGGCTCAGGAGACCAGCAGGAAGCTGATGTCCAAGTCTGAGTCAAAGCAGGATTTGTGCAACCTGGCAAAGTTCAAGATGTCAGGAGAATGATCTTTGTAATTATATCCAGTGATATACATGCAGTTCACCTATTAATAAATATATGTAAAGTTGATTTGGCCTTGTCAATATAAATGATTTACCTTATATCTTTTAATATATTATAAAGGGGTTCAAAAGGGTAAAATTGGAAATTTAGAAATACAAAATGATGTAGGTTAGAGTTATCCTATCCAAAAAAGAAGCTCATATTTGAATTCCCCATGTAAAAACACATAATTTAGACACCCCTGATGGTAGGATTTCCTTCAGATTCATGTTGTCACCTGAGTACGACCCGCCCTAGCACACCAGTCTTTGTACGTTTTTTTTCCTCAAAACCGCCTGAATTTTATAAATATGGCATTGAAAAGCTTGTAGGACGTTGGCAGAGTGTCATTGATTCCGATGGAAAATCTATACTAGATTAAAAAGTTTCAGTTGAGTTTTTTTGTCCTTCAAATTCCGATCTAAAAAACGACATTGCTTATGGGATGACCTGATAGTTATATTTTAGCCTATGTCTCCAAAGTGTCAACAGTAACTCATTAACTCCTGGTAATTTATGAGGCAAAACGATAGGGGGACTATTATGCTTTTTAAAAAAATCTATCAGGATCGCTTGCTCTCAGCTCTTTCGAGTTTCGGGGCAGTGCTTTTTTTAAGCTCTGCTAACTTCCGCAATTTGGGTGCAGTATGGTGTACTCACGTTCGAGTCAGCGCGAAAACTGGGCCAAATTTTGCGAATTAGTTATATCTCTCATTTCATCATTCCGTTTCATTGTTCTTTCCTTCAAAACTGTTTGCTCGTGCGAATTGATCCGGAAAAAATGGTTTCCAATCTGACCGAGAATGTAACTTTATACGAAAGGGGTCTACTCTTACCTTGTCGTTAATTCTAACCTAATCTGACCTTAATGTACAGTGTTCGAACATAATAGTAAATTAACTAACCAAACCTTTATTTATATTCTGTCCAGATTTCTCGCGCTGACTCATATGTTAAGCGATTTCTTATCTCTTTATCTCTTCATGACGGAATATCAGCGTCGTTTCGAGATTCCGTAACTAATAATAATATTTTTTTTTAAATAAAAGCTAATTTTAGTTAATAATAATAATAATAATAATAATAATAATAATAATAATTGGGAAAACAAGCTCATAAAAAGTAACCATTATTTCCTGACTCAACTCTCAACCACTTTCAACTCTTTCCTGTCATTGTATTTATTCCTCGATACAAAAGCGTACTAAGGAAGAGAGGCGGTGTCTGAGTTTACTTGGTAATTTTAGAACACAAAAGTTTACTACGTCATTTTAGAACACCCTGTGTGTGTATATATATATATATATATATATATATATTATATATATATGTATAGAAACGACGTAAGTATAGAGGAGCGTTCTGCACACGAGGAAGAGAAATAACGAACAAATGAAAATGAGGTGAACCGCCCGGGAATCGAACCCAGGATCTTCCGATTGCCGGTCAGATGCGCTATCCATTACACCACGGGCCTCATTTTTCATTTGTTCGTTATTTCTCTTCCTCGTGTGCAGAACGCTCCTCTATACTTACGTCGTTTCTATACATTAATATACTGCGTGGTCATTGCAGTTAAATGTGTGTATATATATATATATATATATGTGTGTGTGTATATACTGTATATTAAAACACTGAAACCAATGCGAAAGAGTATACATAAAAAAATTCTCTTAGTGTATCTTAACGTCTCCTGGCACAGTGGCTAAAGTAGGGGCTTGCAAAACTCGAATATTTAGTGGTATTGGTTCGAATTTCACTGAGGTAAGCTAAACTTATTTATAATGTATTTGGTCTTAAAAATTAAATTGATGCTAGTATGTTTTTCGGGTACTTTCCTGTTATCCCGGACCCCAGACTTTTTGTCGAAAATATCACAACTTAACCTAACCAATTGCCAAGGGCATACAGTTAACCTAACAGGAAAGTTCTGGTTTTTCTGTTATTATTATTAATACTCTTTTCAAGTCTCATTATGGACATACAAGAAATACGGTTAGGTTAACTGTATGCCCTTGACAATTGGTTAGGTTAAGTTATGATATTTTCGGCAAAAAGTCTGGGGTCCGGGATAACAGGAAAGTACCATTTTTATTAACATAAAATTTATATGTATATAATTACACTCCGTTAATGAAAATAAACTGAAATGGTATTTAATTGATATTTCCTCCAAGAGATGGCGCCACCCACTTCAATTAAATTATTTTCAAGGAATCAGTTCCCGAAAAGTATTCCATCAAGCATCAGTTTCATGAAAATACTGTCATCACCTGAGGACACTTCTTCAATGAAAGAATTTCCCATATATTGATGAAAATTCTAGTCTCAGTGTACGTGTTAAAAGCTCCCGTTAAATATATTTTTTTAAACTAAGAATTTATAAAGCCAAATGTTTTTTGTTATCCTTGTCCTGTTCTTTTTAAGGTTTATGTACATAAAAAAGATTTGCCTTTTTGCAGGGCGCATTTTTCAGATTATTATAATTCTCGCTTTGATTGTTGGTAAGATACTGAATTAGGTTACAGTAACTCTTTTCAAGCAGTAAGAGGAGTTAAAATTATACTGTAAATTGTATGCGTATTGTATAGGGTATGGGCTAAAAAAATTGTCGAACCTATATCCATTTCATCGACAAGACCAAAACATCGACACTCTAATAAAAACTAACTTAACGTAACGTAAATGACTAAGAAGGGAAAGTGCCACACATCATGTACTGTCATTTTTGTTCATTAAATCTTAGAACAAGACGTATACAGTATGTTTTATCCCTTTGGATTTCTACTACACCTTTACAGAACCAGAAGAAGAACGGTGTTTCAACTCTCTTTGGACATAGCTGTATGAGATCCTCACCTTTCAGTGCTACGTAGTGGCCAGTGTCGTAACACGGCTTCATGTGGATCAGCGAAGTTTAGTGATTGGGTCTTGATTGTAGTTAGGTAAACGTCGTCCGCGTCTAGATGATGTAGAGACCAGTGGTTCGAATCCCACGTAAAGATGTAGGTTACTTCCATCGCACGATCTTAGATGTTGCGAAGGAAGTTAAACAAACAACCCCAATGAACCCCATCATCCTCACAAGTTCACAACTTAGTTGAACTCGCGAGGGTCTTGACACTTAAGCTCGAGAACCTTGAATTCTTCTTGGCCTCACGGAAGACAATGATCCATTTAAATACAACCTCTTACGTCAAAGGAATGCAAAATTGAAGATAGCAACGGTTGCTACACTTGAACTTGTGGGTAATTTGGCCTTTGAAGAAGGCGATGTAACCGGATAGACTTTAATTACCACGTAAATATTTGTACCACTTCAATTATTTCCAATAACACTGTTTTAACTTGAAAGAGTTTAGATCACTTGGAAAAGAATGATTGGAGAGCTTCAATCACTTTATTGCACAAAGAATTTAAAGAATACAGATTTAATTAAATCAAATTTAAGTTCTTAAATAATATAATTTATGCAAGAAATTTTATGTACAAAGAAATATATTTACAACTACTTCGAGTTAATACTAATGAACAGCGAAGTTATGTAGGAGTTATGTAGAACATAATAGACGTCATTTGGTTGAATAATCTTTTGATATTGCATAGTATATTAGATGTCTATCAAATAGCCTAGATAAAGCTTTAATGCAAGAGGATGTTTAAAAATACTTCATTGCAAGGTCTTAATTGACCCTAAAGTAATTGACTTAATTGACTCCTATTGACCCTAAAGTAATTAAAATATATTAACATGAGTCTTATACCATTAAACTCCTACTCTTACGGAGTATGTTGCTATAAATTTATGTTGGTATAAATTACTGACATTCTTACTGCAAACAGAAATCACCAATATCTGTTCTGTCAACCTTAAATTACTATTTAATTCATAAGCTCTTTCATTCATTTGGAAAATTGACGAACTTATGGTTTCTATAAGTGATTGATCACTTACGGAGATCCACACGTGATCACTCATACGTCAATTGATTCTTTATAATATAAACAAATACTTTTCGGTTTATGATCCCTAAATTTAGAGCTTACTTTCTACTTCCATTCTTTTCAGGGGCGCAGGATTATTTTTCATGGGGGGGGGGGGGGGGGGAGCAAGACGGCAAGATCTGACAAGCTATCAATTTATTCAAAACAGGTATATACAATAAATGCAAGAAACTTCACTTTTCTACGTGAAGGTCAAAATATGATACTAAAAAAAAACCCACTCTAATAGACAGAGTTTATGTCTACAACAGTTTCGATGCCCACTGGCATCCTCTTCGGGTGGATACAAAAAAACGAAGAGGATGCCAGTGGGCATTGAAACTGTTACAGTTACCATTTTTAAAAAGTAACGAGAACGGCACCGTTACTCGTTACCGTTACTTTTAATGAACTGTAAATATATTATATATATGCATAGGTATATTATAATTTATATATACATAAAATATTATATTATATAAACATTCGCTTGTGCGAGTTTGTGTTGGTTTGTATCCACTGGTTAATGCATGGCCTATGAAGTCTGTGCATGCCTTCATTGCGTTGTTATGACTTTAAGGCATAATATTTTCAAAAAAGTGAAACAAAATTACTGCAAGATTTATTACTAGGAATTGCAACATAACAGAGGATGTAGCATACTATTGATACTATTTTACTAATGCTAGAATATACCAGGAAAGTTGTTTTGCAAAACAATAATACAAAATACTAAAGAAATTAATCAAATGAGTTATTGTGCATGGCAATGATAATTGAAATTTATTAGCTAAATATATAAACTTAAGAACTATTATTCAAAAGATCTTTATTGGCCTTTAAGAAAACAAGCTTCTCAAAAGTTGCATCTAAGAGCGAGCCTCGTTTCGGACGTAGTATATCCTTCCCTACTGAGAGAACCCCGCTCAACAGCGGCACTAGATGGTATAGGAGTGTTAAGTTTAATAAACATATTTTTAATTTTAAAGTTAGTGGATGGGAAGGATGCAGAGCTAACGTGCCGTGAAGGCCCAGATGAGAGGAATGACGAAACCTCTGTTGAACTTAGGTCCCTCCCTGCTCCAGGGTACTTCGCCTTTTTACTTTGACAGTGCTGTCAGTGTAGGGGGAGAGGGTGGATGGGGGTACGCTGCCAGCACGCCAACGGCCAACATGCACACCTCGCTCATAGTAAAGGGACAAATTTTTAACGGTTAATGAATGAGTGAGGATCGAAAGAAACTAATTGCGAGCTACGATAAAAAAGTAACGAGTAACGACTAACGAATGTATTTCCCTAAAAAAGTAACATCGTTACTGAAAGAGTTACTTGATTTGAAATGTAACGCCGTTACCGCTACCGTTACTAAAAAAGTACCGCGTTACGTAACGGCCGTTACTCGTAACGCGTTACTGCCCAGCTCTGTATATATATATATATATATATATATATATATATATATATATATATATATATATATGGTGATTCATAAATGTGTTTCATAAATCTCAGGGTATATTCTTGAGACAAAAGCAAAGAAAAAAGACCATATAAACATAGGTCGAGAAACCCGTAGGTTTCAAGGTATAGCACGCGACAGAAGAATGAAACTCCGAGGGAATATCTCGATGCTGTGTATCCTGACAGGTGGACAGGGCGCAGTGGTCCTATTCCGTGGCCACTCGGTCACCAGATTTAAATCCTCCTGATTATTACTTATGGTGTCATTTAAAAAGCCTAGTTTATGTTACAGAAATCCAAGTACGTGATGAATTGTGGCAACGTGTTCGAGACAATTGGGAAATGATCCGCAATACTGGTGCGACGTGCTGAAGCATGCATTCAAGAAGTAGGAAAGAATTTCGAACATTTACTTTAATGAAGTGAATGTATCACACTATGTATTTGCATAAAATGTAAAAAAAATCTTTAGGAGTTTTATTTTTTTTTCGTGTGCTATAGTTCGAAACCTACGGGTTTCTCGACTTATGTTTCAGAGCATTTTTTTAGCTTTTCCCACTGGGCGACAAAGGCAGATCGGAAAGTGGGGGGGGGATTAAGGTAAGGGTGTGCTGCCAATTTCTTAACAACCGGTTCTGATACAGATAGGGATGTAAATCGGCGAGCGCAAATGGCGCGAGTCATTAAGCTAGGGGGTCTGGGGTGAGCGGTAGCTCCCCCAGCGAAGTCGAAGCCAGCGTATTTTACCTTTTCCAAACAGCATTTTGTAACATTTTGGCAGAAATTATTTAACATATTCTTTATACTCACTAATGACATAATTATCTAAAAATAAACTGATTTTTCATCAAAAAATAAATAAATATTGAAACGACCACTGCTGTGGTCTGAAATAACACTAACATTATCTATATATAAATATTCAATGTAAATTTCATGTTTACATTTAGAATAAACAGTTCTAATTGTGGCATATGTGCATGTATTATATGTATTTATATGGCTTCCAAGACAACTCCTAAGCCAATTCTATTTTTACAAATTTTGAAAATTCCTTGTCGCCCAGTACCCTAAAATTTCATTTACTGGGCGACAAATTTTCTTCACTGGGTGACATTCATGTCGCTCACTCACTAGGTTAAAAAATGCTCTGCTATGTTTATATGGTCTTTTTTTCTTTACTTTTGTCCCACGAATACACCCAGCCATTTATGGAACACATTTATGAATTATCCTCTCTCTCTCTCTCTCTCTCTCTCTCTCTCTCTCTCTCTCTCTCTCTATATATATATATATATATATATATATATATATATACAGGGTGTTTCATAACATGTGGGATGCACTTTCAGGATGGATTCAGGAGTATCAGATGGTGGTAGACCAATCAGCGCCACAACTGTTGAGTTGGAGGAGCGGGTCCTGAATCGCGTGGAGGAACATCCTGGTGTCAGCACCCGAAGGATCAGCAGCAGAGGGTGTAAGATACGCAACTGTGTGGAGAATTTTACGAGAACAACAGCTTTACCTATATCACATTCAGAGAGTACAAGGCCTTACTGAAGCTGATTTCCCACCACGAGAGGCTTTTTATATTTGGTTCCTTCAACAGTGTGCTCGCGATCCTCTTTTTCTATCATCCGTGTTGTTTTCTGATGAGGCTGCCTTCACAAGAAATGGCGTGATCAATTTTCACAACACTCATCACTGGGCCGAAGAGAATCCGCATGCCATCATCCAGTCAAGGCACCAACAACAATTTAGTATGAATGTTTGGGCAGGAATTATTGCCGACAACTTAATCGGTCCTTTTGTTTTGCCTGGAAGATTAACAGGAGAATCCTATTCCAAATTTTAAGGAATGATTTAGCGATTTACTGTCCGACGTGTTGGTGTCCAACGTCGTATGTGGTTTATGCATGACGGCGCTCCGCCTCATTTTAGTCGAGTAGTCAGAAACTATTTGGATGACCATTTCCCTGATAAATGGATAGGCCGTGGAGGACCCATTGCGTGGCCTGCTCGCTCCCCGGACCTGAATCCACTCGATTTTTACCTTGTGTGGTCATCTGAAATCCATCGTTTACGTGACACCCATTGACAACGTTGAAATACTTCGCCAACGTGTAGAACAAGGATGCCATAAAAATCTGAGCAATACCTGGAATGTTTGAACATGTCAGGCAGTCTATGACGAGGCGTGTTTAGGCGTGTATTCAAGCACAAGGCGGTCATTTTGAGCACTTCCTTTAACGGTAAGGCGGATACTTGCTGGAACACATAACGGGCTGTAACTCGGAAACAAAGCGATTTCGGGCATGTTTATATAAACTTTTTTCATTGTTTTCAGGTCCTGAATCCATCCTGAAAGTGTGTCCCACATGCTATGAAACACCGTATACACACACACACACACATATATATATACAGGGTGTTTGAAAACTTTCTGTACAAATTGTAATGGGAGATAGGCAACACCAAGACAAACCCTTTTCGTCTATAAGTGTATGTCCGCTGACGTCACCATTCGGCGCGAGAGGTCGCCGCTGCAATTGGCTAAAAGGTGAAGTGGGCTAGACTCGCGCTTGCCGCGGGCATTCTTAAATCGGACGTAGTACGCGTAACATGGAGCGCTTCACGACTGCTGAGATGGCTGACATGCATATGGTGTATGGGGCTGCCAATGGAAACGGAAGAGCTGCTGTGAGGTTGTACCGACAGCGCTTCCCAAACAGACGTGTGCCAAACCACCAAACGTTTGCGCATTTGCATCGGCGACTGCGAGAAACTGGAACATTCCATGCAAACATGCATGACACTGGTCGGAAGAGAAACGTGCGCACTCCTGACATGGAAGAAGAAATCCTACGGCGATTTGAGGACAATCCAAGCGCAAGCACGCGAGGTGTTGCACGTATCCTCGGTGTGAACCACGACCTGGTCTGGAGAGTGTTGCACTATCAGCAGTTACATCCGTTTCATCGTCAGAGAGTCCAGGCATTACAACCTCGGGATTACCCTCTTCGTGTGGAATTCGCACGCTGGTTTCTGCAGCAGACAGCGGTGCAGCCTAATTTTCCGGCTTATGTGCTGTTCTCAGATGAGGCCTGTTTCACACGTGAGGGTGTGTTAACATGCACAATTCTCACGTGTGGGCGCACGCAAATCCACATGCTACACGGGTGCATGCTCATCAAGAACGGTTCGCCGTCAATGTTTGGGCGGGTATCGTCCATGGCAAGTTGCTGCTCGTGCAACACTCTCCAGACCAGGTCGTGGTTCACACCGAGGATACGTGCAACACCTCGCGTGCTTGCGCTTGGATTGTCCTCAAATCGCCGTAGGATTTCTTCTTCCATGTCAGGAGTGCGCACGTTTCTCTCCCGACCAGTGTCATGCATGTTTGCATGGAATGTTCCAGTTTCTCGCAGTCGCCGATGCAAATGCGCAAACGTTTGGTGGTTTGGCACACGTCTGTTTGGGAAGCGCTGTCGGTACAACCTCACAGCAGCTCTTCCGTTTCCATTGGCAGCCCCATACACCATATGCATGTCAGCCATCTCAGCAGTCGTGAAGCGCTCCATGTTACGCGTACTACGTCCGATTTAAGAATGCCCGCGGCAAGCGCGAGTCTAGCCCACTTCACCTTTTAGCCAATTGCAGCGGCGCCCTCTCGCGCCGAATGGTGACGTCAGCGGACATACACTTATAGACGAAAAGGGTTTGTCTTGGTGTTGCCTATCCCCCATTACAATTTGTACAGAAAGTTTTCAAACACCCTGTGTGTATATATATATATATATATATATATATATATATATATATATATATATATACACACGCAAATTTTGTGTAAATCGTTGGTGACGTCAGCGGACATACACTTATAGACGAAAAGGGTTTGTCTTGGTGTTGCCTATCCCCCATTACAATTTGTACAGAAAGTTTTCAAACACCCTGTGTGTATATATATATATATATATATATATATATATATACACACGCAAATTTTGTGTAAATCGTTGCTTTGTCTTGACGAGGATCATATGACAAAATGAGATGAGAAAACTAAATTGTCTGTCTTGGCTTTGTGAATGTCGATATTAACTTTTGTACAGGAATTAACATTAAAACCAAAAATATTTAAAATATTTACACGACATTCCTTGATTCATCCTTGAGTAACATAAAAAAAACGTCAAAATTCATAAGAATTACCGTAGAGGTTCCTCGTTCGATCTGTTTGGATGTCTCTTCTCGTGGTTCGACGACTTAGTCATAGAGATTTACTTCGTAGTAGTTACTGCCAACCCCTTCTGTTCCATTTGCATATCGTCCTTCATCGACTGAAGACGTTAAAAATATTATAGGCCTTATAGTTTATATGTCCAAAAGTATTCCAAAAGATGGCCGTGTTAACGAACTCTAAAACTCAAATAGAACAACATAAAAATAATCTCGTGGTTTCCCAAAATTATGATGTTAGATACTAAAGGACGAGTGTATATATATATATATATAAAAACTCAGAATGGTCCCCTGAGAAACTTATATGTTAAAGACAGACCGTGCATGGAACAAGGAACTCTTCTGGGAAAATTAAATCCACTATAGTCCGAATAAGTAATGGTAAATGACAAATACCATAGTTTTTCTTTTTCATGATGCTAGCCCGACGTGGGCAACGGGTCTCTCGCAAAGAGGTCCCATAAATATAGCTTCCCTCACCAGCTATCTGCAAAGCAGACAGGATCCAGCTTTGGGACATGGATCTAGGGTTTAAAGCAAGCCTAGTCCCACTACATTTAGAACCTCTATATAAGTAAAAGACTCGTTGCATTCACGTCGGATTGAATAAATCAAAGAAAAAGGGGTAATTATTGTATTTTTAGCCAAAAAAAACAAAACTTAAACCTCAACCGGGACATTGAGCGTCCACTTTTCAAGGCACGTAACACGTCCGTTTAATATACACAAACTCAGAATGGTTCCCTGAGAAACTTATATGTTAAACACAGACCGTGCATGGAACAAGGAACTCTTCTGGGAAAATTAAATCCACTATAGTCCGAATAAGTAATGGTAAATGACAAATACCATAGTTTTTCTTTTTCATGATGCTAGCCCGACGTGGGCAACGGGTCTCTCGCAAAGAGGTCCCATAAATATAGCTTCCCTCACCAGCTATCTGCAAAGCAGACAGGATCCAGCTTTGGGACATGGATCTAGGGTTTAAAGCAAGCCTAGTCCCACTACATTTAGAACCTCTATATAAGTAAAAGACTCGTTGCATTCACGTCGATTGAATAAATCAAAGAAAAAGGGGTAACTATTGTATTTTTAGCCAAAAAAAAAACCAAAACTTAAACCTCAACCGGGACATTGAGCGTCCACTTTTCAAGGCACGTAACACGTCCGTTTAATATACACAAACTCAGAATGGTCCCCTGAGAAACTTATATGTTAAACACAGACCGTGCATGGAACAAGGAACTCTTCTGGGAAAATTAAATCCACTATAGTCCGAATAAGTAATTTATTCAATCCGACGTGAATGCAACAAGTCTTTTACTTATATAGAGGTTCTAAATGTAGTGGGACTAGGCTTGCTTTAAACCCTAGATCCATGTCCCAAAGCTGGATCCTCTGCTTTGCAGATAGCTGGTGAGGGAAGCTATATTTATGGGACCTCTTTGCGAGAGACCCGTTGCCCACGTCGGGCTAGCATCATGAAAAAGAAAAACTATGGTATTTGTCATTTACCATTACTTATTCGGACTATAGTGGATTTAATTTTCCCAGAAGAGTTCCTTGTTCCATGCACGGTCTGTGTTTAATATATATATATATATATATATATATATATATATATATATATATATTACATGCGGTATAATTTATACAAGGTGAATCAAAAGCCCTGCCTCAAAAATAACTATACGATAAAGCCGCATGAGGCGGGATTTTTGACTTACCCTGTATAAATCAATGAATGGTATTGTTTTATTGAAGAATAACTAAATGAGTGTAAACATCGAGAAATTTCGAGAGACTTAAATATCTTTGTTAAATCGAAGGGGACAACCGACGATATGCTCTTTATCCTCTTTGCGACACCCCGGGTGACGGGGTGTCGCTAAATTTCGTGAAAAAAGACAGAAATTAAGTGAATCAAATTTGAAAATTTGCTGAACATATCCAAATTTCAAATGAAACAAAACATTCGCCATTTATTACATCTGGACGGAAACTTTATAGGTTCGATTTGAAGTTACGTGGCGTTTGAGAAAGGCGGGAGGAAGGACTGGATGTTAAACACTGGGAGATGAAAATCCTTCGGGGTGCCGCCAAACAAGAACAGATGACACTGAGGTGCTTTGAGACAGAAAAGGTTGCAGTAGTGAAAATAGCGTTGTGATGGACTGCATTTCAATTTCATATTTGAATATTGTTTACATTTTATCAGAGTTCTACTCACTCGGTCGCTAAAAAAAAAAATGTCGACGAGAATCGGTTTCGACAACGTAATTTTGTTTGTTCACTTTAATTTAGCTTAAACTAACCTTACCTAACTTAGCGTAACTTAACCTAACTTAATAGTGCCGAGCCTAGCCTAGCTTAACGGATGAAGTGGGGGTTGAAATTTGATACGTTATTCTGTAATAAATGTGGACAATGTTTACTTTGGGTGTAAAAGAACGTCCATTTTGTGGTATTTTGAAAGAATAAATGGATCAACTTTTAAAATTAACTAAATTTAAATTATTGCTAAAATAATTTTAAATGATGAATGTTTAGTTTTGTACTGTAATGTACAAAATATTGACATCCTCACCACCAAATCATCGCTGCCATTTTCGAGTGCTTTCCGATATATTATTGGTTATCTTTTAGCTAATATTGTTGTATAATGTACAAAATATTTAAATGACTTTTTTATTACTTTCCATTTGGCATTATTCTCATTCCCATTCGCAACCCGAAAATGGGAATCATAAAAGTAGGAATTGCAGATTTGGGAAGAGGTGAAAGAAAGAGGGGTTATGAAGCAACTGCGGACCTCAAGGGTACTTGCTATGAAAAACCTAACAAAGTAGGAAATCCTATACACTGGGAATGGGAACCTATTTGAGAATTACCTTTTTTAATATTCCCATTCTCGGATTTATCATTCTTGAACAAGAATGAAATAGGAATTACGAAGATTGGGAAAGAAAGTTTTCTACCGTAGTTACAACTAGGGTGGCCATTTAAAAAGGAGGACACTGCGTATGTGGCCGTACGTTAACATATATATATTATATATATATATGTTAACGTACGGCCACATACGCAGTGTCCTCCTTTTTGGAAATTTGGAAATGGCCACCCTATGGACAGAGTGCTCAAAAGGCGGACTGTCCGCCTAAAGCCGGACGTCTGGCCACCCTAGTTACAACAGTTTACAATTACAATTATCGGACGTTTTCCAGTTTATGTACCGTTTTCTACAGTACATTACATACAGCATAGTAAACATCCTGTGCCCAAGTGACGAAAGTTATAATGTGGGTTAGGTTACGTTAGGTTAGGTTAGGTTAGGTTATCAAGAACTCATTTTTGATCACTCATTTTTGATCTGAAAAGAAGCAAAAATAAATTATATGAAAAACGGTACGCAAACTGGAAAAGGTCCCAATTATCTTTGTTCAATGGCAGTAATACTTCAATTATCTTTAAACGAATTATTATATACTTGATTAAACGACCTATTATTGACAGTTCGTTAATGTACTTTAATAAATTACCATTGAAAGACAAAAAGTGCTGAAAATAGAAGGAAAAATAAAGAGTTGGTTTACCTTGATTTCTGGTTTGTCTCGTGGTCTTTGTAGCATTCTGTCAATAAGTAAATATCATAAACCAATAAATACTTGTTTTATAATATTGACAATATCTCAAATCTCTCAGTATGTTCCACTTTAATTAGAGAGATTAAAAAAAAAGGCAAATTTACTAACGATTCTTTTACTTCTTTCCATCAGGTAAGCTCCGATGAACAGTATTAATCCAACCAATGTTAACAGGAACGCCACGACAAAGCTTATGATTATTGGAGATGAATAACAAACAACGGCTTCTGGAAACGCAGGACAAAAACTGATGAAAACAACATGTTTTACATTGGAAATTATAATATGTAAATTATATTAAAGTGATTTAAAGAGTGAATGCAAATTATATTAAAGTGATTTAAAGAGTGAATGTAAACTATATTAAAGTGATTTAAAGAGTAAATGTAAATTATATTAAAGTGATTTAAAGAGTGAATGTAAATTATATTAAAGTGATTTAAAGAGTGAATGGCTTATGGCCCCCTTAGGAACCTTATTTTTTCCTGTGGCCCCCATAAGCATTATTTTCAGTAGGTAATATGCAGATTTAACTCTATTTTACAAAATAACATTTTCCTGTGGCCCCCTTCAAATGTGCCATGGCCCCCAGGGAGCCATATGGCCCCCGGTTGGGAAACACTGGTAGGTAACCACACAAAATCACACTCGTACAGATTACTAGTCCTTTTAATAAATACTTTCACTACAGGGTGGCCACAAAGCTCATTTTGCATGAAAAACAAGGGCAACATACAGATATGCTGTAATTTCACTGCAAAGGGACTTTGAGGCCAACCTGTAGTATAATTAGTAAATTCCATTAAAATATATTAAAAGTAAAATTTTTAATTGAATGAATAAAATTTTAATTAATTATTTTAAAATCTATAATTTTAAATACATGTAAACGGAGAAGTTGTAAACAGAGAAGTCGAAGTTTCATAAGTATATTAAATAAGTTGTTACTAACATCCAAGGTCGCATGATAGAGGGAACCTATAGCTTTATGTAAAATCCGAACCACGAGTCATTACATTATCTGAACGCGTAGAACGGTCACCCATCCAACTACTAAACAAACCCAATGTAGCTAAATTGCACTCAACTTACAAAAGGTGGCGTTACGACATAGCCACGACGTAACCCCATTTACTGCGTATATGGTGCGTTAAATGTACAATTGTACATACAACCTTTTAGGCCTACCTACCTTCATTCATCGTGTTTAGTTGACTAAGATCACAGTGTAAATTCCTCATAAACAGTCGGCCTGGTCCATAAAAATACACTGAAATGTGTGTGTAAATGAATTCTCCATCATCAGAGTAATGCTAAAAAAAGGTTAAAATAAAATTATGTTAAGTTTAAATGTGTTAACGAGCTGTTATGAAAAGAAAAGGGGTATTGGGTGATAACTGTCTTTAGTGAAATTTAAAGATAGATAAAAAAAGGTGTCACGCACCAAGTATTGATTAATTATCATTATAGGAGAAGATTGTAAACACCAATCGACCAGGAAAGTACCCTGGGGAGGGGATGTTAGACAGAAGATAGGGAGTGCTGGAATTCCTGTTTCTCCTGTCACTGTCCCCCTTAGCTGATCTTTTTCTCTGTCTCAGCTACCCTGCGAGCAGTCCAGTATGCTCTCAAACACACACTTCTCTCCCTATTCCTCGCTACATATACATGCATTTTACACACTGCATAATCTTTTCAAAATTTAAAAAAAGGCATCAACTTCAAGAGCCTCGAAGTGTCCTGGGGAGGACACCGTAAATGTCCCCACTTCTGGCTATCCGGCTGGCGATAATAGGAACGCAGACCCGGGCAGCGAGGCTGGATCTGCTACCGCCCATTCGAGATGTTCTGGGCCTCTGCCTGATTCATTTTTCATAAACTTCTGCAACATTCGCGACCTTTTCTCAAGTTTTCAATCTGTTGAACACCACCTCTTCTCATCTAAACCTCACCTTCTTTTCCTCATTGAAACTCAGGTGTCTGGAACGACTGACAGCAACTCCTTTTCTGTACCCTCTTAGTTTTTCTATACCCAATTTCACTCCAAAGGTGGATGTTGCGTATACGTACGCAATGACCTAACTTGTTCTCGTATTCCCGAATTCGAATCTTCCGAATTCTATACCCTCTGGTTATGGTTTACATGCCTGAGACTCTTTGTCATCCTCCTTTCGGGATTTTGGTGAAACTTTTGCTATTGCGCTAGACATATCAAAAGCTTTAGATAGTCTGGCACGAATCTTTAATTTCGAAACTGCCCTCCTTCGGGTTCTATCCTTTTATCTGTGCCTTCATTTCTAATTTCCTTTCTGACCGATATATAGCTGCGGTTGTAGATGGACATTGTTCTTCTCCTAAAACTATCAACAGTGGTGTTCCTCAGAGTTCTGTCCTGTCACCCACTCGTTTCCTTTTATTTATTAATGATCTTTAAATTCGCACTTCCTGTCCTATTCACTCCTATGCCGATGATTCCACTCTTCATCTCCACCCGCTTCACAAAGCGTCCCTCTTGACAGTCACCTCATGATTCGCGTAGAACGGCTGTGGAACACCTGACCTCTGATCTTTCCGCTTTCTCTGATTGGGGCAGAGGAAACGTTGTGGTTTTCAATGCCTCAAAAACTCAGTTCCTCCATCTGTCTATTCGTCACAACCTTCTACACAAACTATCCCCTTGCAAACACAACTCAATCCTTCCTCTTCTCTTAACATTCCTGGAAAGATCACATGTACTCTCTTTCCAAAACAGCTTCTAAAAGGTTAGGTGTGCTGTACCGCCTCCGCGGTTTCTTCACCCCTGCTCAGTTGCTTTCTCTGTACAGGGTTCTTGTCTGCCCCTGTATGGAGTGTGATTCTCATGTGTGGGGTGGCTCAACTTACACACCCATACTTGACTGGGCGGAATCAAAGGCTTTTCGTCTCATCAGTTCCCGCCTCTTACTGACTGTATTCAATCTCTCTCTCTTCGCCACCATGTTGTCTCACTATCTCTTTACTATTGCTATCATAACGGACACTGCTCTTCTGAACTCTCTAACTACATGCCTCCTCCTTTAAGGAGAGCACGCAGCACCAGACTTTCGACACTTTCTCCCTGATTTTGGCTCTTTTTTTCTTCTATTGGGGGTGGGGGGCTTTTGCAGGAATTCGTCCTTGGCCCCTTCTTCCTGCATAAAAAAAGTCAAATGCCTTTCATATGTAGAGCGTGCAAGCTGTTGTGAAAAATAGTTGGGCAAAAATTTTTAAAAGGTCCTTAAATTAATAATTAGTATTTTTGGAGGTTTCATGTCTGATTTTTTTTTCGGGAATAATAAGAATTACCAATTAGTAATATTACGGCTCTTTACAATTTTATTATTTGGATTATTTCTGAATATATATATATATATATATATATATTATATAATATATATATATGAAAAATTATTTCACGAAAGTGACACGTGAAAAGTATTTATGATGATAAAACCACGAAGGAAAAAGAAACACAAAGGGGTGCTCAAGCGCTTTCGTCTAATGACATCCTCAGGAACACTGGAGTGAAAGGACAGATCAAGGCAATATATAGGTTACAAAATAAACATACATACATACACATTCACATATATATACATATATATATATAACATATTATATATATATATAAATATATACATATATATAGTAAGCATAGAAAAAAATTGTGGGAGGAGCCAACATTTATATGGTCACAGAAGAATAAAGAAATAAAAATAAATATAAATATAAATTGAGAAAAAAATTAATTACAAAATAGTGCCTTAGTGATATATATGTCACAGCCTAAATAATCATAAAGAAATAAACAGGCAAATAAAAAAACCCATAAATACATATACATACATATATAGATATATATATACATATATATACACATACATATATATATATATATATATAAAGACACTTTTAGCACTTTGGCCGACCTTCCATATAAATTCAAATGGCTTTTTTATGGAACAGGTCACAAAAGAATAAAGAAATAAAAATAAATATAAATATTGTAAGTGGAGTCTACCAATTCAAGCTCAAGAGGGAGGATTTACAATCGATTTAATAGATGCTGCCAAATTGATATATATGTCACATTATTAAAAAATAAAAATTGAAAGATAAATTTTAAGAGAGGCACACCAATTTATAAGGGAAAAAATTACCACATATGCATATTATAGTCACAAACGAATACAAAAGTACAAATAAATATAAATTGGAAAACAAAATGATCCCTAGATGATATATAAAGAACAATAAAATATATATAGGGATAGCCCGGGTTTTAAGTTTAGTATATATCGGAAAAAAACAAACAATTTGTCCTACGTACACTTTTACTCTGGACATGACACCCCTATTAAAAAGGCCATATTTTCCTCAATGTTTCTCCGCGCTCTTAGGATCGCCAGTCCTGAATACATCGATGCCGAATTGGAAAATATCAACGGTATTGGAAGTGAGTTGTGTTACCCTTCTGCGTTCATGGAATCTTGTCTTAATAAGGCTAAACGAACCTTCTATCGTGTGAATAATAACACTCGCACCTTGTCAAAGAATATTTTAGTACTTCCATTTTTCCCGGGCTTCTTAGGCATTGCTAATGTACTTAAACTTTTGGATATCAGTGTAGTTTTTTCATATAACAATATTGTGAAAAATCATAGTAAAAATAGCCCTACCAATAATTTAGGCATTCTATAAAATTGGGTGTAAGCAATGTGATTCCTTTTACATAGGTCAGACGGGAAAGGATTTGCAAACGCGTGTAAAACAGCATCAATATTCCGTTAGAACGGGACAGTTGTCCAGTGCCCTTTTTGTCCATTTGTCAGAGTTATCCCATTGTATTGATTGGAATAATGTTTCAGTTTTGTTTCACTCTAGCAACATTGTTAATAGAAATATTCTTGAGTCGGCTATAATTCAACTTACAAATAACCTTAACATGAGTAAAGGTCTGTTTCAACTTGATCCCGTTGCTCTGAATTCCTTCAGAATGGATTTAAACAAAAAGGGCAGGTTGTTAAATCTTTGGTAAAAAATTTGTTTTTGTCTGTTGTTTCCCTTACAATTTTATTTTTCAATTTTTTGCTGTATGAGTGTATGTGTATGTATGTATGTGTATGTGCGTATGTGTGTGGTCATTGCAGTTAAATGTGTTTGTATGTATATGTGTGTATATGTATGTATGTATGTGTGTATAGTATGTATGTATGTATGTATGCAGTTAAATATATATATATATATATGTATATGTGTATGTACCTTACCTTACCTTACAACCTCACAAAGGTTCTGCGGATGATTTCTCATTTCGTGAAGGTCAAGCGTATATATATATATATATATATATATGTGTGTGTGTGTGTGTGTGTGTTTGTATATATGTGTGTATATGTATATATATATTTGGGTATGCGGGTATATATGTGTACGTGTATTATTTTGTAATTTTTTCAAGTTATATTTATTTTTATTTCTTTATTCTTTTGCGACCTACCGTTTTCTCAGACAATAATTATAAAAACAAATTTGGTAATTTTTTTTTCCCTTATGCATATATATATATATATATAATATTCTGTATATATTGCGTTTATATTTCGTATATATACCGTAAATATGTTGTATATATATTTTATTGTTCTTTATATATCATCTAGGGATCATTTTGTTTTCCAATTTATATTTATTTGTACTTTTGTATTCGTTTGTGACTATAATATGCATATGTGGTAATTTTTCCCTTATAAATTGGTGTGCCTCTCTTAAAATTTATCTTTCAATTTTTATTTTTTAATAATGTGACATATATTCAATTTGGCAGCATCTATTAAATCGATTGTAAATCCTCCCTCTTGAGCTTGAATTGGTAGACTCCACTTACAATATTTATATTTATTTTATTTCTTTATTCTTTTGTGACCTGTTCCATAAAAAAGCCATTTGAATTTATATGGAAGGTCGGCCAAAGTGCTAAAAGTGTCTTTATATATATATATATATATATGTATGTGTATATATATGTATATAATATATATATATGTATGTATATGTATTTATGGGTTTTTTTATTTGCCTGTTTATTTCTTTATGATTATTTAGGCTGTGACATATATATCACTAAGGCACTATTTTGTAATTAATTTTTTTCTCAATTTATATTTATATTTATTTTTATTTCTTTATTCTTCTGTGACCATATAAATGTTGGCTCCTCCCACAATTTTTTTATGCTTACTATATATATGTATATATTTATATATATATATATATATGTATATATAATATATTGTATATATATGTGAATGTGTATGTATGTATGTTTATTTTTGTAACCTATATATTGCCTTGATCTGTCCTTTCACTCCAGTGTTCCTGAGGAGTCATTAGACGAAAGCGCTTGAGCACCCCTTTGTGTTTCTTTTTCCTTCGTGGTTTTATTCATCATATATATATATATATATATATATATATATATATATATAAGGGATGAATTTCACAATTAAACACGTGAAATGAATGAATGATGCAAATCCATAAGGAAAAAGAAAAATTATTCCAAGATCTTTCGTATATTCAGAAGTACACCTCGTCAGGGAATGAAGGGAGAAGGCGAGATGACATATGTCTATATTTTTGTCATCTCGTCTTCTCCCTTCATTCCCTGACGAGGTGTACTTCTGAATACACGAAAGACCTTGGAATTATTTTTCTTTTTCCTTGTGTGTATATATATTCGTGTACCTCTCTTTCTCATAAAAGTATATCCATTTTCCTAAAGAAGAAAGTTTGTTGAACGTACCACTGGGTCGAAGGGCACTGACTTAAGTCCCATCTATATAGACCAGAAATAGTTTTCATGAGGTATTTTTCGCCACACTTTATATCCACAGTGACATTTTATCCGATGCTAAAAACGTATGACTAATTCTTTCCGGTGAAGTAAAACAGAGAAATGTGGAGAGCTTTTTTTTGTATTTTATAACTTTGTGAACTGAAAATAAAAAGCTTCAGGAATTACGTATATTTATAATTCGTTAATTTAATATTTTGCTCAGAATTTATGGAATAAATTGAGTTTATATAAATAGACACATAGTTTATATATATATATATATTATATATATAATATATATATATATATATATATATATACACACCTGAGCAGCTCAGTGGTTAAAATGTTAGACTGTTGAACGAGAGATCGTGCGATTGAGTCCTTTTGTAATTTCAGGATTCCTTGGTTGGATTTGGCTGGATTCGGATTTCACCTTAAGCTGTTTGTCTACAGTTGGAGGTGGAGTGGGGGAGTGAAAGCTTAGATTTCGTCAGAATGAACAATTTGGTCGGAAGCAAAACTGTGTGTGTATATATAATATATATATATATATATATTATATATATTCCGAGTTTTAATTCATTTACGTTAAATTATTAATTTTAATAATCAAACTAAAAAAAACTGAATTAAAAAAAAAAGCAAAAAAATCGGATCACCTGAAGATCAGGGCCCCCACCCTTCTATAGTTAGCTTTATAA
This sequence comes from Bathynomus jamesi, assembly GCA_023014485.1. Taxonomy (NCBI): domain Eukaryota; kingdom Metazoa; phylum Arthropoda; class Malacostraca; order Isopoda; family Cirolanidae; genus Bathynomus; species Bathynomus jamesi. The sequence goes on from JAJOZX010004265.1 coordinate 329,447, forward strand.
GGCTAACTAACGAAAATATCACGACCTAACCTAACCAATCGTCAAGGGTGTACGGTTGACCTAACGATTGGTTAGGTTAGGTCGTGATATTTTCGTTAGTTAACCTTATAAGGCTAACTAAAGAAGGCTGGGGGCCCTGATCTTCAGTTGATCCGTAAAATCAACTAGTACGTATTTTTTATTTGACCTAAAACAAATTTTCTTGCGAAATATTAAAAAATTACTTTTGGTTTGAACGAACCCAAAAGATTTTGCTCCAAAAAAGTTTGTGTGCGCTTGAAAAGTAGGCTAACTTAAAGGCTACGGAAGGCACTAACACGAAATTATCAGTCACGTGACAGACAAGCATCTTTACCTCCGTATTATTACGCAAAAAATAATAGTGGAGTCCCTGGATCAGTGTTTGAAATCGTGCTGAAATCAGCACGGTGCGTGCACTTTTCATCACGGCATTTTTGTTATTTTTTTTAGTTGAAGGAGTAAGATTTACCATGAATGATTAGTATGAGAACTTATTTCGAGTGAAATCACAATACATCAGGTGTAATGAATGCTGTTATTTTGGGTTTAGGGAGAGCAATTTTTTCCGTGTTTAGTTTGCACGCTGTTCGCTGTCTCTGGGTTGGTTTGGAGGAGTATGAAATCCGCACGATATGCGTACTTTTCTACATAGAATATGCGTATTAGTTATGCTTTCTCTATATATCTAAATACAAGCACATTTTAGCATAACAATTACGGATATTAATCGTAGTCATGCTGTTCTGTGCATGCATGAAAATCTTTCATTGAATTTCTCCTTGATGCGCTCGTGTCTTTGTAGAGATAATAACTACGTGTTGAAAAGCCGTGAATACCTCCAAATCTCGGACAAGTAAAAATTATCGATACTAGTACAGTTCCCGCCGCTTCGCTGACGGTTAGACAGGCTAAACTACAAAAAAAGAACCCAGCCGTGAAAATTTTGAGCTTCACATTGTGTCAACATTTCTGAATCTGGTATCTCCCAAAACCTCCTCACCCCCATTCATACAACTTGGGGCTAAACCCCTCCCCCATTACCCCCACCCCTCCCCCATTACCCCCACCCCTCCCCATTACCCCACCCATCCCCATTACCCCACCCCCACCCTTCCCCCATTGCTAAACTACAGAAAGAACACAGTCATGAAAATCTTGAGCTTCACATTGCCGCCCGTAATACAATTTCTGATTTTTTTTTACAATTTCTGAATTTTTTTCTCACAATTTTTTCTCACAATTTCTGAAAGTGTGACGGACAGACGGACAGACAGACGGACAGACAGACGGACAGCTCTCTTATTATAGTATAGATTCTCTTAACCTAACTTAACGTGACTTAGCTTAACCTCATGTGGGGAAAATGAACTAGAATCGTGGTTCATTCGGTTCCAATCCACGACCCCAACATAATTTTACGTCAAAATTATTAGCATGAATGTTAAAGTATAACTTAATTATTATGGATCAAGTAAAGATAAGCACCCCCCAGCCGCCTTTAATTAGCCTTATAAGGCTAACTAACGAAAATATCACGACCTAACCTAACCAATCGTCAAGGGCGTACAGTTGACTTAACGATTGGTTAGGTTAGGTCGTGATATTTTCGTTAGTTAGCCTTATAAGTCCAATTAAAGAAGGCTGGGGGTGCTTATCTTTACTTGATTCATTATCATAAATATACGAATGAGTTTTTTGGTGTAAATTGTATTATTTAGCTGTTGCTCTTACGGTATCCGAGTGGTGGTTCAGACTCGGAAAGGGCCGTTAGAGTGATCGAGTTCGCGCCCCGCCTTCTCTCGTTCAACGTATGAAAAGTAAAGAGGAGAGCCGAGCAATGGGCTTCACCAACTGTAAGCCTGCATTGTCGCGCCATCTGTTGACGCTCTGCGGAATTGTACTTACACCTTACCATTACTTTCACCTTTCGTCTTCGCGTTAACGGTTGCCCGTCAAACTAATATCAAGACCACTTAACGTCGATGATGATATAGAAAGCTGCGTAACTAATTAACCACGACGCGTATATTCCTATACAGAAAGTGTTTGAGCTTAAAACGAAATGTGAAAAAAGGGCCATAATATAATACTCACATTGTAAAAGAAAAATAACAACAAATTTATTAACAATTAAATGATGTTTGTTCACTCAAAAATTAAGGATATGACAGGGTTTGAACATCCGGTTTTACCGGATTTGAATATCCGTTTTTACCGATTTAGTCGCTAGAGTTTGCCCAAAATATTTTTATTTTATCTTTAATTTATCAAAATTGAACTTAATTAAAAATTTCGAACGCAATTTAATTTCTAAAACTCTGTAATGATTTCAGCTTTTTCAACCTGTTAAAACTTCTGATCTTTTCCGTATGGGGGCTAGCAGCGAATTTTAATGAAAATCGGTATATTAATGTAGTTTTGGTCACTGATTTCAAAAATAACTCTTTTCTTGGAGAAATTAAAAACAAACATGTTAGAGCACTTTAAATAATTAATGTGTTTTTAACGAAAATATCATGACTTAACCTAACCAATCGTCAAGGGCGTACAGTTGACCTAACCGGGCATTCAATTGACCTAACCTGGCATTCAATTGACCTAACCGGGCATTAATTCTTGATTTTTTCTGCTACTTTTACAGATCTGCCGGGATCCTTCAAAAAACGTATTCTTCGTAAAGTTGCACTTTTTATCGTTTGACCGACGCTTTTGGCAACGAAAAACTGTGTATTTTTATCAAAGGAACACACTTTCCCACACTTAGAGCACTTTTTCATAAACAGTAGCAGTTTGTGACTGGTTAAATTTAACACAATCCTCCGTAACTAGTTTAAACTAGTTAAAACACATATTAATTATTTAAAGCGCTCTAACATGTTTGTTTTTCATTTCTCAAAAGAAAACAACAATTTTTGAAATCAGTGACCAAAACTACAGGGTGTCCCGTAAGTCTGGACCCATAGGGAAAAATAATAAAATTACAAAATAGTCCAAAAATTTATTACATAATCTGTTCAAAGTGTCCGCCGTTGTGTCGCACACATAGTTGAAGACGCAATCTCCACTGCAACAGCACTTTCTGAATCACAGTCGCAGAAATTTCTTGACACGCCTCCAAAATGCGTGCTTTAAGGTGGAAAATGTTCTGAAGTTTGACCTCGTACACTTTGGCTTTCAAGTGGCCCCACAAATAAAACTCCAGCGGAGTAAGATCATAATAAAAAAATAATAAAAATAATAATAAAAAAAAAAATATATATTATAAATAAATTTTTGGACTATTTTGTAATTTATTATTATTTTTCCCTATGGGTCCAGACTTACGGGACACCCTGTACATTAGTATACCGATTTTTATTAAAATTTGCTGCTAGCCCCAAAACGGAAAAGATCCAAAACTTCATATCTTGTTCTTCCTTCGTTCAGTCTGATTGTCCATATCGTGTGCAAGGTTAGCATCAGGAGCACGAACTGTATGAGGCATCTTTCACGATGTACGATCTTTTTCAACACCCGACACGTTTACAGCTTGAATCTAGACTATGAATGTAAAATTTCTTTTTAAAATAGATTTTTATATACAGAAACTCCTCGAATAACCCAGCTTTCACACATCTGTTTTATGGCACTTTCCGGGGTAGGGTGCCACCCCACTGTGCCAATATCCGGCCCATCTGGGGTCATCCAAGGAAGCGTGTCTCCCACCCACCCCGATATCAATTAATTTTTTGTCTTTGACTGTTCTGTTATCTGTGAACTAATGTACATACCAATAAAACACGTTATACTCGTAAATCGAGTTTTAAATGGCACGAGTTAACTAGCTGCGAGTGGGTTGGGGTGTGTCGGGGTGACGCAGCACACACTGACGGTTTCCTTATGAAATTGATGCACGGAGGACCATGCTGACCGACGACGAGATCATCGCCCTCCACCAAGCCGCCTCTCCAGAGGAAGAAGACCCAGGCCACTATGAGGAAGAACAGCCCCAGTGTCCATTGATAAAACATGTACAGTGTAAATAGTATAGTGTACAGTGCAGTAATTTTAGTGTAATAATAAATGTAGCGTTTAAAGTATTACGTAATAAGTCGTGCACATAAGACTCCGTATACAAAAACTGCGTCGCTATAATAGTCGGCCCTTCAGTATGTAAACTACAAGTCATTTTTTTATAGTATTTACTTGTATTTACTTATTAGTAATTTATGTTTGCTTTATTAAACTAAAAATTGGGTGAAAATTTCGAAAACAAAAAAAATTATAATGGGGGTATTGATACATTAGTGGTCCCCGATACATATGGGGTACCCCGCCGCCCAATTACCCCGGATGTACGAGGAGTTTCTACACATATAATCATGTATTTCGTGATGAAACAACTGTTAAACAATTTCGCTGATTGTTGATGGATTTAGACAATTTTGTTTTAAAATTCATCAGGGATTTTTCTCTGTTTCTTGAATAGCTTCAGTACCATTGTAACGTGCCAGCTTTCGTAGTGAGTAACCACATCATTTCCTTAATGAGCAAAGTGAAAACACTGAGGGCGGTATCGACTCACTCACGATGGTGCTGGTAATATTAATAACGAAAAAGTTAGCCCAATGGGCCACGTTAGTTGGCTTGAGCGTTTTGCCAGTTCCTAACCCTCGTAGTAACTTTTATATATCAAAAACTATACTTTTTACTTCTAAGAATGTCCCTTTTAACTTAACAATAAGTAGAAACGAACCTTTGTGGCAATTTCCAATCGAAAGCAACCCTTTTATGGTAACGAAATATGAATCTTGAAAGAGCGACACTGTACTCCAACTATCATCGCTCGACGTTTTTGTCAAAAGCGTTTTAAGCCAAACATTTTTGTTGAGATCCGTAATTATCAGATTGGAAGACTTGGAATCATAATTCAGAAAGATCCAATTCCAGCCAACTTTCAAATATTCTGTTGGTAGAAACTCGAGTTTTTCGTTGTTTGCCTCTCCTTTACACTGTGATTTGCATGACGGAGCTTTTAAAATCAGTTTCTGGTCTTCGACATAGGAACTGTCATAGACATAATCAAAGATTAAAGTTAAAGTTTCATTACTTTCTAAACTCCATGTTGAAGGAATAAAGAAGCTAATGGGAAATTTCAGAAAAGTGTCCCACTCTAGCGTTTTTACTCGAGAATATAAGCAATCTGAAATAAGGAAAAGATATTTATTTAGAAAAATATTAATTATAATTACTAAATAAGATTCTTTTTTAACTAACTCTAGCGTTTTTACTCGAGAATATAAGCAATCTGCAATAAGGAAAAGATATTTATTTAGAAAAATATTAATTATAATTACTAAATAAGATTCTTTTTTAACTAATAAATTCAAGTAGTAGACTACTTACCTTTCCGGGTCCCGACGTATATTATTCCAACTAAAATAACCTTTCCGGGTCCCAACATATATTTAATTGATTTGGGACCCGGAAATAATACGAAGTAGATTACATACATGAACGATAAATATAGGTGCCATGCATGGTACACTACACTATGTTAGGTTAATTGAATGCCCGGTTAGGTTAATTGAATACCCAGTTAGGTCAACTGTACCGTCTGTACGCCCTTGACGATTGGTTAAGTTAAATCGTGATATTTTCGTTAATTTACGTAAACGAAAATATCACGACTCAACCTAACCAATCTTCAAGGGCGTACAGTTGACACCTAACCGGGCAATCAATAATTTTCACGTAGGTTTCGATTAATTTTAAGCAACTTTTACCAAAAATGTGTGTTAGTTATAGCTTTGGTCCCGTTTTTGATTTGGGACCCGGAAAGGTAAAGTTGAGTCATTGTCGGCACCCGGAAAGGTAAGTAGTACCAATAAAATTGAAGGGGAATTACAATTGGTAAATTTTACTGCTGAAATTTTCAACAATTTTGAAATAGAAATTAGTTTTATTTGGACGTTTCGGTAGATCACAAATGTTGCATTAGTTGCATGGTCATGTCCTCGCGTGATCTCTCACTATTTGTAATACGGCAGTGTTCAAAGGAATGATAATTGCAATATTGCAACTCCTCCCCATTTCTCCATACTTTTCTTCTCGCCTGATGGTTGCTATGGCAACTAAAAGAAAGCCAAAGAATTATATTATTTAAATACCATCTATTTATAAACTTATTCATTTGAAATTAGTTTTTATATATTTTATTATTTGTTTTCTTTTAGAATCATTTTATTTTGACTCTTTAGTTTGGTTTTATATATTTTATACACCCATTCATCGCAAAGGCACAGGCTAGAATAATTTGGAATGAAAGGGGAAAAAAAGTTTACGCCATCTCGGTGCAGTTTCATCGTCACTTACATTTAAACTCTCTCTCTCTCTCTCTCTGGCTACGTCGTGGTCAATGCCATAATACCACTTCCTATCGATCAGCAAAGTTAAGCGACAATGAATCTGGGTTATAGTTCGATGGAGTTACCATCCTCTGCATCCAGATTATGTACAGAGACACGTGGTTCGAATTTCATGTGAAGCTGTAAACCAGTGGGGCTCAAACTTATGTCAATCATGTGTTATTTTATGCCATTTTTCCAAAATGCAAACCGTAATGTGCCACTATGACAATGTCGAATAGGACTAAATTAATATATTTATATTGTACAAATAAATTGCATTATTAGTAAAGCAATAAATGTCGTGTGTATTTTATAACTATATTTTACGTTTTCTTTACGGTACCTGCATTACAAAGCCTTGTGTACTTGCTTCCTTCCAGCCAATTTGTCAAATATGACGCACTTAACACATGAATGATTATTTATTCAGTAACTGAGTTTTAAATCTTATTGCGCAAGCGCTCCAGGCAGTCTTAGAAGAGTTGCCAATTACCACTCCGAAAATTCTCAAATTTCTTGCTTACGCGAGGGCATTCTGAATTCACGCTGGTGCAGCATTATAACCACTGATTTTTTATTTGCCTTGATGAGTGTCCATGTGCCATCGTCAGAGTCACAATGTGTCAGGGTTTGAGCACCCCGGCTCAGGCACGTGCAGAGGGGGGGATACAGGGGCTTGGGCCCTCCCATTTGCCCCTTCTTGCCTCAGAAGTGCCCTTTTTTTTCCATAAATGTATAAATGCTGTGAAGAGACTTATTTTTTTGAGGGGGGAGGAGATGGTGCCCTTTTGTTAACTCTCAGCCCCCCATCTGAAGTTCCTGTGCACGGGCCTGCCCCGGCTGTAAACTCATATATATATATATATATATATATATGAAAATGAAAATGAAAAGGTTTATTGGCAGACTATAGTCCATATAACAAATATTTTTAATACAATGACAGTTCACATACTAAGGATCAGGGCCGGATTAACCATATGGCAAAAGTGGCATATGTCGCCGGCCCCTTGCTTTCGGGGGGCCCCGCGCTGCGAATGCATATCGCAGCACACCCCACGCGCCAACACACTTTTACTTACTGTCACGATCACAGTGTCTTCGCTGCAGCCGTTGTTACGATTGCGCTGCAGATTATTGACGCTTTCGCCCGAGCTAGTAACCGGTAATCACTGATCTTTATATTGCAATTCATCATTTTTTGTCATTTTTTTTTTTTGCAATTTGTGAAATGTAAGGTCTCTGTTGAATAGGCTAAGCTACTGGTCATTCTGCTGCGATCAACTAAAAATTGCTCTGCGATCTACTGGTAGATCGCGATCGACGTTTTGGCCACCCCTGGCCGCCGCCGCCTTAGAGGATAAACGGCAGGACTCATGGATAACTTGAATATCGGGTTGGTTGATTTTTTAATTCTTTGCATCATACTGTATTGAGCACATCTTGTTACCTCCGGAAGTTCGAGACAGTGCGGGTAGCAAATTTGCGAAGCCTGAGCATCTTGGGGGTAATTTATGTAAGAATCTAAAAGACCTGTTGTACAGCAAATTTAGGGTTCTGCCAGAACCTTTTTTATAATTCACCCAGAGTTGCTGTCCGTATATATTACTGCAGAAAGTACAAAAGAGAGTGTCTTTAGCTGCACTTGTACAGAACCGAAAGTTCTTTATAGTCATATTCGCTTTAGTACAAAGGCTTCGAGATTGTTTTCTCATATCCGAGTGACGAGTCATCACTCAAGGAGCTGGTAATAGTTTGACCCAAATACTTAAACTCTTGTACTTCCTCAATTACTTCTCCTTTCATTTTAAACCTAATATCAGCTGGCTGCTTACAGCTTTTAGGATGAAATTGCATAACCTAATAACCATAGTTTTTGTGATATTAAAAAGAATATCATGTTTCTGCGAATACACTTCGCAGACTTTTAGTAGCCGATCGAGACCTTTAACAGAGGGACTTATTAACACCATATCATAGGCATAAACTAAGTTATTTATCCTTGTGTCATCTATACAACATCCCACTGTTGCCTCATTAAGTGAAGCAATTAATCCGTCAATATACACATTAAACAGCATAGGGGAGAGCACTGAGCCTTGTCTCACCCCGCAAGAGGAGCCAAAACATTCGGATAGACATTGCCCCACCTAACGGTAAAAGATTGGTGGGAATACCAAAATTTCAATAAATTTAATATGTACATGGGAACCTTCCTGTCTTCTAGTTTTTTAAATAAAATATTGTGGTTCACTCTATCATATGCCTTACTTATATCTAGGAAACAGCTATAAATAGTTGAATTACTGTCAATGTATTTATATATTGTTTCTTTAAGTACATAGATACACAGGTCAGTTGAGTGGGACCTTTTAAAACCAAACTAATTAGATGTCCATAGGTAATCATTTAATCGGAGTAACAAGAGTTTTTCTAGTAGTTTCGAGAAGCAGGAAGCGACAGCAATAGGCCTGTAATTATTGCTGGACAGAATGTCTCCATACTTATTTTTGACCAGGGGCATGATATATACCCTCATGAACTCTTCAGGGATATAGCTATGAGCAGAGATGGGCACGATCTTGATCTTCAAGATCAGATCGTGATCTTGAAGATCAAGATCGTGATCTGATCTTGATCTTGAAGATCACTTTTATTATGGTGATCTTGATCTTGATCTAAGATCACTTTATTTCTTGTGATCTTGATCTTGAAGATCACTTTAGACTTCAAGATCACTTTTAATTTCAGATTCTTAAATATGCCGCTATGCGAATGTCATTTGTTTTTTGTCCAAGCGACATCTGGTGGCAACTTTGTTCAACACCGACTGTTTATGTTTTCTGTTAGTTGGGTGACTTGCGTCATGCGTGGGCTCATGGAAGGTGTAGTTGCTGTGGAATTTAGGCTCGTAAAAAGTGTAATTTACTGTGCAATTATGTTAAAAGTGTTCTATTAATATATTATTATATATAGGCATAAAATATAGCCTATAGGTCCGTATTCATAATAAATTAATTCTAAACATATTTTATTTACAGATTGAATTTTTTAATAATGAGTGCAATTTTACAACTTCAACAGGCTCCCAAGGGAACCAAATATTCTAGGTTGTCACCAGAACAGTATTCAATATATTTAGATAACAATGTTGGTAATAAGGATCAATCTGTGCTATTGAACGGAAAATATTTTCAAATTGTCGAAAAAACTGGAAACAGTATCAAAGTTATTTGTAGGCAGTGTACAAAGAAAACTACAATTCTGTCTGCTGGCCTCGACTCAACAAGCAATCTTCTGAGGCACCTCAGGGTTAGTACTACTTAGTAACTAAGTAGTAAGTAGCAACATTAACATAATGGTTCAAGTCATATTTTAAGTGACTGGTGCCATACAAGACTAATGCTACATTTACATAGACGTCCATTTGAATATATTGTGCACTTCAGATATTAATAGATTATGGACTAGTAACTACATTAAAAACTGCCGATATCCAACTATAATAAAACGCCAGGTGTATCTGTCTTTCTCTCTGTCTGATCCATGTCTGTAATTTCTCCTATTTAGTTACTGAAGGACGAAATTCGGCTTTCAATTTAACATAGGATAAAAATGCACTGATCATGGTGAAAATAATTTTAGTTAAAGATAACAAAATTTTAGAATCTTGTTAAGTATTAATTTCAACTAGAAGTTTGATACTCTGATAAATATTATACAGGGTGTTCAAGAAGTCTCTCCGCATGATAATAATTTATTTTCTTGTGCAGAAACTACATTCGGATCTTTTGGGTGAATATGAATCGGAGAAGAAATCTCGCAAGCGTCCAGCTAAAGAAGAAGATGCCAGCGGCAGCAATGCTGGCCCTGCCAAAATTGCCAAGCAGTCAACACTAAGCATGTTCCACATTTCCAAGCAAAAACCAGGACCACCAATATGCAAGGATATCCTTGAAAAGAAGATTCTCTCGCTTGTGGCTAATGGGCTCCTACCATTGAGCCTAGTTGAACTACATGAATTTAAGGATCTTCTTTCATGTTAGTATAACTCAAATATTTTGCTATTTTTTCCATAGCTAATATCTGATTAAAATAATTAATCATATTATTTGTATGAACATTAGACTATCGCTAGCCTAGCTAAATATTTTGATATTTTTTCCATAGCTAATCTATTGTATTTGTTTTAATTTTTAAATATTTTTTTCAGACGTCAACCCGGCTGTTCAGGTGCCATCTAGACGCACCCTGGCTAGATCTCTTGCAACAACAACCAGTACAATGAAGGAAGACATACAAGCAAAACTGGCAGCAGTTGACCATGTGTGTGTTACATGCGACATATGGTCAACTAATCACCGCAGTTTCATGGGAGTCACTGCGCATTGGGTATGCTATTGATTTAGTGTATTATTTTTATATAATTGATAAATTGACCATTGGTGATAACTGATAGTCTGATAGACTTATAGTATAATCTTTTCAATTATTCGACATGTGTTCCTCATTCATTAATTTGGTGAGTCTTCATTTTGCTGTGATTCACAGTAATTTCACACTAATTCACTGATTCTGTCATCTGTCATTGTGTCTGATTCACAGCAAAATGTGGAAGAGTCCATATTCACAGGCTGTGAATATGGACTCTTCCACATTTTGCTCTTATGGGATGGGTCACTGATGTGGTGGTATGGTAGGCGACTCATCGCTGAATTGCCTCCTTTATATCACATAGTTCTTCTCTTCAATGTTTGGTGGCGCAGTTTAGCTGGTGCGTGTCTAACCAATATTATTAAATTAAGCTTAAAAAAATGTTCATACAAACATTGATTTTATATTCTTACATTACAGATCAATGATGACTTGTCGCGAGGATCAGCTGCACTGGCATGCCGAAGATTTCGTGGAACACATAGCTTTGATAAAATTGCTGGAATATTGGACAGGATCAACTCGGAGCATGGTTTATCTTATAGAAAAGTTGTATCTACAGTCACCGACAATGCATCGAACATGGTGAAATGCTTTAAAGAGTTCGGTGTTCGTGTTCAGAATCGTACTGACGACATTGATGAAGATGATGCAGATGAAGATGATGATGAAAAAGATTCAGATGAAGAGGTTATCATCAGCAACTTTCCTGAACATTCAGGAGAGCATGGAGAGGAGTCAGTGAAACTATCATCCCATATTCGATGTGCCTCCCACACATTGAACTTGGTAGCAACAACTGATGCAGATAAAGGACTGAATTCACCTGGACTAAAGAAGATAAAATTCTGCAATGGGAAAATGTTCGGCGCTGTGGAATGCTGCTGGTAAACCCAAGTCAGCAGAAAAAATACAGGAAATAACTGGCGTCCAATTTAGGTACCCATGCGTCACCCGATGGAACTCAATGTACGACTCATTAAGCCAAATATATAAACATAAGAACGACGTGAATGTAGCTCTTGAAGAACTGAATCTACCCATCCTCAAAGACAATGAATTGGAATTTATTTCAGAATATTTGTCTGTTCTAAAACCAATTGCAGCAGCCCTCAACAAATTACAGGCAGAGAAAGAATGCTACTACGGTTGTCTTCTTCCAACAGTCCTAGTGACTCAAGATGCCCTCGCAAGATTGGAGCCTATCCAACCAAACGACCTGCGCTTGAGACACTGCATGCCATTACTGGCAGCAGTCGTCTCTGGCTTCAATGCCAGATTTGGTCATTTTTTGTCGTTGAGCCCCGAGGTAACTGATGCCGTTTTGGCCTCAGTATCTCATCCGTATTTCAAACTTAGATGGATATCATTGTTGCAAGGGCCTAATTTCGGCGATCATGAAGCAATCAAGTCTCAAGTAAAAGACAAGCTGCAAATGGCTGTAAGAAATTGTAATTCTGACAGCAGTGGTAATAGTTCGGTGAACTCAGACTCATCATCTGAAGACGATTTCTTCAGAACTATGGACGGCTCATTCTCTGCTCCTAACAACAAGGAAGACTTGGAAGTCCTCAATTATTTGCAGGACACCAGTAAGGCACTCGACTCTTTAGATAGGTATCCTGCTATAAAGAAGATCTTCAAGAGGTATAACACCACGCTACCTTCCTCTGCACCAGTGGAACGGTTGTTTTCGTTTGCTGGCATGGTTCATAGCCCCAAACGAAGTCGTCTCTCGGATGGTAACTTTGAACAATTGGTTTTGCTGAAAGCAAATCTTTACAGCGGTTGAACATTAAATTAACACTCTTAACTTGCGGTTTTTACCCTTATATTGTCAGTAATTGCGTACTGCAGTAAAACTGTAAAATTAAATTCTGTGTAAAAAATGTTTACTTATATATGCTGACCATTCATTGATATGGGTTATGGACCTGGTGAAATGAGAATTGAGAAAAATAGAACTAAAAACTATATGTAGGTCATTTAATAGTTTTTTCTTTGCTGATAAGTTATGATAATACTAAGTTTTAAGTTTACCACCTGAAAAACTGAAAGGGGAATCGTCAATCCCCGTGGTTTAGATCAGGTGACATGGGTAGGATGCGATGCTTGTATTGCCTCAGCCCTCAGGGGAGTATTAGGAGTGATACTTTTCAGGAGTGATTAACAAAATAATTTGTTTTTGTTTACTCTACAAGAGTACAACTTTTTTCAATTCATATAAAAGTGATCTTAAAAAGTGATCTTGAAAAGTGATCTGGATCTTCAAGATCACATTTTCTGGTGATCTGATCTTGATCTTCAAGATCACATTTTTCTGGTGATCTGATCTTGATCTTCAAGATCACCAAAGTTGGTGATCTTGCCCATCTCTGGCTATGAGCAAGCATGGCTGATAGAAGCAATGATATATGCAGACATACTACGTCATTGGCGTATTTTAAGTGCTCATTCGATAGGTCATCTACCCCTGAAGCAGAACCAGTCTTTAACTCTTTAATTAACCTCTTTACTTCAGGGAATGCTATCAAAGTATTTTCCCTTGTCCCTCCCACAGTTGTTTCGCTGCAATCTATCTTAAGATTATCCCTACTCACACTGTTAAGAATGTTAGAGTAGTAGTTTTTCCACAGCTTTGCAATTTCATCCTCCCCCGACACCCATCGATTGTCCGAGAGAGGACACTTTTGACACCCGTTTGATTCTTAACAAATTTCCGAAATTTGTTATTATCGTTATTTATGCGAGCTTCACTTCATATATATGTGCGCCTCGTTGGTGTAGTGTTTAGCGTCGCTGACTACGAATCCATCGACCCCGGGATCGAGACCCGTGACGGCAGGCGGCGCATAGCAAAACCCAGCTGTTCATCCTTCCACACCATAAAAAACTGTTTGGTAGATAAATAAGTACCCTGGGTAGCCTAGTGGTTAAGACTATGGGCTGCTGGTGGGGCGTGGCTCGGATTGCACGTTAAACTGTAGGTCTAAGGTGGAGTGACAAGTTTGACCTTCGCCATAATGAAGAATTCGGGCGGAAGCTAAACCAAGGTTAGCTAAGGTTATATATATACACAGGGTGTTTCATAACATGTGGAACGCATTTTCAGGATGGATTCAGGACCTGAAAACAATGAAAAAAGCTTATACAAACATATTCCCGAAATCGCTTTGTTCCCGCGTTACAGCCCGTTATGTGTTCCAGCAAGTATCCGCCTTACCTTTAAAGGAAGTGCTCAAAATGACCGCCTTGCGCTTGAATACACGCCTGGACACGCTTCGTCATAGACTGTCTGACGCGTTCAAACATTCCAGGTATTGCTCAGATTTTCTGGCATCCTTGTTCTACACGAAGCATTTTAACGTTATCGACTAAAATGAGGCGGAGCGCCGTCATGCATAAACCACATACGATGTCGGACACCAAGAGGAACTTCATCTAGTAAATCGCTTAAATCATTTCTTAAAAAATTTATATAGGATTCTCTTTTTAAGCTTCCAGGCAAAACAAAAGGACCGATTAAGTTGTTGGCAATAACTCCTGCCCATACATTCATACTAAATTGTTGTTGATGCCTTGACTGGATGATGGCATGCGGATTCTCTTCGGCCCAGTGATGAGTGTTGTGAAAATTGATCACGCCATTTCTTGTGAAGGCAGCCTCATCAGAACACAACACGGATGATAGAAAAAGAGGATCGCGAGCACACTGTTGAAGGAACCAAATATAAAAAGCTTCTCGTGGTGGGAAATCAGCTTCAGTAAGGCCTTGTACTCTCTGAATGTGATATGGGTAAAGCTTTTGTTCCCGTAAAATTCTTCACTCAGTTGTGTATCTTACATCCTCTGCTGCTGCTATCCTTCGGGTGCTGACACCACGATGTTCCTCCACGCGATTCAGGACCCGCTCCTCCAACTCAACAGTTGTGGCGTTGATTGGCCTACCACCATCTGAAACTCGCTTGTTGAATGATCCTGTATCGCCAAGACGCTCGTCTATTCTCTGAAAGGTCTTCTTATCTGGCAGACGGCGATTCGGAAACCTTTCCGCATACCGACGTCTTGCTGCGATTACACTCGGCAAGTCCATACATGAGATGCATGTCTGCCATTTCTCTCTTTGAATAAGCCTCCATTCTCACTTCAAATGCGCACTATCACTGAATAGCACAAAAACTTTTAAGGTTTTTTTTTCACTGGACTGCACTTATTCACGGTAAGAAGCAGGGGTGAGGAGTTATTAAAATTTTAATACGAGTCCAAGTCCGAGTCCGAGTCCGGGGTCGAGCCACCGAGTCCGAGTCCAGAGCCATGAAGTAAGATGAGTGAGAAATGAAAATGAAAAAGAGATAGATTTATTCATCATACAGCATTTTCCATAAGAAAAACTAAAAAAATACACACGCGGGAGGAGAAAAATAAAAATTCTTTATTAAAAATTGGCATAGGGCCTACAAAAATGAGATCCTCATAAAAATGCATTTTTTACCTTTACTCTACTCCTCCCAGTTTGTCCTCAGGAAAAGGATCGCCCGTACCAAATCATCCTTCATTGTTGCACGCAAATCGTTCTTAATTAATTTGAGTCCAGAGAAAAGCCTCTCTACAGACACTTGTGAGACCGGTAGAGAGGTCAATACTTCAGCAATTTCTTGAATTTCTGACGGGTAAAGATCGATTCCTTGGAATGCATTGTCGCATTTTACTCTCCTCATCGACTCCATGTCTTGAATGATCTTATCGATGTTGCTTCGGTTCGAGCCGCTCCAGTTGTTAATAATGTTGCGCCGCTTCTCCATCTCCATCTCGGACTCGGACTCGCACCACTTCGAACAGCGAGCGAGTCCGAGTCCCGAGTCCAGCCAAATATGCAGATCCCCCCCCGAGTCCCGAGTTCGAGTCCGCACCCTTGGTAAGAAGTTACGAATACGAACAGTGAAACACTGCGATGCATCTCTGACTGACTGATGGCTTTACATCAACGATATTGAAACATGTCATAGAGTGTACGAAACATTACAATTGGCAAGGCCATATCATGAAATAAGTCTCGTACACACTCACAAACATTGTCGGCAAGCAGTGTTTGTAAACAGTTTGCGGAAAGAATTGCTGGAACACAAAACGGGCTGTAACTCGGAAACAAAGCGATTTCGTCCTTCTTAATCCTTGAATCTCTCAATTCGATATGCTGAAAACTACTGCTGGTTCGAGTCCCACAAAACTCTTCCACATTCTCGCATACGTGGTGAGCTATTGGCAAACCAAAGATCCATTTATTCAGAACACTCTCTGTGAAGCCTCTTCCGTGAGTGATGCCTCCAACAATCTTCATATTTTACATTAAAGTCTGCTCGATAGTCATATCAGACCATACACCACTCCAGCATTTGTCCGAACGTCGAATTGTGAAGTAACCCTCTGATGTGAATCTGTGAAACTCCTTGTCTGTCATCTTGAGATGAAGAGAATCCATATCTTGGAGGTAGAACTGGCAGGACTTGGCATAAAAAAAATTGTCCACTTGCATGAAAAATGGGCAGCATAGCTCTAATGCAATCTAAATGAAGCTTCCAATTTCCTATGGGCTCTGCCTGAATGAAATGTAAAGCGATAGTCACAAGATCAAAATATTGTAGCCATAATTGAGCTGTCTTTCCTTTTTGCTCGAGTGATGTCATGTGATTATGAACTGCATATGGAGCTCTTTAATTACATCATCGTTTTCCACAGAGTCAAATGTTGGAGGCAGATCTTTAAAAGTAGTGAGAATTTGTTGTACATATTGTTTGTCACTGTTATCTATTGTGACTTTATGAAACATGATCTTTGCCATAGCGCAGTATGTTAACAAATGTGCTCGAATGGCTCGTGCATAGGCGTGGCCAGAAAGCATATGAGGTACAGATGAAGAAGCAAATACTGTGGACCATAGGTCTGATAGTCCACTGCCTCCCATAATGTAGCCAACTGATCCGAGATAGGACATTAAAAGATGAAATCCTCTTAACCTCACAATAACGTTCGAAAGTTCACCTTCTTGATTTTCATTTCCTGGAGACGCAATATCCTTAGCCTTCATGTACAGTGGTTGGTCGAATGTAACAAAACACGTTTTTTGTTTCGATTTCTTTGTTTCTTCCGCCGCAAATTTTAGTACAGTTAGCATTGTGTCGTACTCTGTTGGCGGCAGATTAACGAAAGGTAATGCAAGAACCTTTGGCCGCTCATATGGCAGAGTACTCATCATGGCTTCCATAAAACCTTGCCACGATGGAAGAGAGGGTGTCAGCAAAAATTTTCCGAACATCCACAGAATATCCTGGGTCGAGGGCATTGTAACATTCTTGCAAGCTTCATCATTGTACACCTTTTGCAATTTCAATTCATTCAAACCAACATTTCGTTTTCCTCGAAAAGTTTGTATTTCCATTCGTACAATGCTTGCTAGCTCTTTTGAAGAAGGAATGGTTCGCAATTTTGAAATTTCCTGATTTATTACCATCTTCGCTGGTGTTATGCATTTTATTCCGCCCATCGAGTGAAATGTTCCTTTACCAGTTAAGGTCTTTATATTAAAATTTGCATTGTCAAAAACATACTGAGAGAAAGAATCTTTGTCCAAATCAGGTTTCCAAGATTTAACAGCGGATGACTCGAACAATGCAACATCATTATAGCTTGAACAAAATTCCAAATTTGACACTGCAGTGTTAATGCTTTTGGAACCCAATTTCCGAAATAAATACACAGAGAGACCAAGTAGTGTGGAAGACAGAAATGAGCGCGGTCTTGTTGCAGCAATTATAGAATGAGCGATTGCAGTACACTGTTTTGCTACTTTTTCCTTTTCGCATTTTCTGCTTTTTAGGATAACGGTATCCAAAAATACTTGCAAAGTTTTGGGAACCACGTCATCTGCATCCTTCATAAAGTCTGTAATATAAGGGTAATCCATTGTGTTATAAACAGTTGTCCTCATATCCTCTCGAACTATAGTAGCTACAGCTTCGACGATTCTTAAGCGTTCATCTTTCTCATTTGTTTTTCTTTCTCCGTACCAGGAATTGATAAGTTTAAGTCCGGAGCCACGGAAACGAGCAACTGGTGGTCTTTTGTTCATTTGTACAAACATGACTCCATCCCGTAGGCGTTTGCTAATTTTGTTTTCAGTGTTTTTTTCAGTCATCGATGACCCTTCTGGTAAATGTTCTTCAACTTTCCTCATCAAATCATGTAAAGAAAACTGGCATTCCTCACAGTCATCAATGAAGGAGCACAGCTTTTCGAAAGCAGAAGCCATGTCTCCATCCTGTGGACGTCCTCTTTTTAGAGTTGATGGTCGGTTGCATGCAAATTTAGAGTAGCATTTTCCGTGATAGCGCGCTTCTTCTGCTACAAGACACATCACTCTGTTTACTCGTCTTGACACTTTCTAACCTCACTCGTCGTTCCTTTGTTCGGCATCCTTTAATAGTTTATCTTTCACAGTGAAAGTACGAATCTCGCACATTACTTGGCGTTTCTCTGCAGGCTTTTTCTTTTCCGCAGGAATGTCACATTTTTCACCACAAAACAAACAATTTTTTTTGAAATCAAATTGTTCTTCTGATCGCAATGTACGCTCATTCAGTTTTTTAGCTTCTGCATTTTTCAAATCCCTGGCAATGTTTTTCTCTTTAATATACTCACGTCTGAAATATGAAAATAAAAACCCACTCTAATAGACAGAGTTTATTTCCACAAGTTTCGATGCCCACTGGCATTAACGGAAGAAGAAGCAACTGTTGTGGAAATAAACTCTGTCTATTAGAGTGGGTTTTTATTTTCATATTTTGACCTTCACGTAGAAAAAAGTGAAGTTTTTTTTTCATTTATCACGTCTGAAAACTTTATGCATTTCAATTGTATTTACTTTCTTCAATTTTTCAAAATGGCCGTCTTTTCGGATTTGACTTACACGTCTTAAGTTCTCCATTCCGTCTTTCACAACCACTGTTTCTCCATCTGATAAACTTTTATCACAATAAAAACATTCACTGAACTCAGACATATTCTAAGTGATACCTGCAAAAGAAACATTTTTGAATGAGTCGGGAAAAGCTTCAAAATTTTTACAGAAATATAGTTTTCACTTAATCCAATAGAGAATTTTCCGCTCTACAATTTCAACTATATGCATTTTTAATGAAAAATTTGGCGTTTGTGAGTTATTTGCCAAAAACTGAGCACCAGAAGCAAATTTCTCGCTGCACGCTAAAAGTCTGTCCCCAATTTAGACGTGGATTCCACAAAAACTGTAACTTCTACGGGAAAAATCCATATATACAATCTTGTTCAAACTTACACTTCCAACATTTTTGTTTATGTGCAGTTTTATCGTCTGATGCACCGTTTAGCACAAAACAGCGAAAAGGTAGTCGCCCCCCCCCTCAGGGGGGGGGGGTAAAAAAGGGGGGATGCTGCACTCGGACGGAGGGGAACTCTTTTGATCTTTATTTCTATAGCCTTCAGAAGTATGTATGCAAAATTTCATCTTTTTATAATTTTTTTTCCACCAAAACTCCTAATTTGACTAAACTAATATATATATATATATATAATATATATACACTGTGTATATATATATATATATATATATACAATGAAAATAAGAAAAGTAAATATTATTTGTATTTAAGTCTATTCACCACAAGAAAAGTTCTTTAAATAACCTTTTGTAACTCTAAACCTTTTTTGCATTAAAAATAATAATAATAAAATTAAATTATACAAGAATTTGTAATATACAGTTTAAGATGGACGATGATGCTACTTTGCATTATACAAACATTATTTTATGTTAAGTTTATATATCCATTTAGCAACATCGAAAAAATGTTTTGAAACTAATCAAGTGACAAGGATATATTGAACAATCTCGATTTTTTTTCTGATCTCCGAACAATAAAGCCTTCGTGTGTATATATATATATATATAACGTAAAGAACGACTCTTGTATAGGAGATATTCCGCGCAAGACGAGAGAGAGAGAACGAAACAAATGAAAAAATGAGGTAACCACCCGGTTTCTTTGCAGTTGAATGTATATATATATATATATATATATATATATATAGAGAGAGAGAGAGAGAGAGAGAGAGAGAGAGAAAATATCATATATGAACACGTATGATTTTTCATGATCCGAAAAATGGAGGGGATTCACAGCTTTACCTAAATTCTGAGCCACTGGTCCCTACATCATCTGGACACAGAGGAACGCCCCGCATCCAACGACTACTACTACTACTACTACTACCAACAGCGGCATTCACACTTTACACGCGGCTATCTGTCGCAGCCAAAATAATATCCCAACATATACACAACAAGATAATATTCTAGTTAATCATTACGTAAAGATAAGTCACTTAGCACGATTCCGATGTGGACATCACCCCAATTTACAGACATATAAACACAGACTAGACAACTCCACAGACGATACCTGCCACCTGTGCCAGGACACACCACAAACAATTGAACACATTATGACAGACTGTACCACTCTAGCACAACATAGAACACAACACAACATCGCTAGTGCGCTGAACCTCTGGTCCACTCCGGAGAGGGCGATCGGTTACCTGTGTGCTGCCGCTTGCTCGATCAGGGTGAGCTGATCGGCTAAACAACAACAACAACAACAACAACAACTAACCACATCGAATGTCGCGTAACGTTGGTGATCTATCGGTAAGCAGTGTTACTACGTGCCATCGACATAGTAGCCCTACTCGCTGTGACATCCTCAGGAATGTCAAAACGATTGAGACGGACACAGATGTTACACTTGTTTGTGGGTACATTGCTTAAACATTTTGTAAAATATACGTAATTCTACAAAAAAGAATACATGTACAGACATTTTTGGTTTATCAATTTATACAGGGTGTCCACAATGTCTTGTCACCCCAGCAAAATACTAACTGATTTTCGTTTTTCTTTCAGACCATTTTAAATGTGTAATAGCAACAACTATACGATTGAACAACGCATATTGGCTAGTACCTGGGTTCATGAGCGACCACGTAATGGCAAAACCATTGAAAATATTTGTGCAGACTTCCAGGACTGATTTAATGGTGCAGCTCCTCCAAAAAGGAACTGCACGATTGAGTCGGTCCTAGAAGTCTGCACGATATTTTCAATGGTTTTGCCATTTCGTGGTCGCTCATGAACCCAGGTACTAGCTAATATGCGTTGTTCAATCGTATAGTTGCCACTATCACACATTTGAAATGGGTCTGAAAGAAAAACGAAAATCACTTAGTATTTTACTGGGGTGAGAAGACATTGTGGTCACTCTGTAGAATAAAGGAACTGTAAAATACATACTGTTATCAAGTCAGAGGCGTAAACTGCTCGTGAGGAAATCCCGACCAAAAGCAAAATGACAAGTGGTTCTAGAAACATGTTGAACTAAAAGTCTTTTTTACTGTGTGCTGCACCACAATAATATAAAGGCCACACTAACTAAATACGTCTAACTTCATCTTTTCATATACTTAAGTAAAGTCTTATTTTCGTTTTTTGTTTAAAATTGTCAGTATTTAGAATTGGTTTTGTTACATCCTCTTTCAATCGTTAATCACATTTTAAAAATAAACAAACGCAAAGATATAATTTTTATTTCTTATCATTTCCATTTCCTTAAAAGAAAGGCGACATTTTTATATATGTTAAGAAATATTATTTTATATCTCAATTCTGTAAAAAATGATAATCGGATATATATATATATATATAATATATATATATATATATATATATTATATATATATATATATATATATATATATATATATATATATATATGACTTACTTGACTTATGTCCCTTCTGAGGTTTCAGGTAGGGTCCCATCTGATATGTCGGTATTGCCTCCACTCGTCTCGATCCCTCGCCAGATCCACCAGCTCTCTGGTCGTTAAACCCTCATTAGCCTCGCCGAACCCCGCAGCCATGTCCGTCTAGGTCAGGGGTGTCCAACCCTTTTGCTTGAAGGGCCATGTTTCAATTAATGACCCACACCGAGGGCCAATGTGCAAATTTTAGATAAAATTTTATTTTAAAATTAAATTTTATTGAAATAAATATGACATTAGATAATGAATTTTCAATATCCGCCAGCCAGTATCCGCCAGCCGGGCCTGATACAAATCTTTGGCAGTCCTGACTTTGGCCCTGGTATGTTGGACAAGCCTGGTCTAGGTCGTCCTCTCGGGCGGCTTCCGTGTACTCGTCCATGTAGCGTCAATCTTGGCCATCTCTCCGCCTCCATCCTCTCAACATGCCCGTACCATCTCCTCTGTGCATCGTGCACTCTCTCCACTATATTCCGTTCCACTCCAGCCATTTCCCTCACTCTCTGGTTGTCACCCTATCCTCCCATCTTATATTCAGTATTCTCCTCAGACAGTGCATCTCGAATGCCAATAGTTTCTTCTCTTCTCTCTTTTTCATTACCCACCATTCTGATCCATATAAGATTGCGGGTATCACTATTGTTTTCAGCAGTTGCAGTTTTTAAGTTTTCGCGTGATGTTTCGATCTTTCCATACCTTTGTCAACCTTCTGAAGGTAACGTACCCAAGTCCAACTCTATCACTCACCATCTTGAATATATCTGTCTTCCGTGAACCGTACTCCCAAGTATTTGAACGAGTCCATTTGTTCTATCGCTCCTGATGACAACCTTACCCGAATAGCTTCTCCTCTTCTTCCTATCTTCATTGACTTTGTTTTATTTTTGTTAATAGTCATCTTATACTTTGTACACGATGTTTCCAATCTGTCCACCATTTCCTGTAGTTGCTCCACTGATTCCCCCATCAGCACGATGTCGTCTGCGTATCTCAGGTTATTGATTCTCTGTCCTCCAATCTCCACACCGCCCTCAAATCCCTCCAAGGCTTCTCTCATTACCATCTCAAGTACAAGTTGAATAAGTGAGGTGAGAGGGGGCACCCCTGAATCACCTCGCTTTCCGTTCTAAAGCTTTCTGTCACTATTGTTCCCTTCCTCACCACTGCTTGTGTCGACTCATTCAATCTTCTGATCAGTTAGCTCACACCATCGTCCAGTCCATAAAACTCCAGCACTGCCGTCAGTGCCTCTCTCCAAGCCGAATCAAAAGCCTGTTGAAAATCCACAAACTCGCAATATATATATCCCTGTCCATCTCCCACATCTTCTCCGTGGTCTGCGAAAACGTGAACACCTGATCAATCGTCCTCTACCCAGTCTAAAACCTACCTGTTCTTCTGTTAGGATTGCCTCCTCTCTATTGCTAATTCTCTTCTGCAGTATCTTGGCTAGTACCTTGTATGAGTGAGGCAGCAGGCTGATGGGGCGGTAATTCCCACAAACTGTCACATCGCCCTTTTTATGGATCGGTACTACCACTGCCTGTCGCCATTCTTCAGGTGTAACTCCCGCTTCCAGTGCTTTCTGGTACAGCTCCAGCAACCATCCAACAACTGCCTCCCACCAGCCTCCAACAGTTCCTGCGTCACCCCATCCGCACCCAGGGCTTTGAATCTCGCCAGCGATGCTATAGCACACATCACCTCTGATTGTAAAACTTCTGGGTATTGTCATGAGTTAATTCCTGTCTCTGTAGTTCAGGAAAGTTTTCTAATGTGAACTGTTCTCTAGGCCTCTCGTACAGGCCTCGGAAATGATTCTTCCATGCAGCCTCACCTCATTCTCACTTGATACCTTTTCATTCCTCTCGTTCCTTACTGCTATAGACTGGTGTCTCCATTCCTTCGTTAACTCCTTCACTGTTTTGTATAATATTGCGAATTACCGCCTCTGTAAGCGTCTTCACATCTCTCGCATTTCTCTCTGATCCATTTCCCTTTGCCTCTTTACATTCTCTATCCACTTCTCTGCAGATCTGCCTGTATCTTCCCATATTCTCCTCTGTTGGGTCTTTATTCTTTAATTTCTTGGTCTCTCTCCTTTCATCGCACAGATTCATCACATCTTCGGTCATCCAAGCCTGTCTCATGTTCCTTCTTCTTCCCAGCAAGTTCTCTGCCTCCTGTAGTAAGCAGTCTCTCACCCTCCTCCATAATGTCTCCACATTCTCTTCCTCTTCAGTCAGTGCTGCGAGTCTTTCCTCCGTTCTTGTCTTGAATTGATGTTTAGTCTCATGATCTTTAAGCTTTTCTAGGTTATATCGTTTTGTTCCCTTTCAATTACCGTTTCCTGCGCGAAACTTGATCTTTATGTTTGATAACACCATTTCATGGTCCGATCCAAAATCTGCTCCTCTTGCTACTCTTGTATTGCTGACAGATGTTCTCCATCGTTTTCCCATCGATACAACTCCTGTTTACACCATTTGGATGAGTCCATGTATAAATTGTAATTTATGGTTGACCCTATGCTGAAAGTACGTATTGGTTATGCACATTTCCCCAGCCTTTCAGAACTCCAGCATTCTTTCTCCTCTTTCATTCCTTTCCCCTATTCCAAATCTGCCCATGATGTCCTCGTATCCGTTGTTGTCACTACCTAT
The DNA here is from genome assembly GCA_023014485.1 of Bathynomus jamesi. Lineage (NCBI taxonomy): Eukaryota > Metazoa > Arthropoda > Malacostraca > Isopoda > Cirolanidae > Bathynomus > Bathynomus jamesi. The sequence continues at coordinate 353,867 of JAJOZX010004265.1, forward strand.
TTTACTGTTAAAATCACCTATTATAAATAGTAGATCACCCCTGTTTTGTTCTTTCACTTCGCTATCCAATTGTTCATAAAAATCCTCCAATTCTTCTTCTGTATGCCTTGTGTCTGGTGCATACACCTGTATTATTTTCGTGTTTTTGTGATGACCTCGTAATGTGACCGATATTACGCGCGATGACACAGCGAGGTGTTCCAAGTATGCCCTTTCAGCTTCCTTGTTGAGGAGAATTGCCACTCCTTCTCTATGCATGTTATCCGTTCTTCCTGAGTAGAGAATCTTTATATCCTCCGCAAGCAGCTCACCCTCTCCGGTCCAATGCGTCTCCGCCACGCCAACATATCCCATCTATAACGCTGTATCTCTCTCAGCACACAACCCAGTTTTCCAGTCGAGTTCAGCGTTCTCACATTCACCGTCGCCACCGTGGACACTCTCCCGGCCGACCACAGCGCATATTTTCCACCGCAAGCTTGTGGCCAAGGAGCCTGCTGCGCGTCGGTTACCCCGTACGCGGTAGCCGTGTTCGCAATACCTTTTATTTGACTTCTCATTATGGGTTTCTTGGCTGAGTAAGGCAACCGGTAAGCCTCTCCTCTGTTGCCTGTTTGGTCCACGGCTCCTTATTGGTTATTCGGAGCGGCCCTCAGAGCAAAGTTCTGAGGGTTCCCTCATCCGCCACCCGAGGGACGCGCCTGGTAGGAGTTGTCTCTCCCCCAGGGAGAGGATAAATGGCAGGATAAATATATATATATATATATATGGGATAACATATACATATACAGTATATATATGTTACATACAGACCGTCCATGGAACAAATAACTCCTCTGGGAAAATTAAATCCACTATAGTTCGAATAAGTAATGGTAAATGACAAATACTATAGTTTTTCTTTTTCATGATGGAAGCACGACGTGGGCAACGGGTCACTCGCAAAGAAGCCCCAAAATATAACTCGCCCCACCAGCTATCTGCCAAGCAGATAGGATCCAGCTTTGGGACACTATCTAGGATTAAAGGAACGCCTTTTGTAATATACTAGCTAAAGTGGGCCCTACGGGTCGATTTAGCTAGACCCGCGGTGCTGGGGCATTCGGCCCCAGTGACTGGGGGGACCCGCGTCCCCCCGTAATTACTGGGGAGTCAATTATTATTCGGTCAATGAAACTATAGAAAAGAACGCAGCCATGAAAATCTTAAGCTTCCCAAATCTTGATACAATGGGTTCAGATGTGAAGCTTAAGATTTTCATTGCTGCGTTCTTTTCTATAGTTTTATTGACCAAATAAATGAAAAGAACGCAGCAATGAAAATCTTAATGCGCTACAATAAAATGTTGAAACAAAGCAAAGCGCATTTATTTCTATATTCAGAATAGCTTAATAGATTATATGATATATGGTGTCTACAGACGGACGGACAGGACTGACTTTTTATATATTATATATATATTATATATATATATATATATATATATATATATATATAATATATATATATATATGTGCAACGAAATCACAAAACACGTGATCTTTTTAATAAGCAAGGAACCACAGGGAAAATGAAAAGGAAACACGAAGTCTGAGCGCTTTCGTCATATATTCACATCTTCAGGGACAAGAGAGAAATATATAGAAAAACTCTTATACTAGAAAAACTCTTGTTACTCCGATTAAATGATTTCCTATGGACATCTAATCAGTTTGGCTTTAAAAGGTCCCACTCAACTGACCTGTGTATCTATGTACTTAAAGAACAATATCTAAATACATTGACAGTAATTCAACTATTTATAGCTGTTTCCTAGATATAAGTAAGGCATATGATAGAGTGAACCACAATATTTTATTTGCAAAACTAGAAGACAGGAAGTTCCCATGTACATATTAAATTTATTGAAATTTTGGTATTCCCCCAATCTTTCACTGTTAGGTGGGGCAATGTACTATCCGAGTGTTTTGGCTTCTCTTGCGGGGTGAGACAAGGCTCCTTGCTCTCCCCTATGCTGTTTAATGTGTATATTGACGGATTAATTGCTTCACTTAATGAGGCAACAGTGGGATGTTTATATATAACACAAGGATAAATAACTTAGTTTTGCCGATGATATGGTGTTAATAAGTTCATCTGTTAAAGGTCTGGATCGGCTACTAAAAGTCTGCGAAGTGTATTCGCAGAAACATGATATTCTTTTTAATGTTACAAAAACTAAGGTTATGCAATTTCATCCTAAAAGCTGTAATCAGCCAGCTGATATAAGATTTAAAATGAATGGTGAAGTAATTGAGGAAGTACAAGAGTTTAAGTATTTGGGTCAAACTTTTACCAGCTCCTTAAGTGATGATTCGGATATAAGAAAACAATCTCGAAGCCTGTGTGCTAAAGTGAATATGACCATAAGGAACTTTCGATTCTGTACAAGTGAAGCTAAAGACACTCTCTTTCGTACTTTCTGCAGTAATATATACGGACAGCAACTGTGGGTGAATTATAATAAAGGTTCTGGCAGAACCCTAAATTTGCTGTACAACAGGTCTTTTAGACTCTTATATAAATTACCCCCGAGATGCTCAGCTTCGCAAATGTTTTCTACCCGCAATGTCCCGAGCTTCCTGGAGGTAACAAGACGTGCTCAACACAGTCTAATGCAAAGAATCAAAAAATCAATCAACCCGATCATCCAAGCTATCCATGAGTCCTGCCATTTATCCTCTAAGGCCTAAGCTATAGACTTCTTGGTACGAAAACGTCTGTCTGTAGCTCCACTTAACTTCAACATTACAGTATTATCTCTAATCAGTTGTATATATTTCTATATTTAGCATATGAACTGTCATTGTATTATAATAATATTTGTCATATGGACTATAGTCTGCCAATAAACCGTTTCATTTTCATTATATTTTATATATAATATATATATATATATATATATATATATATATATAATATATATATATATACACACACTGTATATGGGATGAATTTCACATTTAAAACACGTGAAATGAATGAATGATACAAACCCACAGGAAAAAAGAAAATTGATTCCAAACTCTTTCGTGTATTCGACAGTACACCTCGTCAGGTGTACTGTTGAATACACGAAAGGCCTTGGAATCATTTTTTTCTTTTTCCTCGTCGGTGTGCATCATATATATGCAAAATTACCCCCAGCGAGGTGCTACCGTGACAGGGTGAAAGTTGGTACAACCTGGTTGATATTTCAGTACTTAGATGAAGACTCATCGCTTTCTGTCCATAGATGTTTTCCGTACTATCCCTCTCCCTGACTCCAGTACTCCATCAGGTGTTGAAATATCCACCAGGTTGTACTAATTTTTATACTGTCGTGGCTTGGTGGTAATACCCTCAGGAGGTGCTTGGTTCGAATTCTGGTTGGGTCATTTTGCATTATACAAAATCTTGCATGTTCATATGTGATATTCATTCAATATATATATATATATATATATATATATATATATATATATACACGGTGAACCAAAAGTAGGTGGACAGTAGGTTGAATACGGTTTGTGTTATATTATATTATAACTATGGTGTTCATTATAACTATGGTGTTTGTTTTATTATATTAAATATTATAACTAAATTTATTTAAATTTTATTTTGTATTATAGTATACAAAAAAAATTAAATATGTATTCTCAAAATAAACGTTATCATTTACTGTCCACCTACATTTGGTTCACCCTATATATATATATATATATATATATATATATATATATATATATATATTATATTATATATTATATTATAATTATATTATATATATATAAAGAGGAAGTTTGTTTGTTTGTCTGTTTGTCTGTTTGTTTGTTCTCTATTGAAATGAATATGGCTGCACCAAATAGTGTTTAAGGTAGTGAATCAGATATAACTTTTCACGGGGAATCTAATGGTGTGCACAGTAGGTAGGTACAGTAGGTAGGTAGGTAGGTAGGTAGGTACAGTAGGTAGGTACAGTGTAGGTAGGTAGGTAGGTAGGTACAGTAGGTAGGTAGGTAGGTAGGTACAGTAGGTAGGTAGACTAGACAGTAGGTAGGTAGGTAGGTAGGTAGGTAGGTAGACTGGACAGTTTTATTTAGTAAATGGGTAGGTACAGTAGGTAGGTAGGTAGGTAGGTAGGTAGGTACAGTAGGTAGGTACAGTAGGTAGGTAGGTAGGTACAGTAGGTAGGTACAGTAGGTAGGTAGACTAGACAGTAGGTAGGTAGGTAGGTAGGTACAGTAGGTAGGTACAGTAGGTAGGTTGACTAGACAGTTTTATTTAGTAAATGATACATTAAAATCTTGTTTAGTTTTGAATGACGGCATAAAGTCATGGGATTTAAGTGGAATCTAATGGTGTGCATAAAAGTTTCAAAATTTTCGAGAACTTTTTAAAATATAAGGTTAAGGAATAAGTTTTTTCATTTTAACACAAAAAAGCTTAAAATCATTATTTTCGAAAACTTTTTAAAATATAAGGCTAAGGAATAAGTTTTTGCATTTTGACACAAAAAAAGCTTAAAATCATTATTTTCGAGAACTTTTTAAAATATAAGTTTAAGGAATAAGTTTTTGCATTTGACATTTGAGTGTGACTTTTGCTATGGGTGACAATGGCCCAAAAAAGTTGGAACACCTCGCAATCTTTATGTTTTGACACCAATGAAAAAACACGTAACATTGTTTACACTGAAGTGCTACAAAATGTCTGATGTTTTCAAGGAATAAAAACAATTACCAAAACTTTGTGTTTATGTGTTCATTTAGTTTTGTTCATCTTTTTACCTTATTTTGACACACCCTTACATCCCGGGCAACGCCGGGTATCTCTGCTAGTATATATATATATATATATATATATATATATATGTTCCACAAAAAAGTACACCCAACTTTAGATTGTACTAACTCCTCCAAAAATTGAGATATTTTGAATCTGTTTGTTTGATTTAATATAGCAAATTATTCTTTGTTAACGTTCAAATTTATTCATGTTTAAACGATTTAGTGTTTAAGCATCTGCTTTTAACTGAAGGGTACAGCAAAATGGGTTGCGCGGAATGATCATTTCTCCCAGCCAGATAGCTCCTCTTGCTTTAACCAATGTGCTACTTTTTACGTCGAAGGATATTGCAAATATTTTTTTAAATAATTCGAACTTTTGTATCTAAGATACGAGTCATACATATAAATGAAGAATCTGAATTACTAAATTTATAAATAACTTTGAAACCCTTATCATGCAGTTTACATGAAGGCAGCGCGTTCTCATGGTCACAACTTATCTGCAAACTAAAAGCTTAAAACAAGTTAGAATACCTTCGAACTGCAATTTCCCGATAGAGCTTCTCCAACTAAACATACAATTTTGAAGAATGTTCGGAAATACAAAGAAGAAGGAACGGTCCTCAATTTGAACAAAGGACGTTCAGGCCATCCGAAGACGGCAAGAACAGACGAGAACATTCAGCATGTTCGGCATTTATTATCAAGTCAGGGCTTCTGGGAGGCCATTCAATGTCATGGCCTGTAGCAATTACTCTTTGGTGGAAGACTTCCTACAAGCGTTCCTTCACAATAACTCTCCTGTGAGCAGGAGCTCCGTCTTGCACCACCAAATACGATTAAATCGGTTTCCATAAGTAATACGTATTTGTGGAAGGATTTCTCGGTCTATCATTTCTAGGTAAGCTTCACCATTTAGATTACCATCGTAAAAGACCGGCCAATTAATGCTCCATTACCGCACAGTCCTACCCAGAGAGACAGTTTTTGTCTAGAGTTATTCTTTTCGTAGATATGATTGTCAGGTGGATGATTTTTTGGTGCATACTGACGGCAGATTTGTCTGTTCACTAGACCATTCATAAAAAAGGCCGCCTCATCTCCAACCACTAATTGTTCCGTGAATCTTTCTGGTTTTTCAAGAAACCACTGGGCAAATCTTAGGCGGCGAGGTAGATCTCCTTCAATGAGTGATGTCGAATTTCCATTCTGTATAGGTACAAATTCAAATCCTCACGAACTATTCGATGAAATGACATGCGTGAGAGTTCTGTACCATTTCGCCTGGTGGACACTTTTGGATGTCTCTCACTTGACCCCGTGTGATTACTTTTTATGGGTCATTTGAAAAATAGAGTATTTGCATCACAACCTATCAATTTAGATGATTTGAGGACTCGCATCACAGCTGAAATCAACTTGTTAAAAGACAATCCAGATCTTATCAAAAGAGTGATGGGGAAGATGAGAGCTCGACTCCAGATTTGTATCGATAGGAATGGCGGTCATGTTGAAATAAAACGAAACTAAGCATAACTTTTGCAATAAGGAATAAAGAAAAATCTGCTTTGTATCTTATTAAAATTATGTTAAAGTATCTATTATTATGTATTTGTCTTTTCATTACATCGATAGCACACACATTATTTTTTCAATGACCAATTTTGCGCAATCCATTTTGTTGTACCCTTCAGTTAAAAGCAGATGCTTAAAAACTAAATCGTTTAAACATGAATAAATTTGAACGTTAACAAAGAATAATTTGCTATATTAAATCAAACAAACAGATCCAAAATATCTCAATTTTTGGAGGAGTTAGTACAATCTAAAGTTGGGTGTACTTTTTTGTTGGACATATGGTATATACAGTATATCCCGGGTTGCCCAGAAAAAAGTAAGCTATTGCTTTTATCAACTATTATATTTACTATTGGCAAGATTTGCTTGCTTTTATAACGATTTAAATAAATAATTTGCTTTTATATGTATCACTTCTATATGTCTTTATAATATTTGTTTTTAATATACTCTATTTATCTTTGTTGCAGATTTTTAAAAAGTAAAACTGAAATAAGATCTTAAAAGCAATAGCTTACTTTTTTTCTGGGCAACCCGGTATATATACACGGTGAACCAAAAGTAGGTGGACAGTAGGTTGAATACGGTTTGTGTTATATTATATTATAACTATGGTGTTCATTATAACTATGGTGTTTGTGTTATATTATATTAAATATTATAACTAAATTTATTTAAATTTTATTTTGTATTATAGTATACAAAAAAATTAAATATGTATTCTCAAAATAAACGTTATCATTTACTGTCCACCTACATTTGGTTCACCATATATATATATATATATATATATATATATATATATATATATACATATATATATATATATATATATATATATATATATATTATATATATATATATATATATATATATATAAGCTCACGAGCTACCTGGATTTTGAGTGCAGCTTCACAAATTTGATTTACTGGCTTTGGATGCGAAGTTGTGAATCTCAAAACTTTGATGATGGTCGTGTTCTTGTAAATTTATTGACTGACTGGTTTTTCCTCGATTTCGCAAAAGAGTCTGAAATTTTGTACAAGCGTGGTCTGACTAACTATATTAGGTAGGCTTTGATCACACTACGTCATCCACTCATGCAGTTAAAAGGGCATCCCTGATTTCGCATATCTCTTTTAAAGCTCTTTTTTCCTTTAGAAAAAGACCTAAGTAATGACCACCTTCCGGCAAATGCACCCTCGGTTTAGGAAGATTCTGAAGTGCCGTCCTCTTGCTATGTGTAGCTTCAAAAAGAATACAATTAATAGGTATGTGTACAATCAGTCCAAAGAGTTCCGTTCTGAAACTTTGGTTCTTACACACACACACACACACACACACAGGCCCCCCAATTACTGGGGGTTCAATTATGTGGTCAATAAAAATATAGTCATGAAAATCTTGTTTCACAAATCTTGACACAATGTGAAGCTCAAGATTTTCATGGCTGCGTTCTTTTACACATAGACAGACACACAACTTGCTTTTATATAGTAAATATTTAGGGCTTCAGGCCTATTGTACGCAAATTTTTTGTTAGACAACTGTACGCATTTACACATGTACGTATGTACATATTTTATTTATATACATATGTACTGTAAGTACATATGGATATGTCATTTCTTATTTAATTTTTAAATTATTTTTCTTATCTATATCAGTCATGAGCTCATATCCTTTTCCTCATGATTTCATTTTATCAGACGCTCACTCTTTCTAAAATATTATCTAATCTAATCTAATGCGTTTATATCCGTATGGTTCAATCAGTTTCATGAATAGGAATTTCTTTGTCAAAGATTCGCCTTACTAGTTTTTCAACTATAAACAAAGCCTATAGCGAAAGCCTATTATCACTTTTAAACCTGAACATAAGAAGGAGGCTCGCCAAATATCACTGACCCGTAAAAACACGTACTTCATTTGACGTGATCTGTATAAATACAGTAGAAGCGAGCGGACAGGATATCCAAGTTTATAAAAAAATTACCATCACACGCGCAAAAACAGGTGACTCACTTCTTATCTTTGAACCTCATATCGAAATATTCTGTAAACCTTATTTGGGTTACACACATTTTTTCCTATTCCAAATGATATAATTTCTTGGTGATTTCTGATGAATTTCTACTCTAGTCCCATTTTCGACTGAAAGTACTGTACAAAGACCAAATTCTGGAACACACAAAAAACATATTGATAAAAAGTAGGCAAAATTCCTACATCATGAAAGGACGCAGAACGAATATAGTTTATTTTTATGAACAAATAAATAATTCTGTTTATTTGTTCTTGTTTTGAAGGGAAACATCGAGTGAAACTGTATTTGTTATTAAATAGGTTAACCCTCAGCTACTATCGTTGAGTCAATTCTGACCCTGAGTACATTTGTTTATTTTATCAGTGGGAAATCAAGGGTTAAAATGTAGCTTTAGTAATAAAGTAAAGTTTCCCAAATCAGTTTGTGACTTTTGATTCTCATGTTTAATTGTGAAATTCATCATATATATATACATACACTCGTGTATACACACCTTTTTTTGGGGGTTAATCTTTTGGTTACTTCTGCCCGATTTGTTCATTCTGACGAAGATCAAGCTTGTCACTCCACCTTAGACCTACAGTTTAACGTGGAATCCGAACCACGTCCCACCATCAGCCCAGCGTCTTAACCACTAGGCCACCCAGGGTACCCATTTATCTACCAACCACTTTCTTTATTGTGTGGAAGGATGAACAGCTGGGTTTTGCTGCGCGCCGGCTGCCGTCACCGGGTCTCGAACCTGGGGCTGATGGATTCGTAGTCAGCGACGCTAACCACTACACCACCGAGGCGCACCACTACACCACCACTATATATATATATATATATATATATATGTGTGTGTGTGTGTGTGTGTGTGTGTGTGTGAGGCTATGTGAGGTGGAGAGCACAAGAAACCAACTCACTACTTTACCAGGCCAACTCGAGAGGAGGGGCGAGAAGCTTGACCTTCGCGAAATGAGGAATCATCGCGCGGAACCTTTGTAAGGATAAATAAGTCTAAATTTTGGGGGAGTGCAGTTGAAGGTTAAGTTCCCCCCCTTTAAACACATATCAGAATTTTGAAAGATTCCAAAATAAAACGAAAAAATAAATAACCAAAAAAATAATAATAATATCGCCTAAATGGCGACATAATGTCGGAGTAGTACATTGAGTACAATCCCAAGTACATCACTGAGTATATTGTAATTTTGGTTTATTACAACTATGATTATAATTACCAATTAATTTACATTAGCTTATTATCGTTAATTACAGTTTCATTAAAATACATTAATTACATTATATTAAAATATTACATTTAATTACAATTTTAGCAAATTGTTAATTGACATATCTAATACTGAAGTAATCTAAATAGGTGATACAATTTATATAATGAAGGAGAGTTAACCGTTGTTCTATAATTTAAAGGGGATTAACAGCACTGTTATATATTTATAGTTAACAACAATTACGCCAAATTATGTCAAATATTATTAGAACATGGTTGGTTATCAGAGTTTGAAAGTCTAATTAGCCAGCGATGAGGAAAGTGGAGAAAAATACGGTGTACTTTTCATTGGAAGTACAAGGACATTAATGATAACGTAATACATAAGTAATATAGACTTTGAATGACAAATAGGTAGAAATAGTAAGTACAAGTAATGAGAACGGGGATAACTATGTGACGTAAGCAGATAACGAACCAGTGGCCTGGCAGGGAAACAGTATAGCAATATAATAATATAACATAACATCTTAACGTTATAAATTGGTAGCAGAAGCAAGAGAGAAGATTTCGAATTCAGATGCTTGCTTTTGGCGACGCCATCGAAATTCGAACATTCGTATCAGCATTAACGAATAACTTGCGAGAGGTGAAATAATTAAAAGAAAAAGTAAAAGGAATATATGTGGACGTATTTACATGTACGTAACTATGTGCGTAATCAAGATCATTAGGGGACATGTAAATGCACAAAGTATTGTACACATATCGGTACGTAACACAATAAGTTGTGTGCGTAATATAGACACGAGTAAACATGGACTGATAGGTTGATAGGGCATAAGTAGACAATAGGTAGATGAATGAATAAGTAATAAAATAATAAAGGATATCGGTCAAGAAAGGACATGGATGTATGAATGAATATGGTCGAATAATATTTATACTACATAACACCGGCAGGACACAAAATATAAATAATGGCTTATAGAGAATGAAGTTTTTATATTATTATTAAAGAATTTACCATACATTGAATATGAAAGATATCCTCATACTAAACACGTGATTCAGTATTCAAGTATGGAAAATGTGAAAAGAATTAAGTACTTTATGACATCATAGTTATTCAAATTATGCCATTCGTCAATTCATAATTAATACGCCTATTGGGAGAAATTAGAAGAAACGAATTAGAGAAATACAGTAATGAAAAGTTTATAGCCTTGTATAAAGAGTGAGTGAAACTATTAATTAAATAATATACTTATACGAGTATACAGTAAATATTAAGGAATATTAAAAAAAAATGAAACAATTCACCATTTGTTTGGCAAAAATAGAAAGCAAATCAAAATTTTATCCAAACTCGCGTTAGGCGATTTTGGTTCTTATGTAAAAATGAATATTTTAATATAAAGATTATATAGGACTTATTCATTGTTCATTTTTACACACACACACACACACACACACACACACACAACACACACACACACACACATATAAAAAGTGAACAATGAACAATTCCTACACCATCATTATATGGATTCATTGTCTTCATGCAGTACTTATGTTCTTATAGTTTTATGTTTGAATGTTCATTTTTACATAAGAAACCAAAATCGCCTAAGCGAATTTGGATAGAATTTCGATTTATACTTCTTTATTCATTACTGTATTTCCCTAATTCATCTTTTCTAATAATGACTTATACACTATGACGTCATAAAATAACTTTATTCTCTTTACGTTTCCCATACTTTGTACACTGAATCACGTTCTTAGTATTTGGACATCTTCCGTATTCAATGTATGGTAAATTCTTTAGTAATAAGGTTGTGGTGTTATGTAGTATAAACATTATTATTCAACCATACTCATTATTCAACCATACTCATTCTTACGTCCATATCTTATCTTGATCATTATCCTATATAAATTTTATTAAATATTCATTTTTACTCGTGTCAATCTATGAAACGCAAAACTTTTGCCTTCGTTCGAAAACGTTCAAATACGTTCTCGTATTATATTTTTTTCATTTTTATTTTTAAGTGCGTTCACCCCTCAAGATATTCAAAAATGCTGAGGTTAAGTGATCGAATTCCGCTGACTGGCAGGTTCGAGCGCCTCAAAGATAAAATACCTCCGTTCGCTCTGATTTCAAATTCATAACATATTATAGCATATTATTTCGTAAATAAATTATCTCGTAAGTGCCATGTACGTTGTATTATATTTCTAAACATCTTAATTGTCTATTAATATGAAACACTGTAAAAACAAAACAAAGTTATAGTAACTGTTTAATTGTAATTAACTGTAATACTTTAATTTAATATAACGTAATGTACTTTAATGAAACTGTAATTAATAATAACTTGTAATGTACTTCAATGAAACTGTAATTAAATGTAATGATTTAATTTATAACTGTAAGAATGTACTTTAATAGAACTGTAATGAACAATCATAAGCGAATGTGAAGTAATCCATAATTGTAGTCGTAATTGTAATGAACCAAAATTAATACGTACTCAGTCGTGTACTTAATTTGTACTTATGTGTACTATTACGAAATGATATCGCCTTCATAAATGTAGACTCGGCGAAAAATACAAATGTTTTTATTTTTTTTTTTTTTTTTATTTTTAGTTAAAATCTTTCAAAACATCTGATCATGTGTTTAAAAAGGGGGGAAATTTAACCATCAACTGTCCTCCCCCAAAACATTTAAGTTTATATTATACATGTACTTGTAAAATTAAGAGCACTTCTTCATTAGACTTCTTCATTAGACTTCTTGATTAAGTCACTTCATATTTGCACTTCATCATAGCACTTCATTAGGACTCCCTTGTTAGCAGCCTTGCTGCGGGGAGGGGGCAGAGGCCCCTTGCCTTAATATTTTTAGATTCCGGCCTGAGCCATGGTCGAAAGAGGTCGAACCTCTACCCCTGTAAATTCAGAGCAGTACCTGTATATTTTTAAGAAGTAAACCAAAGTAAAAGACGTTTTTTTTTCCCTTCGAGAATGTAAGAATGTACTTTAATAGAACTGTAATGAACAATCATAAGCGAATGTGAAGTAATCCATAATTGTAATCGTAATTGTAATGAACCAAAATTAATACGTACTCAGTCGTGTACTTAATTTGTACTTATGTGTACTATTACGAAATGATATCGCCTTCATAAATGTAGACGGCGAAAAATACAAATGTTTTTATTTTTTTTTTTTTTATTATTTTTAGTTAAAATCTTTCAAAACATCTGATCATGTGTTTAAAAAGGGGGGAAATTTAACCTTCAACTGTCCTCCCCCAAAACATTTAAGTTTATATTATACATGTACTTGTAAAATTAAGAGCACTTCTTCATTAGACTTCTTCATTAGACTTCTTGATTAAGTCACTTCATATTTGCACTTCATCATAGCATTCATTAGGACTCCCTTGTTAGCAGCCTTGCTGCGGGGAGGGGGCAGAGGCCCCTTGCCTTAATATTTTTAGATTCCGGCCTGAGCCATGGTCGAAAGAGGTCGAACCTCTACCCTGTAAATTCAGAGCAGTACCTGTATATTTTTAAGAAGTAAACCAAAGTAAAAGAAGTTTTTATTTTTCCCTTCGAGAATGTAAGAATGTACTTTAATAGAACTGTAATGAACAATCATAAGCGAATGTGAAGTAATCCATAATTGTAATCGTAATTGTAATGAACCAAAATTAATACGTACTCAGTCGTGTACTTAATTTGTACTTATGTGTACTATTACGAAATGATATCGCCTTCATAAATGTAGACTCGGCGAAAAATACAAATTAGTTTTTATTTTATTTTTTTTTATTATTTTTAGTTAAAATCTTTCAAAACATCTGATCATGTGTTTAAAAAGGGGGGAAATTTAACCTTCACTGTCCTCCCCCAAAACATTTAAGTTTATATTATACATGTACTTGTAAAATTAAGAGCACTTCTTCATTAGACTTCTTCATTAGACTTCTTGATTAAGTCACTTCATATTTGCACTTCATCATAGCACTTCATTAGGACTCCCTTGTTAGCAGCCTTGCTGCGGGGAGGGGCAGAGGCCCCTTGCCTTAATATTTTTAGATTCCGGCCTGAGCCATGGTCGAAAGAGGTCGAACCTCTACCCCTGTAAATTCAGAGCAGTACCTGTATATTTTTAAGAAGTAAACCAAAGTAAAAGAAGTTTTTATTTTTCCCTTCGAGCCGTGCTCTCTTCAGAACTTGGTCAGAAAAGTCGATAATTTTAGTATAAGAGAAAGTATCAGAGTATTATAGCAAGAGAAGAATTAATAATTCTCGACCCATAAGCGAGAGAAAGAGACAACCCAAGCACCATAGAAGATATTGGCATAACAGTCTGGCGAGTCTGTAGCCAAGGGTTTAACAGAGTGGCGACCCACCATTTAAGGCGACCGAAAAGAATTATAGAATGTTATAGAAGAAATATCCGTTGCAGCCTCCTAACCAGAACCCCCGTCGATCCGAACCGACTCAGGGCCATAGACGGAGGGGTTAACGCATTTATATGTATATATATATATAAGGTGTTCATTTTAAAAAAATTTAAGAAATTTTAGGAATTCTCGTGACTCTGATTAGCAACTAAAATGTTTAAAAGCACTAACAAATTTATTTCGAAAGGCATTAGAGAAGGTTGACTCAGAAATGTGTTATACAGGGTGTTCTAAAATTACCTAGTAAACTTTTATATGTCTGTCGATCAGTAGGCGGAGGTTGTGAACAATGTGTTCAAGTTGAAGGAAAACACTTTGAACTTTGTTGCTGTATTTGAAATAAAATTATTAAATATCGTATAATTTTTGTTAAGATATTATATTCATATAAAAGTTTACTAGGTAATTTTAGAACACCCTGTATATTCTTTACATACTGAAAATAATGAAAACCTTACTAATACTAAACAAAAATGTCACTCAAAAGAAATTTTGGTTGGTAAAAATACGCATGCAAGTTATTTTCAACTTATTTCAGAGTTTCGTAAATAGTGATAATGGTGTCCGGCAGTTAGAGTCCAAAACCAATAATTTTAACACAGTTGATGAAAGTCGGAATAAAAGTTTATGGGTTTAAAGAGGAAATTACTAATGATAACGAGCTTTGTTTTCAATAAAAATGAATGTATGATAAGGAAATTTACTCGTACTGACTGTCTTCGTTCTTCTTTGACAATTTTAAGAAGGCCAAATTTTCGCATTTCTTTGATTGAATATGCCAAGCATTTTCTGCATTAATTTTCAAAAAGTGTTGCCAATTTTTATGAACTAAAGCATTTGTCCTATACCATTCATGCGCTCATAGATTTACCATATGATGTTTTCAGATATGGCAATCTTCATAAATTCATTGCTTTTAAGGTTGAAAATCTTTTACGATACTTAAGAAACTTTTGAGGAAAAATGAAAAACCACTGTGACAGATAATAAAAAATACCTGCATTTGAAAAAACAGGATTTAAAGGACTCCAGTGGCAATGCCAAAAGTAGACTCAAAATTAATTCGTATACACACTCATTTACACAGTTAGGAACCAATTTTGAACCCGCACCCTGACTGTATAATTCTGTACAATTTCAATATTTTTCAGTACAATTCCCAATTCCATTGAACATTCTATCCCAACAAAAGCTAAATTATCCAAGAAAGTCTATTAAAACCTGAAGCAAAATTGAGTAGCTAATTATTACTAGTAATAATAGTAATAATAATAATAATAATAATAATAATAATGTTATTATTATTATTATTATTATTATTATTATTGTTATTATTATTATTATTTTCATTTTTAAAGGGGCGGGGCGAGTGTAAGCTAAATTATCCAAGAAAGTGTATTAAAACATGAAGCAAAATTTGAGTAGCTAATTATTACTAGTAATAATAGTAATAATAATAATAATAATAATAATAATAATAATAATAATTATTATTATTATTATTATTATTATTATTATTGTTATTATTATTATTATTTTCATTTTAAAAGGGGCGGGGCGAGTGTAAGCTAAATTATCCAAGAAAGTGTATTAAAACATGAAGCAAAATTTGAGTAGCTAATTATTACTAGTAATAATAATAATAATAATAATAATAATAATAATAATAATAAATATTATTATTATTATTATTATTATTGTTATTATTATTATTATTTTCATTTTTAAAGGGGCGGGGCGAGTGTAACTTTCTTTTAGTAAGGGGATAACACTGACTATACGAAATAGTCAGGTTAACTCTAATTCCCTGAAAATTCACCTACATATTGAGTACTGCTAGTTAAGCATGACGTATAACATTAGGAAAGAGACTAGCCATTATTTTATATCAACTGAATGGTATGAAAATGAAGCATTGAATGTACCTAATAATTTCCTTTCGATAAACGGAACTGAAGGAACACCGATGTTATTTTGAACTTAATAACCCCTTGGAAAGAATTGAGGCTTTATTTTCTCTTCATACCAAAGTTAATAGTTTTTAATACAAGGTAAAAACCTTTTTTTCATAAGAGAAGTCATCAAATTGGCTGGTAGGAGTCGAGCCAAAATGAAAATACATCACAAATCGTGGGTACTACACAAATCTGTTCAAAGGAGACGTTTCAATTCATATTTGTGTTGTTGTTGTTGTGGGGGTTTGTTTAACCTCCTTCGTAACGACAAAAATCATGTAATTGACTAATTGAGTGGCCCTACAGATTTACGTAGGATCCGAACCACGGGTCGTTAAATTATCTGGACGCAGAGGACGGTCCCCATCCAAGTACTACTCAGACCCATTATCGCTTAACTTCGCTGATTTACGGGAAGCGGTGTGGCGACATGGCCATTGGCCACGTCATAGTCCTTCAGAATATTTCAGACAAACACATCGTAGTACTAAATCTTACAAATATATATAAAGCAGAGCCTTCAGCTCAATGCCCTACGGGCGGGGCTTGTGCTTCGTAAACTCGCCTCAGCGAGGGCACGTTAGGGTTACCCCTTTGGGGGAGGTCATTCTCCTTCTCACCCCAAAACCCCCTCACCACCCTTTATGCAACTTGGGGGCTAACCCCCACCCCCCTTGTTGCATAAAATGGTTGAAACATTGTCGGTAATTTTTGTTATCCAGAAAATGGACTAATTTTTTGATTTTTTAAAAATGTTTAAGGATATATATACCTTGCAAAGGTTTCGCGCGATGATTTCTCATTTCGCGAAGTGTATATATATATATATATATACTAGCGGAGCGACCCGGTGTTGCCGGGGTGGAGGTTGAACTATATATATATATTAGGGTGTCACTTATTTTTCAACTTTTAAGTTTGCGTGCTCTGACCCCATCAAAGTATGCCATATGATGTAAAAACACTGTGTACAAAGTTTTATTGAGATATTTTAATATTTAGAGGTCGCTCAACGGCGTCGAAGTATTGGATACGAGATTCTCAGAAAGTCTGAATATAAACAATTTCCAAATGTATTTAAACAATTATTATGTTCCTACATTAGCAGGAAGTGCAAAAGACATTATCATAACATTAACATGAAGTACATTAACATCAGACAGTAGCGTAATTATTAAGAGTAATCATTATTTCCACTCAAGGTATGCTTTTGTCCCCATGTCCAATGCTTGCGATGGTCTTCAACAACCTGGAGAAGAAAACTGGAGTTGGCCTTCATCTTTGGTTAGGTATCCAGAAAAATCCTGGATGAGAGCAACTCCACGTTCAGCGAAGTCATTTGTTACAGTTAGAGTTTTTACAGTCTCTTTCGCAGTCTGGTAATGGGTGTCCTCTTCCCATTGCTCAGCAGTTTTCTCCAAGAATTCATCTGGGAGGTTGAGCTTCGTGAACAATGATTTTGTGTTTTTTGTTACAAAGTTTTCCAAGCTTTTTTCTTTCACAGTATCCAGGTCAACAACCACACGCTTTGGAGGGTTCTCTTGTCCATCAACACTAGTCATAGATATGACCATGCAATTTTTTATATCAGGGAGGACTAAAAGACTAAAATAAAGCACACTAATGCAAACACATCCTACTGTACCATTAAGGCGACTGAAATGATACTGGGATGAGGCATAGAAAGGAAGCACATTTCAATTTAGGACAAGTAACGACACGTCATCAAAATTTTAATGGTCTTGAGCGACATCTAAATATTAATATTTTCTCATGGAACTTCATAATCAGCGTTTTTACACGCAATCACATTTCTAGAGGGTCAGACCGAAACTTCTTGATGGTTCAATTCTTACCATACAAATAAGTGACACCCTAATATATATATATATATATATATATATATATATACACACACCCGGATAGGTAAACTGTATACCCGGTTAGGTCAATGAATGCCCGGTTAGGTCAACTGAATGCCCGATTAGATTAATTGAATGCCAGGGTAGGTTAATTGTACGCCCTTGACGATTGGTTAGGTTAAGTCGTGATATTTCCGTTAAAGCTAACGAAAATATCACGACGTAACCTAACCAATCGTCAAGGGCGTACAGATGACCTAACCTGGCATTCATTGAACCTAGCCGGGTATTCAATAATTTTACCAGAGGTTTCAATATATATATATATATATAATATATTATATATATATTAATGGTGGACCAGATATCCGCATCCGCATCAACTTTAACATCCGCATCCGCGGATATTACTTCTAATAAAATTATGCAATTTACAATTAAATTAGCTTATAAAGTAGCTTATAAGGCCCAGTGATGCACATTTCATGTAAAGTATTAATTATTATTAATGAACAAACAAATATGTAAACCTGAAAATATAAATACCTGGTAACACAGAAAACTGAATGAAACTTGTCATTGAATTTTCTGTGGCTGAAACTCTTGAGAAAGTTATTATTTTTATTATAATGAAAATATTAATATTAATTTTAATTTTTATGCTTTGCCTGCCATAATAGTAATATCACGAAATTTGAAAAATTATATCATATATTCATAATTCTAATTATATTGATAGATTAACTAAATATCCGCATCCGCATCCGCAGATATTGAAATTAAAAATCCGCATCCGCAGATGTTGAAAAAACTGACATCCGGTCCACCATAATATATATATATATCTATATATAATATATATATATATATATAATATATATATAACCTTTGGTTAACCTTTGGTTAATATATATACAGGGTGGCCCAAAAAAAATGGCACCAATTTTGAGAAGTGATATCTCAATAACCATTGCAGCTAGGGACTTAAAGAAACAACCAAATGAAAGATAATTATTTTTTCTTTAAATACTTATTCTATAGCTTGATGGTTATAAGCCCATATAATGCCCAAAATTGGCTTCCAAAAAAAATATACAAAAAAAAGTTGCGCATTTATATTTATTCCTTTTATTTTTTTCTAATTAATTATCTTCTAATTTACGGTCTTTAAACGAAGTTCTGTGGTTTTAAGTTAAACCTAATTTTCAATAAATGGCTCAATCTGCCCTCTATTATGGTCAACCACAGCCTGTAATCTCGCCCTCCATTTTGAAATTGCCTTTGAGATCGTCACTTGTGAGAGATTTTCCCATGCAGCCTGAATTCGTTCACGAAGATGGTTCACATCACGGATTTTCTGACCATGGTAGACTTCTCTCTCTAAGGCAGACCACACAAAGTAGTCAATGGGGTTTAGATCTGGGCTGCATGGTGGCCAATTATTTGGTTCGATAAAACCAGGACAATTACACTGGGGAACAAATTTCAAATTTTTGTCTATTGAATTAGATTTGACAGTTACTTCTAGGTAATTTGGGTGCGCTGAGCACGAATTTTTACTCGGTTTTGCTCTATCAGGTCCTGATTTTGCTCAACACCCCTCCTCTTTCGTCGTATTCATAAAAAGGTTTTTTTCTCAATACTCGCTAAGTCTTTTTGCAGTTACACATTATGCAACTAGGTTTTTATCTAGGTATTTGTACCTATTGTTATGGTATTGTTGTATTATGTATATTTTTATATGTAACACCCTAAAAATATTTTTAATTTTGTCATTTTTAACCATTTTAATATAGTAAATTAAGCTAGAAATATCATAGAATTCTAAAATTTTCTCGAGCGTTCCTGTTCTCTGTAGAGTATTCTAGAGGGACAACTAAAATATATAAAAGCGACTCGTTTCCAGAGTTAATCAGTCAATTCAATCAGTCAGTCAGTCAGTCAGTCAGTCAGTTGAGTTAGTTAATTAAGTTTGGGCATTAACATAATTTTGAATTGGCATATGATTTAGTGAGTAATTTTGTCATCGTGATTTAATATAGTTGATTTAATTAGACGTAATTTATATTGTACCTACTCATCCGTGTTTCTAGTTAATTTCATAGATTGTAAGTACCTATTTCATAATAAGTACCTATTTAAACTAATTTTTGTGTTTATATTCAGATTTTCTTAAATTTATATGAATTAAGGCTTTAAATACCTTTACAAATTGGCAGAACAATCAAGCAATATGTCATCAAGCACTAGAAAGTTCAAATGCAAAAACAACCCTGATTCCTTCTGTTATATGTGGAAATTTTACACTTCCACATCAACGAGCAAATATAACTGACTTCGTAAAAAAGAGCTTACTTAGCTTATTTTGGCATAAAACTGGGGGGACCAAGATAAATCGTGGGCTCCACATAAAGCCTGCACTATATGCATTGAAAGACTGCGACATTGGACGAAGGGTTCGGATTCAAAAATACCTTTGGAGTTCCGATGTAAGTTTATGATTCATAAAAACTACGTAATTTAATCACTAGTATACTGTAACTTACCTAAATGTAATTGTAACTTAGGTACATAAACAAAAATTTACAGAAAATTATAGAATCTCAAATATTGCATAAGGTTGAAACACATAGAAATGTTAAATGTTTGGGTGATAACTTTTGATAAAATTCATAAAAACAAGTCTCTCGTCGCTTTGTTAACGCTTTACAATTTTTTTTCCATATCAGGTGTGGCGAGAGCCTACTAACCACGAGACCGATTGCTACCTTTGCTTTGTCAAGACTTCGGGCTTCACTAAGAAAAATAAACATTGTATCGAGTACCCAAATTTCGACACCGCGATACGACCTGTGCTACATTCAAATGAGATCCCCATTCCAAAATTTAAGGGTCTGCCAACTCAAGAATTAGTTGAAGATGTTCCTGAAAATATTGTATGCACTTTGAGGAGTCAGACACGATTTTGACCCCAGCGTATTTGAAAGTCAAAACGATCCGCAAAAGTTTAACCAGGCCGAGTTGAATGATCTTGTAAGGGATCTAAATTTGCCAAAAAAGGCTGCGGAAATTTAGCTTCAAGACTTAAAGAGAAAAACTTGCTTACTTCAAACACATACATTTCATTTTACAGAAAAAGAGAAACAACAACTTGTTAAATATTTAGAACAGAGGATAGTTAGTATATTGCTGCGACATAGTTGGTTTGTTAAAGAAGATGGGGGTTGAGTCTTACGATGCAAATGATTGGCGCTTTTTAGACAGTTCGAAAAGAAGTCTTAAGTGTGTATTGTTGCATAATGGCAATCTATACGGCTCGATACGATTGGGCACTCAACAAAATTAAAAGAAAAGTATGAACATATACAAAAGGTTTTAAATCTTATCAAATATAGAGAGCACGAGTGGATCATATGTGTTGACTTAAAAATGGTTAATTTTCTGCTAGGACAACAAGGAGGGTAATAAATATCCCTGCTTCCTTTGTTATGGGACAGCAGAGCCAAGGAAGAACATTATTTCAAAAAATCTGGCCAGCACGAACATCACTTACTGTCGGAGAAAAAAACGTAATTAATCCACCTTTAGTGAGCAGAGATAAAATCATATTTCCTCCTCTGCATATAAAACTAGGCCTCATTAAACAATATGTAAAAGCTTTAGATACGAACGGCGAGTGTTTCAAATACATAACTTCAAAAATTTCCAAGTTTAAGTTATGAAAAAATCAAGGCGGGAATTTTCGACGGTCCACAAATAAGAACAATGATTAAAGACAGCAATTTTCCTAATGTCATGAATGAACGCGAAAAAATGGCTGGTCTCATTCGTGGACTTGATAGAAAACTTTTAGGCAATATAGGGCAGATAACTACGAAGAAATCGTAAAAACTTTTAAGGGACTACAAAGAGTTAGGTTGCAATATGAGCATAAAAATGCATTTTTTGAATAGCCATCTTGACCAATTTCCAAGTAATTTAGGTGATGTAAGTGACGAACAAGGGGAGAGATTCCACCAAGATATCAAAATTATGGAGGAACGGTACCAAGGCCGGGGATTCCCACATGATGGCTGATTACTGCTGGTGCTTGAAAAGAGACCTGCCATCAACAAGCAAATACGCTAGAAAGTCTTACAAAAGAAAATTTTTGCCACAGTGAAAGCTTCATATCTGTTTGTTTTTTTATTTTTAAGTCATTTCTATCGTTATAATGTAATTTTACTGTAGTTTGAACTGCTTGTATTCATGAAACTTGAAAAAAAAATTAACACATGACTTAATTTTTTAGTCCTAATTTGAAAAATCTGGAAAATGGCACATAGGCTGTCGACAAGAATCAGGACCTGATAGAGCCAAACCGAGTTGAAATTCGTATTCAGCGCACCCAGATTACCAAGAATCAAGTGTCAGATATCATTCAATAAAATACGTGTTGCCCAGTGTTATTATTGAGAAATGTTATTGTTTCCTTGGCTGTATGAGATGGGGCCCATCTTGCATGAACACAAAATCAGTGCTCGTCTCCTTGATCTCTGACAACATTGAAGACAAAATGTCATTACAGTAGTAAATTGAGTAATTTTAACTCCTCGCTGAATAAAAATTATGGATGTTTTGTTCTCAGATGACGCTGCAAGGGAAACCATTATCGAATCTGAAAAGTGTTTTTTTTCACGCAAAAGTCGTTTTGGATCAACATGAGTTTTGTCGCCACTGCTGCACGAACCCGATCATTTTGGGTATTTCGTGGTGTTTCGACCGTAAATCGTTTCTCATCAGAAAACCAAATTTTTTCACAGACTCATTTGACCGAAATCTTCGCAATAGATTTTTACATCGATGGAAACGTCTTTCTTTCACAGGCTCCGATAAAGCAGTAACCTTCACCCTCTTAAATGTTTTCAACCCAAGATCCGAATTATTCGCTGTACTGATGAACGTGAAATCCCGGTTTCTTTCGAACTTCACGTTCACTTTTACTTGTTCCCGGTTGTTCCTCTTGACTTAAAACCATTTCATTTACTTTTTCAATGTTTTCTGGCGTTCTAATACTTTTTGGTCGACCACTTCCCGGACGCCGTTGACTGCTGCCGGTTTCTTTAAGTTTTTGTAAAAAATGTGCCACAGTTCTTTTATTCCAATTTCTATTTGGAAATTCGTAAAGGATTCTGTTTAATGAATATCCTTTTTCTTCACGTAGTGCTTGTATAATGTTCTTATCAGATTCTCTCAATCCCATCTTGAGGGGTCTGGAATAGAAAAATTTCATTTAAAATTAGGATCAAGGAATAAATATAAATGCGCAACGTTTTTTGTATATTTTTTTTGGAAGCCAATTTTGGGCATTATATGGGCTTATAACCATCAAGCCATAGAATAAGTATTTAAAGAGAAAAGAATTATCTTTCATTTGGTTGTTTTTTTAAGTCCCTAGCTGCAATGGTTTTGAGATATCACTTCTCAAAATTGGTGCCATTTTTTTGGGGCCACCCTGTATATATAACGTAAAGATCTTGATGACGTAATTTAATTTTTTTAAATTGATTATTTAATTTATTAACACCCAGGTGCACAACCTCGGGACCTAATCAATATGTGTGTGAAGTTTCACGTTTGTAATTGCGTCCTTTTATTATTATACAGGGTGTCCCGTAAGTCTGGACCCATAGGGAAAAATAATAAAATTACAAAATAGTCCAAAAATTTATTTATAATATTTTTTTTTATTTTTTTATTATTATTTTTATTATTTTTTTATTATGATCTTACTCCGCTGGAGTTTTATTTGTGGGGCCACTTGAAAGCCAAAGTGTACGAGGTCAAACTTCAGAACATTTTCCACCTTAAAGCACGCATTGTGGAGGCGTGTCAAGAAATTTCTGCGACTGTGATTCAGAAAGTGCTGTCGCAGTGGAGATTGCGTCTTCAACTATGTGTGCGACACAACGGCGGACACTTTGAACAGATTATGTAATAAATTTTTGGACTATTTTGTAATTTTATTATTTTTCCCTATGGGTCCAGACTTACGGGACACCCTGTAGATTATTATTACGGGCGGCAATGTGAAGCTCAAAATTTTCATGACTCTGTTCTTTTCTATAGTTTTACTGACCAAATAATTGAACCGACAGTAATTGGGGGGTTCAATTATTTGGTCAGTAAAACTATAGTCATGAAAATCTTAAGATTCAGAAATCTTGACACAATGTGAAGCTCAAAATTTTCACGGCTGCGTTCTTTTCTGTAGTTTAATCGCGGTGCTGGGCCTTCGGGCCCAGTAATTTTAATTTTTTAATTTATTAACAACCAGGTGCACAACCTGGGACCTAATCAACATGTGTGTGAAGTTTCATGTTTGTAACTGCTTCCATTTCGGAGTTATGGCTGGAACAGACAGACAGACACACACACACACGTCCTTTTATTATTATTATTATATATATATATATATATATATATATATATATATATATATATATATATATATAGAGAGAGAGAGAGAGAGAGAGAGAGAGAGAGAGAGAGAGAGAGAGGATAAGGACTCTGCTTCAAAACTTAATTTTAATGATTGACGTAATACTAAGTTTGTAATATTTTAATATTGACTTGTTTGCCACGTAAGTAATAATGAAATGCAGAAATAGAATCATAACTAGCAAAAGGTCGGCGCTACGCGCCGATTTTGCTAGATCTGCAGTGCTTCGGCTGAATTGTGGGCCTACGGCGTATTTTATTTTGAACATCAGTAGCCCTTTATCTGGATATCATTCCTATTCCTCTCACCTTGGGCCTCAGTAATTGGGGTGCATGCGGCCTTCCAGTTACTGGCAAACCAATTATTCATTCAATAAAACTACAGAAAAGAACGCAGCCATGAAAATCTAAAGCTTCACAAATCTTAATACAATGAGCTCGGATTTGAAGCCTAAGATTTTCATGACTGCGTTCATTTCTATAGTTTTATTGACCAAATAACTGAACCGACATTTCGTTTGGTATTTGTGTGCATTCTCGTTCAATGGCTGCTCTCAATTCAGCGACTGTTGCAGGTTTTATAGCGTAGACTTTGTCTTTTAAGTATCCCCATAAAAAAAAGTCTAGCGGTGTGAGGTCTGGTGAACGCGGAGGGTATTCTACGAAACCCCTTCGTCCAATCCACATCCACATCGTGCCAAGTACCACTCGCAATACTCCACTCTTCGGTCCGGATCATCTTCATTAATAGCATGGACTAATCTTGGAATGTAACTTTTCCATTGACAGCGCTTCAAAATGCGTTGGACAGACGATTCTGAAATTCCTACCTCACGACTCGCTTGCCGCACAGATTTTCTTGGACTTTGGTGATACGTTTCCAGTACTCTTTCTTGCTTTGTGGGGCTTGTCGATGTCCGTGGTCTTCCGGAACGCTTCTTGTGAACATTCTGAACAGTTCCATCGGCTTCAAACTTATCTCTAATTCGAGTGATGGTAAGTCGCGTTGGTGGATCTGTTTGAAACTCCCTCCTAAACTGTCTTTGCACTTCAACTGCGTTTTCACACTTCCAGTAGCATTTTAGAATTTATTTCCTTTGTTCAAAGCTTAGTCTGACTGCCATTATTAATTCTAATGGGTTTAACTTGGAAAGAAAGAAACATCAATTGAGCTATCAGCTGTTAAAGTGTGTATACATTTTTTTGGGACGCCCTGTATATATATATATGTATATGAATAGAAACGACATAAGTGTTAAGGAACGTCTCTGCACACGAGGAGGAGAGATAACGAATAATGAAAAATGAGGCGGACCGCCCGGGAATCGAACCCAGGGCCTTCCAATTGCCGGTTGGATGCTCTACCATTATGCTACGGACCTCACTCAATCACAAATCGAAATTCTCCCACATAGGGCAGAAACCAATGCCCTGAGAGGGCACCCTCGCAAATCGTGAATATGCGCATATAACTGCAATGACCGCGCAGTATATAAATGAATAGAAACGACATAAGTGTTAAGGAACGTCTCTGCACACGAGGAGGAGAGATAACGAATAATGAAAAATGAGGCGGACCGCCCGGGAATCGAACCCAGGGCCTTCCAATTGCCGGTTGGATGCTCTACCATTATGCTACGGACCTCACTCAATCACAAATCGAAATTCTCCCACATAGGGCAGAAACCAATGCCCTGAGAGGGCACCCTCGCAAATCGTGAATATGCGCATATAACTGCAATGACCGCGCAGTATAAATGAATAGAAACGACATAAGTGTTAAGGAACGTCTCTGCACACGAGGAGGAGAGATAACGAATAATGAAAAATGAGGCGGACCGCCCGGGAATCGAACCCAGGGCCTTCCAATTGCCGGTTGGATGCTCTACCAATGCCCTCTCAGGGCATTGGTTTCTGCCCTATGTGGGAGAATTTCGATTTGTGATTGAGTGAGGTCCGTAGCATAATGGTAGAGCATCCAACCGGCAATTGAAGGCCCTGGGTTCGATTCCCGGGCGGTCCGCCTCATTTTTCATTATTCGTTATCTCTCCTCCTCGTGTGCAGAGACGTTCCTTAACACTTATGTCGTTTCTATTCATTTATATACTGCGCGGTCATTGCAGTTTATGCGCATATTCACGATTTGCGAGGGTGCCCTCTCAGGGCATTGGTTTCTGCCCTATGTGGGAGAATTTCGATTTGTGATTGAGTGAGGTCCGTAGCATAATGGTAGAGCATCCAACCGGCAATTGGAAGGCCCTGGGTTCGATTCCCGGGCGGTCCGCCTCATTTTTCATTATTCGTTATCTCTCCTCCTCGTGTGCAAAGACGTTCCTTAACACTTATGTCGTTTCTATTCATTTATATACTGCGCGGTCATTGCAGATATATGTATATATATATATATATATATATATATATAAGGCTTCATTTCTGAAATAGTATATTAGACAGACTAGCAAAAGGTCGGCCCGTTGTGTAATGGTTATCATATCTGACCAGCAATCGGAAGATCCCGGGTTCGATTCCCGGGTGGTTACCTCATTTTTCATTTGTTTCGTTCTTTCGCTCTCATCTTGCGCGGATAATTCTCCTATACAAAGCGTCGTTCTTTACGTTATATATATATATATATATATATATATATATATATATATATGAAAATTATTTCACGAAAGTAACACGCGAAAAATATTTATGATGAATAAAACCACGAAGGAAAGGAAACACAGATGGTGCTCAAGCGCTTTCGTCTAATGACATCCTCAGGAACACTGAAGTACATAAAGAATTACAGCCTATATATAGGTTACAGAAAGAGAAAAAAATATATATATATATATATATATTATAATATATATATATATACAATAAACGGAGAAACGAAATTAAAGGATTGTGGAAAGGGGCACACAAATTTATAAGGAAAAACTATCGATTTTTAGCACAAGATTAAGATTTGTTTCCAAACAATGTTATAGATAAAAAAAAAATAATAAAATAAAAATAAAATATACATATACAAATTTATACTGGAAATCTGCCCAAGTTTTAGCACTCTGCTCTTTTTGTATATAAAAATTTAACAATTATCGATTTTTAGCACAAGATTAAAAGATTTGTTTCCAAACAATGTTATAGATAAAAAAAAATATATATATACAAATTTATACTGGAAATCGAAATCTGCCCGGGTTTTAGCACACTGCCCTATTTTTTTGTATATAAAAATTGAAAAATAAAAGTTATTAGGGTGGCATACAAATTTTACCAAAGATTTAGCGTTCTACCTTTCTTATCTAAATCTGTTCTGAATGAATTCAAAACAACAGGATCGAGTTGAAAAAGACCTTTGCTTATGTTGAAGTTATTTGTTAGTTGGATAATGGCAGACTCAAGAATATTTCTATTAACAATGTTGCTAGAGTGGAATAAAACTGAAGCATTATTCCAATCAATACAGTGGGATAACTCTGACAAATGGACAAAAAGGGCACTGGACAATTGTCCTGTTCTAACGGAATATTGATGCTGTTTTATACGTGTGTGCAAATCCTTTCCCGTCTGACCTATGTAAAAGGAATCACATTGTTTACAACAAATTTTATAGATAATGCCTGAATTATTGGTAGGGCTATTTTTTACTATGATATTTTTCACAATATTGTTATATGAAAATACTACATTAATATCCAAAAGTTTAAGTACATTAGCAATGCCTAAAAAGCCCGGGAAAAATGGAAGTACTAAAATATTTTTTGACAAAGTACGAGTATTATTATTGACACGATAGAAACTTCGTTTTGCCTTGTTGAGACAAGATTCCATAAACGCAGATGGATAACACAGATCACTTCCAATACCGTTGATTTTTTCCAATTCGGCATCGATGTATTCCGGACTGGCGATCCTAAGGGCACGGAGAAATATTGATGAAAAAATGGCCTTCTTAGTGGGGGTGTCATGTCCCGAGTAAAAGTGTACGTAGGACAAATTGTTTGTTGTCTTCCGATAGATACTAAACTTAAAACCTGGGCTTTCCCTATGTACACGCACATCCAGAAATGGGATTGAATTGTCTTGTTCCACTTCTAAAGTAAACTTAATGGAGGGGACTTGATCATTTAACTGAAGGAGGAAGTTCTCCAGGTCACGATTCATGGGCCAGACACACAAAATATCGTCGACGTACCGCAACCAAGGGATGCCAACCCCCAGGATTCTCGGAATGTAAGTAATTTCGAAAAACTCCATATAAATATTGGAGAGGAGGGGCGACAAGGGGTTGCCCATGGCCATCCCAAAAACTTGTTGATAATACTCGTTATTGAAAGTGAATTTACAGTCTTTGATGCAAAGCTTAATAAGTTCCAAAACAATGTGTGAAGGTAGTGGCAGGTCATACTTATGTAATTCTTGGGAGAGAAAGTCAAGCATATCGTCAATCGGCACTTTTGTAAACAATGAACAAACGTCAAAACTGATCAATCTATCGTTAGTTTCAGTACGTGCATTATTCAATTTTTCAGTAAGATCCATGGAATTTTTTACATGTGAATCAGAGATAGTTCCAAGAATGGGGGACAAGACTTTGACAAGCCATTTGGAGAGTTTATAAGTAATAGAGCCCACCGAGCTAATAATAGGGCGCATAGGGTTGCCAGGTTTGTGGGTTTTAATGAGACCGTAAAGGTAGGGCAGAGAGGTGAAGTGGACATGAAAAGCGGAATTAAGTCCTTATGATCTTTGAGAATACGTTTCAAGCCGCTATTAAATGATTTGATGACGTCATCCTGCGGGTTTTATTCATCATATATATATATATAATATATATATATATATATATATATATGATGATGATGAATAAAACCACGAAGGAAAAAAGAAACACAAAGGGGTGCTCAAGCGCTTTCGTCTAATGACATCCTCAGGAACACTGGAGTGAAAGGACAGATCAAGGCAATATATAGGTTACAAAATTAAACATACATACATATATTCATATATATATACATATATATATATATATATATATACATATATACATATATATAGTAAGCATAGAAAAAATTGTGGGAGGAGCCAACATTTATATGGTCACAAAAGAATAAAGAAATAAAAATAAATATAAATATAAATTGAGAAAAATTAATTACAAAATAGTGCCTTAGTGATATATATGTCACAGCCTAAATAATCATAAAGAAATAAACAGGCAAATAAAAAAAAAACCACAAATATAATATAATATAATATATATATATATATATATATATATATAAAAGACACTTTTAGCACTTTGGCCGACCTTCATATAAATTCAAATGGCTTGTTTATGGAACAGGTCACAAAAGAATAAAGAAATAAAAATAAATATAAATATTGTAAGTGGAGTCTACCAATTCAAGCTCAAAAGGGAAGTTTTACAATCAATTTAATAGATGATACCAAATTGATATATATGTCACAAAAAAATAAAGAAATAAACCAAAAAAAAAACAAATTAATTATTAAAAAAATAATAATAAAAAATAATAATAATAAATTGAAAGATAAATTTTATGAGAGGCACACCAATTTATAAGGGAAAAATTACCACATATGCATATTATAGTCACAAACGAATAAAAAAGTACAAGTACAAAGACAAAATGAGTGGTCCACCTTCAAAAATTTAGGCATTGCCAAACGTAATGTTTTGACTGTTATTCCCCAACCGTGGATCCAACCTTTGTTTGATGAAATTTACAACGAGTTGCGTCGGAGAACTTCTTCACTTCGAAACATTTTGGATTGCAAAATTAAAATCTCATTCGAAATAGTCAGTGGAGTAAAAAAGCAAGCTCAAAGTGTGTTTTGAACCTTTCTTCGAAAAACATTAGTGACGATGCAAAAAGTGCCCTTGATTTGGTATGTCCTTTTATATTGTTAAAAAACCTACTGCTTTACAAATTTGTCATAGTCTTGCTCGTTTTGAAAAACAGTGTAACCTTCCTCAGTTTTTGGTTAACATAGTTAAAGGCCTGGTCTATGGTGCTGCGAATATTTCTTACGAAGATAACTTTCCTAAACGTTTCCGCAATAGCCTTTCACAATTAAAAAAAGATAGTGAGCTCCATATTACTAAAGCAGACAAGGCTAACACCTTAGTCATTATGGACAAAGTGGATTACATTGGAAAGATGAATGAGCTGCTTCAGGACCCCGCCACATACGTGAAATTTAGGAAGAACCCACAGGATGATGTCATCAAATCATTCAATAGTGGCTTGAAACGCATTCTCAAAGATCATAAGGATTTAATTCCCCTTTTTTTGTCCACTTCACCTGCTCTGCCTTATCTTTATGGTCTTATTAAAACCCACAAACCGGGTAACCCTATGCGCCCTATTATTAGCTCGGTGGGCTCTATTACCTATAAACTCTCCAAATGGCTTGTTAATGTTTTGTCCCCCATTCTTGGAACTGTCTCTGATTCACACGTAAAAATTCCATGGATCTCACTGAAAAATTGAATAATGTTCGCATTAATACCAACGATAGATTGATCAGTTTCGACGTTTGTTCATTGTTCACAAAAGTGCCGATTGATGATATGCTTGACTTTCTCGCCAGAGAATTACATAATTATGATTTACCATTACCTGCACACATTGTTTTGGAGCTTATTAAGCTTTGTATCAAGGATTGTAAATTCACTTTCAATGGCGAGCATTATCAACAAGTTTTTGGGATGGCCATGGGCAACCCTTTGTCGCCCCTTCTCTCCAATATTTATATGGAGTTTTTTGAAATACTTACATTCCGAGAATCCTGGGGGGTTGGCATCCCTTGGTTGCGGTACGTCGACGATATTTTGTGTATCTGGCCCATGAATCGTGACCTGGATGACTTCCTCCTTCAGTTAAATGACCAAGTCCCCTCCATTAAATTTACTTTAGAAGTGGAACAAGACAACTCAATCCCGTTTTTGGATGTGCGTGTTCATAGGGATAGCCCGGGTTTTAAGTTAGTATCTATCGGAAAAAAACAAACAATTTGTCCTACGTACACTTTTACTCTGGACATGACACCCCTATTAAAAAGGTCATATTTTCCTCAATGTTTCTCCGCGCTCTTAGGATCGCCAGTCCGGAATACATCGATGCCGAATTGGAAAATATCAACGGTATTGGAAGTGAGTTGTGTTACCCATCTGCGTTCATGGAATCTTGTCTTAATAAGGCTAAACGAACCTTCTATCGTGTGAATAAAACACTCGCACCTTGTCAAAGAATATTTTAGTACTTCCATTTTTCCCGGGCTTCTTAGGCATTGCTAATGTACTTAAACTTTTGGATATCAGTGTAGTTTTTTCATATAACAATATTGTGAAAAACATCATAGTAAAAAATAGCCCTACCAATAATTTAGGCATTATCTATAAAATTGGGTGTAAGCAATGTGATTCCTTTTACATAGATCAGACGGGAAAGGATTTGCAAACGCGTGTAAAACAGCATCAATATTCCGTTAGAACGGGACAGTTGTCCAGTGCCCTTTTTGTCCATTTGTCAGAGTTATCCCATTGTATTGATTGGAATAATGTTTCAGTTTTGTTTCACTCTAGCAACATTGTTAATAGAAATATTCTTGAGTCGGCTATAATTCAACTTACAAATAACCTTAACATGAGTAAAGGTCTGTTTCAACTCGATCCCGTTGCTCTGAATTCCTTCAGAATGGATTTAAACAAAAAGGGCAGGTTGTTAAATCTTTGGTAAAAAAATTTGTTTTTGTCTTTTGTTTCTCTTACAAGTTTATTTTTCAATTTTTTGCTGTATGCGTGTATGTGTATGTATGTATGTGTATGTGAGTATGTGTGTGGTCATTGCAGCTAAATATGTTTGTATGTATATGTGTGTATATGTATGTATGTATGTGTGTATATGTATGTATGTATGTATGCAGTTAAATGTATATATATATATATATATATATATATATATATGGGTATGTACCTTACCTTACCTTACAACCTCACAAAGGTTCTGCGGGTTGATTTCTCATTTCGCGAAGGTCAAGCTTGTATGTGTATATATATATATGTGTGTGTGTGTGTGTGTGTGTTTGTATATATGTGTGTATATGTATATATATTTGGTTATGCGGGTATACATGTGTACGTGTATTATTTGTAATTTTTTCAATTTATATTTATTTTTATTTCTTTATTCTTTTGCGACCTACCGTTTTTTCAGACAATAATTATAAAAACAAATTTGGTAATTTTTTTCCCTTATGCATATATATATATATATATATATTCTGTATATATTGCGTTTATATTTCGTATATATACCGTATATATGTTGTATATATATTTTATTGTTCTTTATATATCATCTAGGCATCATTTTGTTTTCCAGTTTATATTTACTTTTACTTTTTTATTCGTTTGTGACTATAATATGCATATGTGGTAATTTTTCCCTTATAAATTGGTGTGCCTCTCTTAAAATTTATCTTTCAATTTATTATTATTATTTTTTATTATTATTTTTTTAATAATTAATTTGTTTTTTTTTGGTTTATTTCTTTATTTTTTTGTGACATATATATCAATTTGGTATCATCTATTAAATTGATTGTAAAACTTCCCTTTTGAGCTTGAATTGGTAGACTCCACTTACAATATTTATATTTATTTTTATTTCTTTATTCTTTTGTGACCTGTTCCATAAAAAGCCATTTGAATTTATATTGAAGGTCGGCCAAAGTGACTAAATGAAGTGTCTTTATATATATATATATATATATATATATATATATATATTATATATATATATATATATATATATATATATGTATATATATTTGTGGTTTTTTATTTGCCTGTTTATTTCTTTATGATTATTTAGGCTGTGACATATATATCACTAAGGCACTATTTTGTAATTAATTTTTCTCAATTTATATTTATATTTATTTTATTTCTTTATTCTTTGTGACCATATAAATGTTGGCTCCTCCCACAATTTTTTCTATGCTTACTATATATATGTATATATGTATATATATATATATATATATATATGTATATATATATGAATATGTATGTATGTATGTTTATTTTGTAACCTATATATTGCCTTGATCTGTCCTTTCACTCCAGTGTTCCTGAGGATGTCGTTAGACGAAAGCGCTTGAGCACCCCTTTGTGTTTCTTTTTCCTTCGTGGTTTTATTCATCATAAATACTTTTCACGTGTCACTTTCGTGAAATAATTTTTCATATATATATATATATATATATATATATAAGGCTTCATTTCTGAAATAGTATATTAGATTTCTACCTTGAATCACCACCAAATTCTCACTTTATCTTAACATTATGACAAATTCTCGTGACGCGTTATGACTAAGCACGTAGTAATAAATACGCTCCTGATATTAAAAGTAAGGTTGTGCTCAATTCACATTCACTTCGAGACTTATCTTCCTCCGTCCAACGTATAATTTCATATTAAAATTATCGAAGTTTGAATTTTGATACAACAAGCATGAAAAATTTTATTATAGTTGTGGCTTTGGTTGTTGGTAAGTATATTGAATTAGGTTATAGTGAGCTCTTTTCAAAATGGAGGTTGAGTAAAATTATATTGTAGATTGTACGCGTATCGTGTGAATTTTGTTGCAGTGGGTATTTATTAGCTGAATTTCTCGAACCTATACCGATTTCGTGGAAAAGACCAAAACATCGACGCTATAAAACTAACTTAACTTAACAAAACCTAGCGTAACCTAACGTAATAATAACTTGTCGATAAAATATCATGTCGATCAGGTGTCGTAAAACCTAAATTACCAAATAACAGTAATTAAAATCGTGATTTGAAAAAACGAATGCATTCGACTTTGTACACTCGCAAATATAGTCAAACCTATTTTAATTATTATAATTATATTAAACCTATATTAAGTGTTTGCCTGAATAAATGCATAACGATTGCATTTGCAATCATGATACTTTCGAAAAAGAATGTTCTTAATCAGGTCAGAACCATAAAGCCACGATATACAATGTTTAAGATATTATAGGGTGTTTCATAGGTTGTTTAACCCTTTAGCGTACAATGTTAACTTTACTGATTTTGGTCTGGCTAACGCCAGACGATTTTATTCAATCTCGGAAAAGACCTCTGTGCAGTAACCTTGGTTTTGCTTCCACCTGAATTGTTCAGAAATTTCATAAGAAGTCCTTGCTCGGACTCGATCTCACGACCTCCCGATTAATCACTAGGTCACCCAGGGTACACATTTATCTACCAACTTATTTTTTCTTGAAGGATGAAAAGCTCGGTAAGCTTCGCGCCGTCTGCTTTCGCCGGGAATGGAACCGGGACCGGTGGATTCGTAGTCAGCGATGTTAACCACTACACCACCGAGGCGCATTAACAAAAATAATCATACCAATACTGGATTATTTTTATTTACATAAACCATACAGATTCGCATGTGTGTGTATATATATATTATTGATGTAGGTCGCATCCGCATCCGCGGAACATCCGCACATTTTCTCGCATCCGCATCCGCACCCGCATCCGCACTTTGGACTGCGGATGTCGTGCGGATGTGGACCGTTGAGATAAAATGTCATTAATAAGCGGAAATTATCAAATTCTACTATATTAATAGAACTAGTTCATTGTGCGCAGAAGTGATGCAAGCGACAAGACGAGAGGCTGTTCTTGTATGAAGTTACTCTCTTGCAACCTACTTAGATCCACGTTACAAAGCTGTTATTTTCACCTAGTACATTAGAACGAGTTAAATCATCACTTGGCAAAGCAGTTGAAGAGCTTCAATCTCTTGAATCTGTCGCTTCGCCACCACCAAAAGAATAAAAGTTTCAGTGACAGAACCAACACCTTCAACAAGCAAATCTATCACAGAATCTGTCTTTCAGTTTCTTGAGTCAAGCAGCAATGACGAGACCTACGCGATGTCAAAAGATGTAGTAAAAATGATCGAGAGCTATCACCAAGAAAAACGCCTGGCTGCATGTGATAATCCTATTAGTTGGTGGAAAAATACGCAGAATATCTATCCATACTTGAGTAAACTTGCAAGGAAACATTTAGCCTGTCCTCCAACAAACGTACCAAGCGAGAGATTATTTAGCAGTGCTGGATTAATATATGATGAAAAGAGAAACAGACTGGCAGCAGAAAAGGCAGAAAAATTAATGTTCCTTAAGCATAACCTTCCTATAATTAAGTTTGAACATTAAACGATGAACATCTTAGTTTACTTTATTTTAATTACTCATTTATAAATATGCCTAATAAAACTTTAAACTTAATATAAATAGTTATCAAGCTAATTAAAGATCTCTTTCTATAAGGGTGGAGGAGGTTGGGGAAAGAGGTCGGTGGGGTGCATTTGAGTTGGGTTCACGTCCCGCATCCTGGTAACACAATTATGGTTTCTAATTGTGGCTGAAACTCAACAAAATATAACGAATTTATTTGCAGACGAATTCACTAATTGATTTCTATATTAGTTAGATGCTTGATATTATTTTATATGTTCAGAGAAAAGTACAGCAATTATTGTACAATTAATCAATTATACTACATTATAGCTACAGCTCTCTCTATATAATAACTTATTATATACGTTAAACACAACAAATCTCGAATATATCCTAAAAAATAACGAAAATGTAGACATCCGCATCCGCGGATGTTGAAATCAAACATCCGCATCTGCATCCGCGGATGTGAAAAAAATGACATCCGCTACATCACTAATATATATATATATATATATATATAGAGAGAGAGAGAGAGAGTCCAAAGTCCTGCCTCAAAAATAACTATACAATAAATACTTTTGAATCACCCTGTATATGCAGCGTCTTAAATGGGGAAAAAAATCATTATCTTTTTCCACGCGACAACTGAAATCACTGTTACAGACCGTGAAGCAACATATGGCATTTATCCACTTATCAATTAGTAGAATTCGACTATACAATGGCGACCGTTGATGATGATAATATAATGTAATCAATTTCTCATCTTTTGTCTCATAATTATACAATACTGACATTCCAAAACGTAATAATATTTACAAATATTGATTGTTGAAACTCTGCAAAAGCATAGAACGTTTTAAAAAGCCTATTTCAGTATTTGTATACTACAATTAGATTAAAAAAATTATTGGTTTGAGGCGCTATTTTATGAAGGTTAGATTTTGCACAAAGGTAAATGAGGCCACAGATGCGATTTTACCCATTAGTCTGTTCTCATTTGTTCGTTATCATAAAGAAATTTTAGTTTCACAATTTTTCATATAAACTGTACGAAATGAGGTACACAATTACCAAATAAATAGAGATGAGGAACAGGAAATGTTAATTACTTTAAAAAATAAACATATTTTAAAGCCGTTTTACAGTTCGGTTTATAAAAATACATTAAATTAAAAACACTTTTTTGAAATCCAGTAAAGCCAGTCGGTCAATAAATTTACAAAATAACGCACCCATCAAAATTTTAAACTCCACATCCGAAATCAGGTCAAAATTTGTGACGTTTCATTAACTGGAAAATCTAGATGGACCGTAAGCTTAAAGTGAATATTAAGCTCCCACTGGCTTGAAAATTCCTCTTCGAAATCGTTTGTACGAAATTATTTACATGTTACAATGCGATCCTGGGCTGACTAGGCAAAAGTAGGATTGGGTCTTACTTACACAAAGTTTTTTTTCTCTCTCTCTCTCTCTCTCTCTCTCGGGAGTTCATTTCGATGCGTTTTTTATTGTCGATTACATGAAAAATCCAGCCATTTGTGTGAGCAAACTACAACCAAAGCCTACAGCTATCTAGTCAGTCCACGCATTGTAACACGTAAATAATTTCATACAAAAGACTTTTAAAAAGAAATTTTAAGCCAGTGAGAGCTTAATATTTACTTTAAGCTCACGAGGCACTTAGATTTTAAATGAAGCTTCATAAATCTTGACCCACTGATTTCGGATGTGGTGCTCAAAATTTTTTGATAGCTGTGATCTTTTGTAAACATAATTTCCCGACTGGCCTTTTTCTCAATTTCACAAACGTATATGAAATTTTGTATAAGCGTGATCTGACGAGATATATTGTATAGGACAGGTAGACTATATTGCAACCACGAGAAAAACCGACCGTACTGTAACTTTAATAAGACCAGTAAGAATATAATGGTTGGTGTTGACATGTGTTTACAGTTTACGTATGTTGTTATAGTTTTTCCTTACGATAAACATATAACTCATTTTTTTAAAATTTACTGTAGTAAAAAACTTAGATGCGTAAAATTTTGTTAGTTATTGATGAAAATTCCCATTATTTATGTATTATCAGTCCTCATGACATTTGTTGACATATTGTATATAATGTAGGGCCCACTTCCTAAAACTTAAATTCTTTCTTTGGGCATACTGGAGGAGCTGCGTCCTTGTTTGTAATCATTAAAAAGATTTATATAACGCAACCATAATTGTTTTTCAGCGGCAAATTGCGAAACCACTCAAATTAATGCAGGAAATGGGGTTGACCTGGGTGAATGGGGCGTCAAAGAACTGTGTCCCGACGGGACATACGCGGCAGAGATGGAATTCAAGGTAAGTGTCCAGTGTCCACCTAATGCCTCTCTGGGAAAACCCAGCCCAGCCATGAACTGTTCCATGCCAGTCAGAGAAATGGAGAGAGTAACAGTGATGAGCTTGCTGTTCATAATTTCTTTGACTGGACCATGTTCTCCGAAGGGAAGAGTGAATTGTTCTTGTGTTTTCCGGTTGGTTCGGTAGTAGTAAGCGGTCATCCAAACAACCAAACAGGCAACTAAAACAAGTCGCTATTAAATTACTAAAATGAATGAGTGGTAGGAATTTAAAAGTTAGTAACTACCACTGATTTACATATTTCTAAAATAGTCTCATGAATATCTATCGTCCATAACCTTCTGGCTGTAATCACAAAATTTATAACGCCCCTTTATTTATCGAATTTATGGTACCTATATAATCCAAGAATGGCCAAAATACAGAAATGTATCATTGATGATACACGATACAAGGTACTCATCCTATCAACATCGTCAATACGAGAACACGACACAAGATATTTTTTAAATCAGAAGGTAGATACACAATATGTAGGCTAGAGACTGGAGCACTTCATGGTTAGACAATTTTATATTTTAAGGAAACCTCTGTCACTAACTAGTACTTTTTCAACATTTTCAACTTAATGACCATTATTTTCGACAATGTACCATCAGTTCCAATAAATTAAACTGGACCGTAAGGTAGGCGTAGCTCAGTGTATTCCGACTATTGGAATCGATGGTACATGTAAATGCAGATGAAGAATCAAATAAATTTCATGGCTTGACTACTAACTAACAACCATTCATTTTCTTATAAAATCAGTATGAGGACACAGGACATCGCGACGACACGAGGGGAAATGGAATGAAGTTATACTGTTTAGATAAATCAGGGTACATGGTGAATTACGTCACAAGTTCACAAGGATGGCAGGGAAGATGGCAAGGTAATCACACACATACATATAAAGAACGACGCTTGTGTAGAAGAGCGTTCTGCACAAGATGAGGAGAGAGAACGAACAAATGAAAAATGAGGTACCTCCCGGGAATCGAACCCGGGATCATCCAATTGCTGGTCAGATATGCTATCCACTACACCAAGAACCTCGATCAATCAGAAGTCGTAATTCTTCTACATTTGTTCGTTCTCCCTCCTCATCTTGTGCGGAACGCTCTTCTACACAAGCGTCGTTCTTGCATTAATTATACTGTGTGCTGTTTGCAGTTAAAATGTATACACACACACACACACACATATATATATATATATATATATATATATATATATATATATATATATACTAGCGGAGCAACTCGGCGTTGTCGGAGTGGATGTTGAACGCTATATATATATATATGCCCGGGTAGATTAATTTAATGCCCGGTTAGGTCAACTGAATGCCCGATTAGGTTAATTAAATGCCCGGTTAGGTCAACTGAATGCCCGATTAGATTAATTGAATGCCCGGGTAGGTTAATTGTACCCCCTTGACGATTGGTTAGTTTAAGTCGTGATATTTTCGTTAAAGCTAACGAAAATATCACGACTTAACCTAACCAATCGTCAAGGGCGTACAATTAACCTAACCGGGCATTCAATTGCGCTAATGAAAATATCACGACTTAACCTAACCAATCGTCAAGGGCGTACAATTAACCTAACTGGGCATTCAATTAACCTACCCGGGTATTCAATTAATCTAATCGGGCATTTAATTAACCTAATCGGCATTCAGTTGACCTAACCGGGCATTCAATTAACCTAACCGGGCATATACTATATATATATATATATATATATATATATATATATATATAGCGTTCAACATCCACCCCGGCAACGCCGGGTCACTCCGCTAGTTTTAATTACATGTGAAGCTCAAGATTTTCATGACTGTTCTTTTCTATAGTTTTATTGATCAAATAATTAGTCATGAAAATCTTAAGATTCAAAAATCTTGACACAATGTGAAGCTCAAAATTTTCACGGCTGCGTTCTTTTCTGTCGTTTAATCGCGGTGCTGGGGCCTTCGGGCCCACTAATTTTAATTATTTAATTTATTAACACCCAGGTGCACAACCTGGGGACCTAATCAATATGTGTGTGAAGTTTCATGGTTGTAACTGCTTCCATTTTGGAGTTATGGCTGAAACAGACAGAAACACACACACGCACACATACGTCCTTTTATTATATGTACACACACACACACACACATATATATATATATATATATATATATATATATATATATATATATATATGTTGTGTGTGTGTGTGTGTGTGTGTGTGTGTGATACACATCCATAAGGAAAAATGAAAAGTGATTCCAAGGCGTTCTATGTATTTAACAATACACCTCATTGGAGAATGAGGTGTATTGTTAAGTATATGAAACATTTTAGATGCGCTTTTTATTTTTGATGTGGGTGAGTATCACTTATTAATTTCACGTGTTTAATTGTGAAATTCAATATATATATATATAATATATATATATATATATATATATATATATATATATATATATATATATTTGGTTAGTAACCTTGGATTTGA
Source organism: Bathynomus jamesi (assembly GCA_023014485.1). Lineage (NCBI taxonomy): Eukaryota > Metazoa > Arthropoda > Malacostraca > Isopoda > Cirolanidae > Bathynomus > Bathynomus jamesi. The sequence continues at coordinate 394,515 of JAJOZX010004265.1, forward strand.
TTCCGCCCAAATTGTTCATTCTAACGAAGGTCAAGCCTATTTATTGGCCCACCTTTGTCCTACAGCTTAACGTGGAATCGGAACCACGATCCACCAAGGGTGGTCAGAAATTACAAAATCCTCGTCCGGACTCGATCTCACAATCCCCCGATCAGCATCCCAGTGTCTTACCCTATTAACAAATAAATATAATTATCTTTTCTTTAAATTTAAACTTTTTGTAAGCAAATAAAGCAAAACTCTTCAAAAAATAGTGAAGTTTTAGGACTCGCTTCTCTCATGAACGTAACTGATCTTTGTAAACATTTCTCTTTTTCTGGGCTACATCGTAGCCAATGTCGTAACACCGCTTCCCTTGAGATCAGCGAAGTTAAGCGACATTGTGTCGGATTGTAATTGGATGGGAGACCGTCCTCCGCGTCCAGACTATGTAGCGACCCGTAGTTCGATTCCACGTAAAGCTGTAGGTCCCCTCCGTCATATGACCTTAGATGTTGCGAAGGAAGTTAAACAAAACCAATAATTTTTTTTATTATTCTCTTTTTCTGAAGGAGTCCGAAGTTGCTCTGAAGGAACGTTCATCGTAGGCTACGCAATGAGGGTTGAGGGTCTTGTTGGAAACTTCAATGATAATTTAGGGGTGACTGACGTCAGAGTAAAATGCGAAGATGGAATCGTCTTAGACGGACTTGTTACACAACCTGAAGAGGTAAATTATCCCGTTCGTTGTTTAGTTCGCGCTAAAATTTATCCACAAAAAAGGGTTCGTTTCATAGCGTTTCATTTGTCTCAAAATGTATCTTTCGATTACGTTAATTATTTTAGGCTCTAATACGGTATAAGTCAAACTGTGAGTTCACCTAACCTAACCTAACCTAATCTAATCCAACCTAACTTTCCTAATGCAAAAGTGAAACGCGTTTCACTTTTGCATTAGGAAAAGTTTAACATTAACATATTGCTTCCCAACGCATTCGGGAAGCAATATGTTAGTGATCCCACCTGGGAAGCAAAATGTTAAAAAGAGAAAGGTTGGTTGGTTAGAAAGAGGTTGGTAATCTAGGCTAACTAACGAAAATATCACGACCTAACCTAACCAATCGTTAAGGGCGTACAGTTGACCTAACGATTGGTTAGGTTAGGTCGTGATATTTTCGTTAGTCAAGCTACTAAAGAAGGCTGGGGGCCCTGATCTTCAGGTGATCCAAATATTTCACATTCACAAAAAATGGCAAAGCAGAATAAGTTAAGTTGTCCATAAATTTACATTTTCTCGACTAGCTAATCTCTAAATATTATAAACTATTGTAATGCAACTGTAATTGGTTGTGTAATGTCTATTTTTGGGAAGCAATATGTTAAAGTGATTAACACTGGGAAGCAATATGTTAGTGATATACACTGGGAAGCAATATGTTAAAGTGATCCAAGTTTTCTTCCGCCATTGGGAAAAAAAACTGTGCAGCGAATGAATTGCAGATAACTTTTGAATCTCTTAATTTCACTTACGATTATCTATAAATATATTTCAGACTGACTGTAGTGAGGATGTTTTTTCATGTACTCAGCAAACCTCTAAAATTTTCTGTTGATATTTCCTACGACTTTTTTCATTAATACTTTCTTACTCTTTTAGGTGTCTCGTGAAAGAGAACCAGTTATCATTTCTAAGGACGGTGCTCAAAGAAAAGCTTTCAGAACTTTGGAACATAAACTCACCGAAAAGGAAATTGAAATCTTCAGAAAACGTTAGTTTCTAGAAATTTTTATTTATAAAGTTCCCTTGGAAGTCTGTGGCAATACCTTACTTAACTGTTAATATTAAAGTATCCTTATTGTACAGTTGCGGAAAAAAGTTCGCCTAGAAAAAATCTGGGTTTTTTATATTTTAAAATATTTTATTCTATTTCGTTGACCAATAAATTTTCAAAAACAAACACGATCATTATTGATTAGTGCTTTTATGCTTTTTAGAACTTTTATATTTCTAGCCGAACTTTTTTCCGAACTGTACGCTGAAGTTTAAAAGCGTCTTCCTTCTAGTTATTCTTTCATATACGTCTACTTCTTATAACATCTGTATGTATGAAAACAAACTTGGGGTGGGCTGGGGGAAGGGCTGCCCGAATTTCTCAGAACTAAAAGGCTTTCAAATTGTATGCAAAAAAAGAAGTAAAAAAAAACCCTGACTTTGTAGGTTAGATTAAGTTAATTAAGGGCGAATTTCTTACGCTAGTTAGTTACGATAAATTAAAGTTAGGTTAGGTTCGGCTGTGTTAGGTTAGGTGATATTATGTGATCGTCTCTTTCCAAAAATGAGTGTTTCAGTTCCAGAGAATCCGGCTTCGTGGTAAAAGCATTTTCTGTAGTATGGGTAATGGCTGTAGGTTTTCACCTCCAACTTTTTCAGGCAAAGGGCTTCATTTCGGCAAAGCGAGTCGTGCGGAGTTAGACGGAACCTGGGGTCCGATCGCCTCATGCCCAAAAGGAACCAAAGTATGTGGACTGCAGACAGAGGTCCAATCCGGACATTTATCCGAAGATGATTCTGGCCTATCCAACCTTATTCTCTTCTGCTGCGATTATTAAGAAAGTTTGCCTCGACAAAATTTCTTTCATGTGTTCAAGTAACTTTTAGCAATGGAGATATATTAAGTTTAAATTATTATGTGTACATGTATGTGTAAATATACACTGTACGCGCATGTACATACGAAAAAAAAGAAATAAAATTTAGTTTTTTACTTGGTTTTTATTTTTGTGACATCTTTTTATAGATTTAACCTAACTATTTAAAGTGTTCATTGCTCTTTTTGAACTCGAAATATTCCATACTCTATAGACCAATGGTTTCCATGCAACTTTTTTGTCTCAAGGCACCCCAGTGCAATCTGTTCTTCTTTCGGGGCAACCCAGAAGATTTCGTCTCCCACTGTTCGACGTCAGTCTCCCTCTCTCTCCCAACACCAAGTAACTTCACACTCAGCCTAAACGCTTTTCGTATCTACGTAATAAATCGCGATGTTTTGTTTCATTTAAAATTTGCATACTTTGTCATTTTTTATTTTTCATTTACTTATTTTTGGCATTTTTATGAAATTTCGCAGCACCTCTAAAAGGCACTTTTGGTAGCCCCGTTGAGAAACATTCGTCTGGACTGTAATGAATGCGGTTATTGAACCAGTGCGATACTATGTTTTGCCAGAAAATGTTGCAAGGACAAGTGCTGAATGTGCTGGTGCGTTATCGTGAAGTAGCAGTCACGTGCCAGACCGCCATTTCTCTGGGCGTTTCCTTCGAACAACATCCCGTAGACGTTGCAAAACGACCTGATAGAATGTCTGATTCGCCATCTGCCCCTGTGGGATGAATTTGCGGTCCACACATTTTTGGTCAAAGAACACAGTCAGCATGGTCTTCACATTTGAGTACATCTGTTTCACTTTTTCCGGTCGTGGTGACAAGGGTCTTCCACTAAAATGACACGCTTCGTTTCTGGGTCGTAGCCGTAAACCCACGTTTTGTCGCCTGTAATGATGCTTGTCAGGCAGTCTTCATCGTTGGCTGTACGTTGTAGGATATATTGGGAGACAAACATACGGTGTTCCTTCTGCTCCGCGATGAGAAGACGTGATGAACTCGGCTGAGACCCGACGCATTCCCAAATATATGAATATTGATAAAAAGCAATCGAATCTCCTACAGCATCCAGGGCCGCCGAGAGGGCGGGGAAGCCGGGTTAAATCACCGGTGTCCGGACCTCTAGGGGGCCCGAAAAGAGGGGGGATAAAATCTAAAAATGTTAATAAAGCAATTGATTAAATAACAGAGAGGAAATATAATTAATAAATATATATTTTATAGAGATTATCATACTGTATGTTTTGAATAGAGACTTGGACATATAATCAGTTTGCTTGTTATGTACACAAAAAACATTCATAATAAAATACTGAGTAAACAGGGGGGCCCATATACCAATCCTTCCCCGGGGCCCGGGGCAGCTCTTGGCGGCCCTGACAGCATCAATTGACTACAAACAAATGTAGTTTATTTTTATTAACAAAATACAAATCTGTAGACGTGAAATTCTCCTTAAAATTAAATAAATGATTGGTTTGAGGATTCCACTAAAGTCGGCAAAAACTAATGTTAACGCAGCGCAAACTTCTAATGAAAATGGGGAACGGGGTGTAGTGACGAGCCTGCTGCGTGTAATTTATTTGGCTTAACCCACTTCTCCTTCTAAAGGGGACTTAGTTTTCCCAGTTGGGGCGTTACAGCTCCGTCTCAGTATCCTCAGTTGAAAGGGTATTAAACAGATCAACCAACCAACCATTTTCTTTGAATGGTATACAGTATATGCAGTAATGAACAACAAAGGCGGGGAAGGAACTAATGTAGAAGAATATTTTTTAAAAATGTTTTTATCTTTGCAAAATTGATTGATTTTTTTTTAAATTCTTTTGTACGATTTACAAACGAATAAAAATGTTTTAATTTATCTGCATTAAAAAAAGTGCCTCGAAAAAAGATAATTAAAAAAAAATGGCCGATTTCATACTAGGGTTTCTCCTTATATGCAGATTTCTTCATCCCGGGAAATCCCGGGAATTCCCGGCAAAATGAAGCCAATTCCCGGGATCCCGGGAAATCCAAAAAATTGTTGTATATTTAAGAGAACGGTAATTTTTTTTATTGTTCAGTGATAAAATACCCTTTTAGAATTGGGATAACCAATTACTTATGCCTAGATGACCACTTTTGCATTGTAATACTTGAATTGAGTTTACCAATCAGTGGTAGCTATTTATTATTTATTAAACATAATATTTATCATGCGTACTCAGGAAATAAGAATGGTTTCATGTATTATGATGATTTAATGAGTGACAATAGTATGCCTTTTTATTTTTGATGTAGAAAGAATACTGAAAATTATGTCTTTCTCGACAATTTTTTAAACCCATTTTTTCTTCTTTTTTGATTCAGAGTTTATTATAAAGAGCTAAATTGACTAAAATGAAGAAAATGAGCATTTTTATGTATTTTCTTCCCTAAAAATAGCCTATAAAATGAAAATAATTATTTAGCATATATTTAGCATAAAATGGAAACAGGTTTAGCATAATTTTAGGCGATTTAGCATAATTTAGCAGCAGGTTTAACATAATTTGGCTAAAAATTGTCATTTTAAAATTCAGGGATTTCCCGGAATATTTGTCCAATTCCCGGGATTTTCAAATTCAATAAAAACAGCCTGGATCCCGGGAAAGAAACCCTATTTCATGCGTACAAAAGAATACTTACAGTAAATAATGGTAATAGGTAACATCAGGAACTCCTAGAACAGTGGTTCGTAACCTTTTTAGGCTGCGACCCAAATTGTGGTCGCGGGGCCTAGCGATAAAATAAATAAATGATAAATGACAATTTAATGGCCCAATCAAAATGGCTTGGCGACCCAATTTGGGTCGCGACCCAGGGATTAAGAACCACTGTCCTCGAATCTCTGAAACCGAGCAATCACAGTGTAGATGGCCGGCCCAACTCCACTCTCGAACCTGAGACCTTTCACATCCCGAGTTTAATCCCTAACCCCCGAGCATTATTGACACTTTGTATTTTAATTGTTAGTAATAAAGACTGAAAATGGCAAAGTTGTAAGCTCAAAACTTACTTTTACGTAAATATTTTAAGAAACAATAAATTTCACAGCTGGACTAAAATCCACCATTTTGTTTCATGCTACAACGTCAGACAATGGCAAATGGTCCATTTTTTATTACATACAATTATTTTGAGTATAGAGAGGTCTTCTGCATGGTCATTGTATGTACAGAAAGTATATATCCTAACCGAACCTAACGGAATGATGTCTGAAAATGCTTGTCACTCCCGCAGAAGTCTCCACCTACGTAAGCGGGGCCCATACATCTCTCACTAACGCGTATTTAGATCATGATAGATTAGAGATTATGAATTGTCCAGTCAGGGACCATGTTTCATTTCTTCCACAGGCTGACCAATCAGAGGAAGGAAAACGCTTTTACACCTTAAATCCAATACTATTTCGTTAGAATACAATACCATGAACTTACTAGATCAGCGTCCGTAGTTCAGTGGGTATCACCGTTTCCCTATAAGCGTAGTGAAGACACTGAGGTCGGGGGTTCGACTCCCGATGATGCTGGTAATAATAATACAGGAATTAGAGCAATTTGACATTGTGCCTTGAGTGTGCCTTGAGTGTGGCCTTACCAGAACAAAATCGCATACACGTACCAGATGAAATCTACACAGTATATTGGATGTTTTATAGTGCATAAAGATAAGAGCTAATTTTCGGACCATTTGAAGTTATTAGTTAATTAAAGATATTTATCCCAAAGTCTTCGGATACTAAACAGAAATTTTAACTTTAACATATATTGGGAATTGCAACATTCATTTCAGACTACCTCGAGTGCGGGGGGTTAACCCGTAAAATGCCTCTGGAGAGCAAAAGCGTTATGTGTTTCCTCGGTTGTTGAAATATAAGATAGGGTGTGAATCCGTGTGATAGCTTTTACTTCATCGTAATGTGATGGTAGAGTTCACGACTTATGCTCGAGAGGTCGAATTCCGGTGTGAATAATTATATTATATATATACACAGGGTGATTCAAAAGACAGGTTACATAGGGATATACTGTATTATGTAATGATACAGGGGAATAGTCACATCACATGTTCGATATGGCCACCGTTAACGGCAATGCACTTGTGCAACCAGCTAGGAATATCACATCAATGCGCTCCTCCTTCGATAACATCTCATAACTCATTTACCTGCAAAGAAACAGAAAAGCCCTATGTAACCTGACTTTTGAATCACCCTGTATATATGCGCCTCGGTGGTGTAGTGGTTAGCGTCGCTGACTACGAATCCATCGGCCCCGGGATCGAGACCCGGTGACGACAGGTGACGACAGGTGCGCAGCAAAACCCAGCTGGTTATCCTTCCACACAATAAAGAAAGTGGTTGGTAGATAAGTGGGTACCCTGAGTAGCCTAGTGGTTAAGATGCTGGGCTGCTGGTGGGGCGTGGTTCGGATTTCACGTTAAACTGTATGTCTAAGGTGGAGTGACAAGCTTGACCTTCGTCAGAATGAACAATTCGGGTGGACGTTAACCCAAGGTTAATCAAGGTTTATATATATATATATATATATATATATACTGTATATATATGGCAAAACAGAGACCAGTTGTAGGAGGGAGGAAGAGGGGTAGTGTGAGGGAGGAAAAATATACCGAATATCAAATAATGTTTCCTAATGGCGATGACTTGCGGACCAAACACCCTTCTATTCCTTAATGCGCGCTGAACGCTAAAGAGTTAAGAGTATTGTAGAATTAACAGTAATGGCGAAGCATTTTAACAATATACCAAAGTTTCATAATGTAACTATCATTATTTATTTTTGTTCAGTCGTACACTTAAAAATGTACATAAACCACAAAGAAATGTGACGTACACAACGGCTTCTATTTGAAATATATTTCACTATAAAAATGCAGTTATAAAAGCTTGTACAAGCGCATGTTTGAAAGGTACTTCTCACGTTTATCTTCATAATTTCAGGCGAAAAGTTTTAAATTCAGATTTGGTTACTCACTTACTTGTTTTAAATCTCACGTCAAAATGATAAGTTGAGATAAGAATCTTAAAATATACAATTATTTTCCAAATGAAACAACATTTTAGGGTTATTCGTTTTCTCGATAATGAGAAAAACAAAAACAGTTATAAAAGTTAGTTTAACATATAGACTTGAGAAACAATTGCTTGTTTTTGGGGAGTAAAGATGTTTACTACTTGTTTTGTGGTTATTTGTTTGGGTGAGTTATTTTCACGTGGGTAAAATTTTAATTATTTTAACACGTTCTTTTGACCGTAAGTATAGTTCTATAAAAGCAACTTGTTTTTCAGTTGTTTAAGCCAAAGTCTACCCAGTATCTAGTCAGTTCACGCTCGCATTATAACATGCGAATAATTTCAAACAAAACGATTTTGAACATAAACTTTGAATCCAGTGAGAGTTACTGTAAATATTTACTTCAAGCCCACGGGGAACTTAGATTTTAAATGCAGCCTCACAAATTTTGATCCAATAGTTATGTATGTAATGAATGTGAAGATCAAAATTTTGATGGTTGTGGTATTTTGAAGATTTACTAACTGACTGGTTTTTCTAGATTAAGAAAAAAGTGTATGAATTTTTGTAGAAAGCAAAGAGACTACGTTAATCTGTAGATTTTAGTTAGGCTTTTAATTAGTAACGGGATATTATTTTAAGTGTTAGGCCCGTGAACAGTTTACTACTTTGAATTAGGAGACCATTAATAGTCCATTAATTATTTATTCTAGCTAAAGTTCCTAACATGTTCAGATAATTTATTTATACTTGATAACATTTTTCATTCCATCTCAAGAAAATGTGAATGATTTTATTAATTACACTGATCAACACTCATTTTATTGCCAATCATATTAGAGTGATTTTGGGGTAACTTTGTCGTGCTGATTCCGAATATGACATCGGTTTTGCTAGATTGGCTCTAATTTATGAGATAATTGGTACCCCATTGAAACACGTAAAAATGCAAAACAATTAATGTTCAGGCGGAGCCTACTTACAAATCGCATTGAAATTGTCTCAAATCATACAAAAGTAAACACATGAAATACATAATGGCATTTTATTCGGTCTCACCATCTAGAATGTTCCGGTAGTTTCCCATATGCACCCGTTATGGTTACGTTTCCTATTAATTGAGGGTATTTATTATCTTAAGAACTAGAACCAAATCGGAAAAACTACTTTCATTTTGGAATTCAGCAACCCCAAAATACCCTAAATTCGTACGAATTTCCTTGGCAACGAAAAAAAAAAAATTTTTTTGTTGACCTGTGTTATCGATTAAGATACGTTGAAAATATTAATTATAGTTTTTGAACTAGTTAAAAGTTAAAACCTATTCAATTATCTGGTTAAAACATTTATCTTTCCCATGAAATCCACCAACCATACTAATTATACAACTTATACATGCATGACATTCCAACACCCATAGATAACAAGCTTACCTTATCATCATATGCAGATGACATCACTCTAACATCCACCCACAACAACATCGACACCGCTACAAATAACCTACAAACATACATAAACAGTATACAAGACTGGCTCACACACAATAGACTCAAAGTAGCGCCCACAAAATCAACCATCACCTTGCTTACAAGCAACACAAAAGAACACCAGGTAATTCCACAGCTTACACTAAACAACATCAACATTCCACACACTCACAGGACCAAAATACTTGGGGTCACATACAACACATCATTATCTTTTGCAAACCACATTCAGGATATTAAAAACAAATGTACGTCAAGACTTAACACGCTTAGGGTACTAACAGGCACAAACTTTGGACACCAGCAGGAAACAACATCACTCATATACAAACAATATATTCGCTCAGTTATGGACTATGCTAGCCCATGCTGGGCACCCATTATTTCAAACACACACATAAACACCTTACAGACAATACAGAACAACGCACTTCGTATCATTACAGGATGCACTCAAACAACACCAATAGAACACCTGCACACAGAAACAAAAATACTGAAAGTTAGGGAACATTTAGACATGAGGGGAACACAATTCATGGCAGCAGCGACAACTAACCCACAACACCCTTGCCACTACATGTACAATCACACACCGACACCTCGCACCATTAAGGTAACACCAGAGAGACATTATAACCAAATACTCCATTCCATACCACGCCCCACAGACATCACACAGTACAGAAAACACATACACACACACCTAATCCACAAAGCACTGACAGGACTCGGTCCGAATGCGGTCCTAGGTGCGAAGCCGCCACCCATTAACAGGTCAGAGATCAGCCTGAGCAGACCGGATCGAGTTAACTTAGTACGATTCCGATGTGGACATCACCCCAACTTACTAACATATAAACACAGACTAAACAACTCCATAGACGACACCTGCCACCTGTGCCAGGACACACCACAAGCAATTGAACACATTATGACAGACTGTACCGCCCTAGCACAACAACGAACACAACAAACAACATCACTAGTGCGCTAACCTCTGGTCCACCCGAAGAGGGCGATCGGTTACCTGCGTGCCGCCGGCTTGCTCGATCAGGGTGGGCTGATCGGCTAAACAACAACAACAACAACCATACTAATTTGCATGTATCACGTGATAAATTATTGTTATTATTAAAAAATATGGTTCTTTTCGGTTTTAGGTCCGGCATTGGATTTTTTTCTATGTTTTTGGTATAGACGTAGATTTTTACGCTGATTCTATTTCTGCAATCCGTTTCTTGGAGAAATAAACACGAAAAAAGTTATGGCCCAAAACTTGTATTCAAATATCCATCTATACTTAGCCTAACCTACCCTAACCTAACCTAACCTAACCTACCCTGCGTATGAACCATTGAACAGCTCGAAGGGTACAGCTTCAGTCACAAAACAGCGAACCACAGCGGAAACTTCGTGGACCCTTCAACTGGAGTACACACGCAACGGATAGAGTCGACGTGGGACCAATTCAAACGCGGTAACAAGCGCTGGTGTGATACGCACCGTTCCATGATCGACTCTTATCCCTGCGAGTTTCTCTCACGTCGCCAATACGCAGGCAAAGATCTAGTGCGCCAAATGCTGAACGATATTGCGCAGTTTGGCAAGTAGCAAACTTTGGTTTGTGTTCCGTTCTGTGTTCTGGAAACCTGTAAACGTAATAAACTTGCACATAACTTTTTTTCGTGTTTATTTCTCCAAGAAACGGATTGCGGAAATGGAATCAACGTAAAAATCTACGTCTATACCAAAAATATGAAAAAAATCCAATGCCGGACCTAAAACTGAAAAGCTCCATAACGACATCTATTTTTGGAAAGGTCATCCGCAAGTAAGCTCGTTAGTTCTGAGCTAGTTCTTGTTCGCGTTATTATTGATATCATACTTCAATATTTGTTATATAAATCACTTAAAAAATTAGTTTAAAAGTGACCCTATAATAATTTCCGAATTTTAAGGAGGTATTTCTTAACGGCGGATATATCATCATTAGCCTAATTTAACTGACCCAATCTAACCTAAGTACAGAGATGGGCAGTATCTTGTATCTTAAGATACAAGATACGTATCTGAGATACGTATCTTAGATACTTTATTTTTGGAGGATCTTGAGAAGTATCTAAGATACATTTTGTCATGTAGCTTGTATCCCGGGATACACTTTCAAAGATACTTTCATAAGATACTTTTTAAATAGAGACGCCAACCGGGGTTGCAAGGGGCATGCAACTTGGGGGCGGAGTTCTCCCCCAAGCTATTCCCCCCAAAGGGCCACAAAGGAGAGAAAGGAGGAGAGGTGTTCACCTGGCAGGAGCCAAGTGCATATTAAGACTTCAGCCGAGTAGGCGTTGTTTTATAGGCTCCTAATCAGCCAGTTGGCTGAGCCAAGGGGGGGAGGGGTACACCTGAAGGAGAGAGAGAGAGAGTAGTTGCCTTTGATTGCAAGGCATGCAACTTGGAGGCGGAGTTCTCCCCCCAAGCTATTTTCGTTTACCTAACCTAAGAGGCCTCTAAGGGGTTTTCCCAAAGGGCCAGAAAGAGAAGGACCAGAGGTCCTTGCTCGGCTGGGAGCCGAGCTTGTAATGATTCCGTCAGTCGTCTCTCGGTCTTTTATAAACCTCTATTCTGGCTGAGTTGCCAGATAGCGCCATGTATTCAGTTGCCAGATAGCGCCATGTATTCAGTTGCCAGATAGCAATATTTAAAACCATATATTAATCATCCATTTAAATAGTGTACCACAATATATATTTATATAGTTAATCAATTGGAAGATTCAACCATATAAAATACCACAATATATTTATATAGTTAATCAATTGGAAGATTCATTTAAACACACATTCCAATAAATCATTTAATTCCTATTTAAATACCGAAAACGAAAGGAGAAGAAACGAAGAAAATTGCAAAAAAAGACGAATTCTAAAGAAATTAATCAATTGAAATTAGCCAAAACACAATCCGCTATAACGGGGTCGGACGACTAATGACATCTTTATATTTTCGAAGAACACCTGCTGGTTGAGAGACCTTCCTTCCAGTCCGCTCTTGATAAGTCTCCCTTCACTCCAAATGAAAAGAAAATTTACGGAAAAAATCAAAACACACGATTGTCATTCCCCAAACCCGTATATATATATATATATATATATATATATATATATATATATATATAATAAACGAATAAACAACTCGTGCACACACACACACACACGCACGCACGCACACGAGGAAAGGCAGAAACTAGGTCATTTCGAATCGTCCCCCTAGAGACCTTTTTCTGACCGAGAGTCAACCTTTCTTCGTCTACTTGAACAAAAACCCTTTCACAACAATTCTTATAATTATCATTATTATTATTATTTCTACAATGAAAATATTTTATATTTACGAGTAATTTGTATGGTGTCATATTCTTATAACTACATCTTAACTGCTTAAGATGTAGTTATAAGAATATGACACCATACAAATTACGCGTAAATATAAAATATTTTCATTGTAGAAATAATAATAATAATGATAATAATAAGAATTGTTGTGAAAGGTGGTTTTTGTTCAAGTAGATGAAGAAAGGTTGACTCTCGGTCAGAAAAAGGTCTCTAGGGGACGATTCGAAATGACCTAGTTTCTGCCTTTCCTCGTGTGTGTGTGTGTGTGTGTGTGTGTGTGTGTGTGTGTGTGTGTTGTTTATTCGTTTATTATATATATATATATATATATATATATATATTATATATATATATATATATATTAGTGATGGATCGAATAACCGCAACCGCAACCGCACTACAACCGCACAAAAATTCACAACCGCAACCGTAACCGCAACCGCCGTTCCATAAGTGCGGTTGCGGTTGTAAGGTGAAAATGCAGCAAAAATATTATTCTTGAAATTCACACTGCCTGTCATTAAGTTTGACATCAGTTTTTCAAATGAATAATAATCCATAACTTTCCAATGGGTGGAGGCTGGGGAAAGTGGTAGGTGGGATGAACAGTGCGATGGGTCCTCGTCCCTCATCCTGGTAACACACTTAGTGCAAAATATGGTTTTAATTAATTTGACCTACGTATTCTTTCATAATAGCTATATAAGTTTAGAATATACTTCATTTAAATAGTATTTATTTAGTAAATACCTTATGTTGAACACAAGTTTTGCAACACACAAATAGCGGTAGCGGTGTATTGCAAAACTTGTGTTTAACATAAGGTATTTACTAAATAAATATTATTTAGTATATATTATGTACCAAGTGTGGCTAAATCGCACTATAGTGTCTAAATCCAGTTAATAATTACGCATTTTTCCTAGTATATGATAACCGCAACCGCAACCGCGGTTGGAAAAAATTCGACAACCGCAAACACAACCGCAACCGCGGTTGTGAAAAACCGACCACTCGATCCATCACTAATATATATATATATATATATCTGGTTTGGGGAATGACAATCGTGTGTTTTGATTTTTTTCCGTAAATTTTCTTTTCATTTGGAGTGAAGGGAGACTTATCAAGAGCGGACTGGAAGGAAGGTCTCTCAACCAGCAGGTGTTCTTCGAAAATATAAAGATAAAGATATCATTAGTCGTCCGACCCCGTTATAGCGGATTGTGTTTTGGCTAATTTCAATTGATTAATTTCTTTAGAATTCGTTTTTTTTGCAATTTTCTTCGTTTCTTCTCCTTTCGTTTTTCGGTATTTAAATAGGAATTAAATGATTTATTGGAACGTGTGTTTAAATGAATCTTCCAATTGATTAACTATATAAATATATTGTGGTATTTTATATGGTTGAATCTTTCAATTGATTAACTATATAAATATATATTGTGGTACACTATTTAAATGGATGATTAATATATGGTTTTAAATATTGCTATCTGGCAACTGAATACATGGCGCTATCTGGCAACTGAATACATGGCGCTATCTGGCAACTCAGCCAGAATAGAGGTTTATAAAAGACCGAGAGACGACTGACGGAGTCATTACAAGCTCGGCTCCCAGCCGAGCAAGGACCTCTGGTCCTTCTCTTTCTGGCCCTTTGGGAAAACCCCTTAGAGGCCTCTTAGGTTAGGTAAACGAAAATAGCTTGGGGGGAGAACTCCGCCTCCAAATTGCATGCCTTGCAATCAAAGGCAACTACTCTCTCTCTCTCCTTCAGGTGTACCCCTCCCCCCCCTTGGCTCAGCCAACTGGCTGATTAGGAGCCTATAAAACAACGCCTACTCGGCTGAAGTCTTAATATGCACTTCAACAGCAGCACTTGGCTCCTACCAGGTGAACACCTCTCCTCCTTTCTCTCCTTTCTGGCCCTTTGGGTGGAATAGCTTGGGGGAGAACTCCGCCCCCAAGTTGCATGCCCCTTGCAACCCCGGTTGGCAACAAAGGGCCCTTTGGGGTATTTTCCCCCCTTTTTGAAACATTACGTAATCACTTGCAACATTCTTGCACTCTCCCCTTTTTCGGCTATACTACTACTAATAACTATTCATGAAATATGATCATATCTGACGCACGTTGAAGCAGGCCGGCGATTGCTGTTACATGTTTGTACATGAATACTACCGTTGCGCTGCGCGCACAGTCTCGGCACAGACGTACTCAGGTTTCATCATCTTCTATCCCGCGGTTTTAACATGTTTCAACACGGCTTTTGTCGTCACTTGTCGAGAACATATATAAGCAGGCCTCATATTTTATACAACATCACTTACATCAGTCAATGAGTTGCGCTCGTGGAAGTTGGTAGTGATCTTAATATTCTTATCATACATTAATCGGTTACTGTAGATTGTAGTCTGTATTATTCCTTAATATACTAGGCTAAGTATACCTTTATTTAACTTAACAAGGCATGTGCCATCAGCTAGTATTCATCCTTTGCAACAAAGAGAAACTATTCTATGCCATTCCAAACAATAAAATAATTTAGCGAAAGTACATCATATGACGTCATAGTGGAAGTATCTATTGTATCTGCTTATTTGTTTGTAAGGAAATTTAGAATATTCTTTGTGTGCAGGTTTCTTTCTTCCAAACGGTGATGCCTTTATGTCTATTGAATCGAAGCAGCCTCCAAATGGGCTAAACAAGGGTTTCTGGGGACCAGTGGAAATGTGTGCGGACTTGACCTTTGCATTATCGTTTCAAATCAGGGTAAGAAAAAAAGAACTTTTGAATCCGTTTACAGTAACTAAGATACTGTCAATGGTGAAATGGAGCCCAAATGTCATTTAGGGTTGGAGATTGTGTCGGGTAAGATTTTGCATTGCGAATTAACTATGTATACTGATATTTGTTTATTTTTCTACTATGAATCGTTTGTAGCGTATGGAAAGTATGCATGACAGCGCACAGATTCATCTACTTGAATTTAATTCTGAATTTAATTAGATGTAATAGGATAAATGTGTTTCGTATAATAATATCCAGTGCTCAAAGATCTTATAATACATTGTTTCTTTAAGTCTGACGGAACAACCAGTAGATCTGCAGCCCCTTTAACAACTGACAAAAAGGGCGCCACAGGGCTTCGGTTCTTCTGCACGGGAAACACAGTCGGAATTACAAGCAGCTTTGGTCCATCTGGAACATGGTTTGGTAGTTGATTCGTTAAATATTAGTTTAAACATTTATTATAAACTAAATAATGGCATCGATATATAATCTAGTGCACAGCCGTTCGGTCCAAAAACAACTCAGCCCAACCCAGGCTGTTCAATTTTGTTTAGCAACTCGAACGGTTTAGGCTACTATCAAGCGTTATCGCTAGGGTAAATTAGATTAGGCTGGGTTGGTTTTGGGGCCAAAATGATTTGTGAAATATAAATTAGAAATAAATTATATTGGTACTATACATCAATTTAGAAAATCATGTCTTTAATTCAGAAGTCCGTACGTGTCCCGGTAATGTACCCATGATAGGACTTCAACTGAACGTCAAGCCTAATTACTTGAATTTGGACGACGAATTAGGAGTAGAAGACGTGAGAGTCGCCTGTCTAGATGGATCGTTTGTGGATGGTTTTAATGGCATCGTAAGTGGATTCTTAAATGAAGTTTTGAGATTTTCAGAGCCAACTATTTACACTTTAAAGTGATATAACAAAGTATATATATAAAAAGCAACGAAATTACCAACAAAAATTGTATGATATCGACTTTTGAAATTTCCTATGATCGGTCAGTTTTTGAGGCCCACAATTACGCTCAAAAAATTTCTGTCTTACCGTTGTCTTAGCTATATAAAATTGGTCGTCTTTAACCTAAATAGAGAACTGCAAACTCAAAACAATTCACCTGAGGTTGCTGTCGCTTCATTGCAGGGTAAACTCATGAAATAATTAACGTACAAGACTAAACGCAAATAGCAAATCATTTACAAAAATAGAAAAAGAAATTATTTTTCTCTTCACAGACCAGACCCAAGTTCATTGTTTAGTTTCGATTCTACTTCTCGTAACCAGACTGAAATAGGCAACTCAAACTATATATCAGAGTAAATTTAATGATGAGGTTGTTTAACCTCCTCCGCAACATCTAAGATCACATGACGGAGAGGACCTACAATTTTACGCGGGATCCGAACCACGGGTCGCTACATAGTCTGGACTCTGGACGCAGCGAACGGTCTCCCATACAACTACTATCCTGCCCAATGTCGCTTAGCTTCGCTGATCAACGGGAAGCGGTTTTATGACATCGGCTACGACGTATATTACAGTAAGTAGTATAGATTTCTTACCAGGAATGACTGTACTTAGTCTTCGCGACACTTTTGAATAACGATGGTCCTTTCACTTCTAAATTTCTCCAAAAAATCAAAACCTTTCAGAATTTCCCCCTATAGATTTCGGGTCTTACTATTGATTTTTTTTTTCATTATGAATGTGTGGTGTCAATAATCCATTCAAACACTTTAGACGAAAAGACAACAGCCCATTTACTTATACCTAGACCCTGTACGTCGATATCTGCCTAACCTATATACTGTATGTATATAAGTTAAATTCCTTTTTGATTAATTATTTCGATTCTATAAGAGGTTCAATAGTTTTAACTTGGAAATATTGTATTTATAGATTATTTCATATTAAGAATATCACAATACTAAAATACAGTGGTGGGCATCGTTAACCAAAAAGTTAACTTCGTTAACCGCTAATCCGTTAACCAAAAAGTTTCGTTAACCGTTAATCCGTTAATTCGTTAAACATGTAACGGAAGTTACCGATAAACCGTTAACGTTAACTTTTATTATAAAAAAAATGAAAAACACAATATATATATAATTTAATTTTCCCTCTTCTTCTCGTTCTCCATTTTGTCCATGAGATGCATGTTGCCCTTCATGAAAATTAGCATATCAGTTTTATGGTTCTTGAAATGTATCAAGGAGACTACTAATAAAGGTACTCACAGACATATTATAAATATACATGACTTACTTGACAACGATTATTTTTAAATATTCACTAGCACAAACATGTTGCGCAAGAGACAGACTGCAAATGAAACGAATGTAGTTATTTGTTGTAATTGTTACATATATATTATTGAAAGTGCCTTAAAATGCTCGTGATATTTCTTGAAAGAAGTTGAAACATTCAACTCAAATGGCAAATCTTTCCGCCTGATTTTACAGTCGACCATGTTTTGCTCAAACCAATGCCATAAATAACTACCATATTTGGTAAGTCACAAATTGTGGCGACGGAAACAAATATATCGCCTGATTTTGCACTGCGGAAATGGAAATTCGTTCATCACTATTAACAGTGGCGGATTAATTGCGCACCTGCTCAGCACTGAAAATAATATAAACTTTTAAACGTTTATTTATGAATTTTTTGGGTTAACGGACTTGAGTTAACGGAAGTTAAATGTAACGGAAGTTAATTAGTCCGATAATGATTTTCAAAGTTAAGTTAAATCGTTAACGAAAAAGTTAACTTCGTTAATTAACGATTAACGGATTAACGGTTTGTGCCCAGCTTTGCTAAAATATAAAAAAAAAATAATGACTATTTCATAATCAGATAAGTTTCAACGAAGAAATGACGAAATTAATGGAAGAAAAATCTGAAGATTTAAAAGACTTGAAAGAATTCCACCCAAGAAAAGTAATTGAGTCCAGAACAGTTGTTGTGGATCCCCAATTAAATGGTACCTCTTTTATGTATCTGTTTTTATAGGTTTGTTAAGCATTTCTTAATATGGATATATTATAGGTGAAAGTATGGTATATAGTGGAAATATTTGGAGGAGGAGATTGTAGACACCAATCGACTAAGGAAGTACTCCCAGGGGACGTTAGGCAGGAGCCAAGGAATGTTGGAACTGGTGTTTCTCCTGTTACTGTCCTCCTTAGCTAATTTTTTTTCGTATTTCATCTACCCTGTGAGCAGTCCAGCATGCTCTCAAACACACATTTCTCCTTCTATTTCTCACTACACACACATACATGCATCTTACACATCATTCTGGATCTTGATTTCGGTTCTCTCCTCCTTCTATGGGTGGGGGACATTTTTGCGGGCGTTCGCCCTTGGCCCCTCCTTTCTGCATAAAAAAATATGGATATTTAGTACAATGAGCGTTCTATCACATCTAAATGATTTTTAAAGAGGTTGTAATAATTTGGCTAGAGAGTAAGTTTAGGGCTGAGCTATCTGTTGATGTTTGCTATGATAAAAAAGGGAAAAAAATATTTTCTCAAAGATTGAGATGAGAAAGTTTTGGAAGCATTTTTTGCAGTCAATCTATCAGTTATTAATTAAAATAAATTCGACAATAAAACCCGCACTAATAGACAGTTTATTTCCATAACAGTTTCGACGCCCACTGGCATCATCTTCGGGTGGATACACCCGTTTTTCTGTATCCACCCGAAGAGGATGGCAGTGGGCATCGAAACTGTCGTGGAAATAAACTCGTCTATTAGTGTGGGTTTTATCGTCATATTTCGACCTACCTCCGAATAAAAAAGTGAAGTTTTTTTACATTTAAAATAAATTCGTTGTTATCTTCAGTCGAGCGTAACTAAACTTTTTTAACGGAAAAGTTATTTGTCCTAAATTTATACAATGTTGTCTATATATTATTTTAAAGTTAACTTTGCCTTCAAATAATGCGTAAAATCGATTAAGACCAGACATTTTCTCTTAGTCAAAACTCTATTTTGTATAATTTATTTTAGATTTTCTAAATATACATGGGAATTAAACAACAACAACAATAATAATAATAATCTTTTTTATTGCATAGTTTCCAGTTTACTGATTTTATTTTGGTTAACGCCAGACGGTTTTACTCAATTTCAGGAGAAACCTCCATGAAAGAAAGGGTTAGTATAAACTATGACTAGAATTGAAATATATCAGAGAAGAGGTAATATCTGGATCCTAATTACTGCCACGAAGGAGTGTGGGCGTTAACCCGGAGAGTCACCTGAGCTCGGGCAATTACAGAACAGGTGGCCGACCCAACTCCAACCGCGGTGGCGACAGTCGGGGTCGAACCCATGCCTTCGCAACCCAAATCTAGTCTCCAACCAAACCAGCCATTGGATATCAACTTAATTCATTACATCTATTCTACATTTAGTACAGTTGGTCGATGGACTGTTGACGCATGGTTGATACGGTTGATACCAACCATGCATCAGCAGTGCATGGACCAACTGTTTTACCTGAGAGTATATTATTATTATTATTATTATTTGATAATATATCCAGAATATTATATCCCTTTTTATTATCAAATACATTCTTTCTGTAACAGAAAATTACTGGGGTCTGATGACGTACTGTTCAGCAGGATTCTTCATCTGCGGACTCCAGACCCGAATTGACCCCAACGGTTCCTTCGACGATGATGCAGGACTGACTGACCTTCTTTTTCTTTGCTGCCAGTAATGATTTAAGTGCTATAGAGGGAAACAGCAATCGTGCTATGTCTGATATTCGAATACGCCCTTATTTTTTCTTGCACCTATCAGTTGGGAAACCTTCATTATTCGTTAGATTATTTCTCTCTTTTAAATAAACTGTGAAGTATAGTGGTTTCCATTCCTTCTGTAGGTTCTAAGAAATCCTTGCGGTATACCTTCTTCCCCCAAATATTTGGTAGATCATGTTTCTCAGGGTTACTTCGTGGCCATGTCGTATCACCGCTTCCCGTCGATCAGCGAAGTTAAACGACATTGAGTCTGGAGAGTAGTTGGATGGGAGACCGTCCTTCGCATCCAGATTATGAGCGACTAGTGGGTCGATCGAGTCCCACGTAAAACTGTAGGACACCTCCATCATATAACCTAAGGTGCTTCGAAAGAGGTTAAACAACCCAAACAAAACAACAGTAGGAAAAAACCAGTTCTTCTTCAATTCCACGGGTAACTTACGAAAGTTGTAACTACCATACTTTATCCGTTGCATTAGCGTCCATTTTGAATGTCGGTTTTAATAAAGTAATTAATTTAACTCAAAATTCAGTTGAAAATAATTAAAATTTGACGTTCATTGGAAATTAAAGAGTTTGATGAACAAAGAACGTTTGTACATTTGTACTGCATTGTATACATTCTATCTGTGGTGGAACTATACAAAAACTATTATGAATAAACTCTCTGGTGCTTACAACAATATTTTTCGTATGCTATGTAGGGAACCAAAATGGTGCAGTGCCAGTTTTATGTTTACTACGCGTAAACTACCTATCAGCCAAATGTTAATCCGGAAGAATATATAAAATTTCATTACTAGGATCCAAAACAGCTCTAATGTGTTATTGTGCAATGTCCTGTCTTCAGATACTGTGTACCTCTCACCTATCTATATGGCAGTCTTGGTTCAGACAACTGCTGGTTTACAATACCTTATTTTTGTAATGTAGCAAAGATTATTAAGTTGTGTTATAATAAGATTGTACTTGTATATTGAGTTAAATGGTTATGCTGGAGTTATTTTTGTACTTGTATGTTAGGTTAAGTGGCTATGTTGGCTTTATTTTTGTATTACATTCAGTGCATAATACGTAAGATTGTACTTGTACGTTAGCTTAAGTGGCTATGGATTGTGAATGATCCGCAATAAAGATGTTTTGTTTCTTTGTTTGTTTTAAAAGAGACTTAAACTACAATTTACAAATGGCGAACAAAATTACAATACGTAAAACAAGAATATTCTATATTTTCCTTATTACGTTTACTGTCGTTTTCAATGTTTCAGTGCTAATAAAATCATGAGATTCGTAATAATTAAATCAAATTAAAAACATCACCACATTTGATAAATTTGGTTGATTCGTTGATTAATTATTTTTACGTAACCACCCACGAATTGATTCTCTTGACAGGATGTACCAACAATACTGTATCGGTGTCGAAGTTAAGATTTAACTCTTAACAACGTATAAATTACCACTTTATTTCTGAAATTATACAGAATACAAGTTCCCTGTAACTACTCCATAATTAGCGAGGAGGACTAGAAACTGGCACAGTGATCAGGCCAGCTAATGTGTCTCCTTGCTCTAAATCCCGGATTATATTATTACCAGTACTACCAGGAGTCGAACCCCCGACTTCAATGTCTTTACTCACTTATAGGGGAACGGTGGCACTTACTCCATAGACTTCCTTTTTAATAAGTTTGTATTAGGCCTTTCTGATGTGTCTCCACATGTCCAAGGTAACATCATCTCAGTACAGCGGGAATCCACTGTAGTAAACAAATTGTATTTATCTTCTATTCGTGTTTCTCAAGAACTCAGTAAGAATGACCTTGGTGGAATTCAATATATATTTTATATATATAATATATATATATATATATGCGCTTTAGTGGTGTAGTGGTTAGCACCGCTGCCTATGAATACACTATAAATACGACTATGAATAATGTTACGAAAGAACAAGGACTCTTCAGTCCCTCTCTCTTCGCCGCAATGTTGCCTCACTCTCTTTTTACTGTCGCTATTATAACGGACACTGCTCTTCTGAACTCTCTAACTGCATACCTCCTCCTTTAAGGAGAGCACGCAGTACCAGACTTTCGACACATTCATATTCCTTTTCTGTCAAACTCTCTAACGCAAGGGTTAACCGGTATTTTCAGTCTTTTATCTACTCAACCGGTCAATCTTGGAACAATCCTTCCTCAGTCCATCTTTTTCCGTCTATGACCTTCAATCTTTCAAACGCAGAATGTCCAGGCATCTCAAAAAACCTTGGACCTTGATTTTGGTTCTCTTCTTCCTATATGGGGGTGGGTGTGTTTGCTGGCGTTCGCCCTTGGCCCCTACTTTCTGCATAAAAAAAAAAAAACTAAAATAAAATGTTGTAATACTCAACTTTATAATTGTCAACCTTATTATCGTAGTCTTTTATTTTAAATGTTCTTCAAAGAAAACTATAATAAGAAGGGATACTAATTTTAAGAGGGTATTTTCACTTTAATAAATAATATACAGTATAACTCTAAACCTCACAGAACACACACATATATATATACTGTATACAGGGTGGCGAAAAAGTAGCGCATCATAGGAATTTTTTGTTGACTATAATATATTATTTTTTCTTTTAGGAGGGGATGGCTGCGAAATTAATAATAGACCAGAAGGTGAGCTTGGTTTTAATGTATGGAATACCAGGTACAACAAATCAATGAATCGGTACAGAATTTGTACCACTTCATCGATTTGTAGTACCTGGTATTCCATGCATTAAAACCAAACTCACCCTCTTGTGTATTGTTAATTTCGCAGCCATCCTCTATCAGATAGACTGATAGAGGATGACTATAATATATTATAGTCAACACTAAAAATTCCTATGATGCGCGACTTTTGCGCCACCCTGTATATTTACACACACGCACACACACAACGTACACACACACACATATATATATATATATATATATATATATATATATATATATATATATATATATATGTTCCATATGAGAAGCTCTTTTACTCTTAATTAAATGTGTGACCAACGGTAAACGGTAACTAGTTGAACGATGTTAAATGTTCATCCCTCTTCCCTGCGGCCATGTCTCGAAAAGGTGATTTCACGACTAATTAGCTAGTAAGGATCACCTGAAGATCAGGCCCCCAGCCTTCTTTAGTAGCCTAACTAACGAAAATATCACGCCCTAACCTAACCAATCGTTAGGTCAACTGTACGCCCTTGACGATTGGTTAGGTTAGGTCGTGATATTTTTGTTAGTTAGCCTTATAAGGCTAACTAAAGAAGGCTGGGGGCCTTGATCTTCAGGTGATCCGGGTTATGTCTGTAATCATAATCAATCAAGGTACGAGTAAGGTTCCCAGCAAGAAATGGGACATTTGGTAAACGTGAGAAACTTTTTTTCACGTTTTATAAACTTTTATAGTACTATAATAATAATACTATAAAAGTTTTTATTTTTTTTATTTTAAATACTTGGGGTCAACAGTGGATGCAGAGGGGGGAGCAGAGAGAGAGATAAACTGTAGAATACAGTCGGGGTGGAAGAACTGGAGAGACGTATCAGGGGTGCTCTGTGATAAGAGGGTCCCAGTGAAACTGAAGGGAAAGGTATTCAAAACAGTGGTGAGGCCGGCAATGTTGTAGGGAATGGAGACTGTGCCAATGAAGAAGAGCAATGAAAGAAAAATCGATGTGGCTGAAATGAAGATGTTGAGATGGATGTGTGGAGTGACGAGGAGGGATAGGGTCAGAAATGAGCATATAAGAGGAACAGTGAAGGTGGCGGAAGCATCTAAGAAGGTGCAGGAGGCCAGGCTGAGGTGGTATGGACACGTCAGGAGAAGAGAGGAGGAGTATGTGGGGCGCAGAGTGCTGGAGATGGAGTTGCCGGGACGGAGAAGAAGAGGAAGACCGAAGACGAGATGGAGGGACTGTGTGGTGGTGGACATCAGGGAGAAGGACTTGGAGGAGGACGTGGTATACGACAGAGGAGAGTGGAGAAGATGAACCAAAAACAGCGACCCCATGTAAAGATGAGATAATAAGCTGCGGAAGAAGAAGAAGAATAAACTTTTATAGTACTGATTAAACGAACATTTTCTTGCCGGGTTATGTTATACAAGTGGCGGCCGCTCATTTTGTGCTTACGTGCTACAGCACATCAGTTTTTAAAATACGTAAATAGCTAAATAATAAATCAATAAAATTACTTATAATATCTTCTGTAATTTCCAATCTGATCTAAATTGTTTTCCGATTTATGAAAAAACGAATTAACTGCGCATTCTCTGCATTTCTATTTTCATACTTATGTGCTGTCATCAGTATAGCACCCAAATCGAGTGAAATCAGACAAAGCGCATGCGCAGACGTGTCTTTCGGTCCAGTTTCGGATAAGGCGTGAATGTGCTACCAGTCGCTGCAGCACTTGTTAATGTGATGGACGCTCGATCGATTGCGTTTGATTTTTAAACTTTTTATGCGTATGTATGTGTTTTTGTTTACTCAAGTGTTGTATATAAATTATTAATTTGGTACTTGTGGGTTATCTGTCGCCACTTTTTAATTTAATTTTCCAACTTTTTCACAAATACAGATGTGTGTTATCATGTTGCCATTTTTACAAAAATGTTTTTACGCCTCGTGAACAGGCTCTCATCGATCTCAACCACTATTCCTTCTAACCTAACCTAACCTAACCTAATCTAACCTAACCTAACCTCACACTAACCTAACCACACACTAACCTAACCTAACCTAACCTAACTAAAAAATAAATGACCCCTTAGGTTAGGTTAGAAGGAATAGTGGTTGGGATCGATGAGAGCCTGTTCACGAGGCGTAAAAACATTTTTGTAAAAATGGCAACATGATAACACACATCTGTATTTGTGAAAAAGTTGGAAAATTAAATTAAAAAGTGGCGACAGATAACCCACAAGTACCATTAATTTTTATACACATATGAATTCAGTGGACAATTTATTAAAAGTACCTTTTTCATCTAGAAATTAAATGAAAAAGCTCAAATAAAACAGGTAGGCCAACTCCCGATTTAAATTTGTCAGAAAGCCAAGGGAAGCAACAATCGAGAATATTTAAGACAATTTCACAGAAAGATTTATGATGATTATAGTTGGATTTGTGGGTGTGATGTTAGGGATGCTCTTTTCTGCTTTCCATGCCTTCTTTTTGGTAACAGTGATTCATTCAGTAACACGGGAGTGAAAGATCTTGGCCATCTTAAAGCACTGATTAGAAAGCATAATGAAAACAAGAAACATATAAACAATGTGTTGGATCTTAGTATTCTCGGTAGTGTGAATATTGCAATACAGTTAAGTCGGGCGTACCATGACGCCATCAAAAAACACAATCAAGAAGTAGAAAAGAACAGATATATATTATCAAAGGTAATTGACTGCATTAAGTTTTGCGGTGCCTTTGAACTCGCCTTAAGAGGACATGATGAGAGTGAAACATCTGAAAATCCGGATATTTTCTTGGGACTCGTTGATTTTGTTAGTAGTTTAGATAGTGCGGTAAAAGAACACATAGGATCGAATCATGTTTTCAAGGGAACTTCTAAAACCATCCAGAATGAACTGCTAGATTGTATGTCAGAAGTTTGCCGTGAAAAGATAATCGAAGAAATGAAAGCGGCTGATTTTGTCGCTTTAATGGCAGATGAAACTACAGACATTTCTGAACATTCACAGTTGGTAATAGTATTTCGTTATGTAATCAATGGCGTGCCTACTGAAAGATTTTGGGGATTTTTCAACCCGGAAGGTCAAAGGTGATTGACAAGTTCTGCAGTAAGAAAGAGCGTCGCATGAATTTAATTTTTTGTAAATAAGTAAGTACTATATCTATCTATCTATCTATCTACTGTTAGCTGCGCAGAACATTTACTATAATTCACGATGAATTAGTTCTATTTTATAATTTATCAGTTGTTTATATATAATATAAAATTTTTTTTGTTGTAGCACACAACTGTTTTAAGTCACGAGCTGCCGCGGTTATACAATATTAATATTATGTGACCAACTCTTCCTATAAGATGGTTAAAAGATTACGTATAACAGCGTATTAACGAGGGATGACCATCAGTATTTTATCAAATACTGAACTGGATCGAGAGAAAAGATTTAGGTACAAAAATCAACGTTATGCGATGTAAAATACTAAAATTTCAAAGTTTCAACCGAAGAGCCATTGAGCAAGGGGGGTTAATGTGCAGTTCTAAAAAAAAATTGTAATTCTGTAGGCAAATGTGTGCAGTTCAAAGATGTATTTTGTATACTTTACTAAATTACAAATGGAGCAGTTACCATAAATTAAAGTTAAATCGGCCCTTTCCAGTTATTATGTAGAATGTTATTCCAGCAATAACGTATCATATAGTCGCCGCCGACTTAACCTAACCAATCATCAAGGGCATACATTTGACCTAACCTGGCATTCAATTAACCTAACCCGGCATTCAATAATTTGGGTCAATCCCAGAATAGGCACCTGATGTACCTCAATCCCAGATGAAGCACCTGCGTTCAACCTCAATCCCAGAATAGGCACCTTGCAAGGAATTAAATAAAAAAAACCTGATGATTACAAAATTTATTGTTTATACAAAGTTTATTACAAATGTAATAAAGGCAAAGTTATAAAAGGTTTAAAGTGGTTTAATGAATAAAGAAAAATTTTAGATATTATAAATTCCTGCAATATGAGCCCGAATGTTTCTGAATCCATCTGAAGCAAATCTATCTTGCCACATAAATTGGTGTAGTAATGCTTAGTTAAGAATATTAATTTCTGTTTAATTAAATAAGATAATGTTTAATGTAAATCATTTACTAATAATTATGAAATTACGAAAAAGTATGTTAGATTTAAATTGTTTAAAATGGATAAAAACAATGAAATTATATCTCTAAAAACTGTTTATATTTTTTCTCCTCAATCCCAGATTAAGCACCTGTGTTTTGCCTCAATCCCAGATTAAGCACCTAAAATGATTTCAGGTGCCTATTCTGGGATTGATCCAATAATTTTACCGTAGATTTCGATATATATATATATATATATATATATATATATATATATATATATATCGAAATCTACGGTGTGTGTGTATATATATATATATATATCGAAATCTACGGTAAAATTATTGGATCAATCCCAGAATAGGCACCTGAAATCATTTTTAGGTGCTTAATCTGGGATTGAGGCAAAACAGGTATGGCAATATATAGAGCTATGGGTTGATTGCCTGTTACCCTCATCCGTTGGAAATGTCCAGCAGATTTCAGTGGAGAGTGAACGACAAAAGCCCTATATTTTTTCGTTAGAGAGTTATGAATATGTAGGTCTTTAAAGGACCTCTTTATATTTAATTGTTTATGGTAATTTTAGCGTCGGGATTTTAGACGCCTAATATTAGAATGAAAATGAAATTGCCTCGCCTTAATTTTGATGGATCTTAGTTTGCTTCGATGCAGGGCGTTACGATCTTTTTCGTGGTAGGGCCGCCACGATGGAGTTACGCAATGAGTTAACGTCTTGTAATAAATATGGGCTGTCACAATATAGACACTTCTGGGGATAGGCCTATCCTATTTTATGTATTAATTTTATTATAAGGAATTCACTCAGAACTTGGGGGAAAAGACTAAAACACATCTTCCCTGTTTAAAGCGTTCGCTGTAACATAAACAGCCCTGAGAGCCGTTCCTTTAATATATCTTCATATTTTCGTATAAATTGCTGATTTGGCAAAGGTTGTTGACTC